>NQII01000777.1:571181-606115 GCA_002778355.1 Clitarchus hookeri
ATTCTAGTGTTTTAAGTTTTGTTTTAAACTTCTATTTGTCCTGTCCAAACCACTGTCCTGTTTACCCATTAACTTATTTGTTTACATGTACATTCGTATCCATACATCAACCGCTATACCTGAACATAAATGCATTCATACACACAAACATCTTACAATACATCAATCGTATAAATCATAACAGTAACAGTAATAATAGCAAAACCAATAACTCTAATTACAATTCATTTCATCACCACTACACTTAATANGATATCTGGCTCAAAAAGTTTATATTCAGATTCGCCGTGAACAAGTTTACAAAGAGCATCCAAATATAGTCAATTCACGGTTACTTTTAACTTTTCTGATGCCCTGCTAAAGTTCTACTTTCCGAATATTCCTCCACCTAATGCTAACAAAGCTCATCCTAGTTTAGTAAACTAGACCAAAGAGATAGCACACGAAATTCTTGCGCTTTCAGTGCAATAATATTTGGCCTAAGAACTATTTCTTACTAGGCATTAAGAGTTGTGTAAAGTCCCATCTAGAGTGAGAAAAAAACAGTAGTTTTGTAATAATTATTATGTTCTAACTATTAAAAATCCGCTGACGAAATTTTTTTCCGTATACGTAAAGACTTGAAGAGTTCGATCTATGGTTACACTTTTCCATTCTATAGGTGATAAACGCATTTTTTTAAATGTTGAATTTGCTTAAATTTGGGCATGATTTTCAGTTAATTGGGAAAGAAGTACATGAAACAAAAATGATAGTAGAATCAGCTATAGTTTTCCGAGTACGATAATGGCAAAAAAACGTATTGTTAAAGCATGGAATTTAAAAAAATTTAAATAGAGCAGTATGTATGTTATGAGCATTTTNGAAACTGGTAAGTAGGTTGGTCTCGGCTACCATAGCCTAGTACTGCCACGAGTGACCAACCTACGCTCCCCCCACCGGGGTGACCGTACGATCATCCCCCCAGTACTTTCAGACTGCCAGAGACCGTCTGTGATAGCCACAACAACAACTACTACTATTTACCTCACTTAGCATATCGGCCTTCCGAGGATTCCATTCTAGTGTTTTAAGTTTTGTTTTAAACTTCTATTTGTCCTGTCCAAACCACTGTCCTTTTTACCCATTAACTTATTTGTTTACATGTACATTCGTATCCATACATCAACCGCTATACCTGCACATAAATGCATTCATACACACAAACATCTTACAATACATCAATCATATAAATCATAACAGTCACAGTAATAATAGCAAAACCAATAACTCTAATTACAATTCATTTCATCACCACTACACTTAATAACACTCTATCTTAGTCACAATTATCAGATGTGATACATCCCCTCCATTTTTCTCATATTATAATTTTTATATAATTACAGTACATTAGTCATTTTTATGGTAACAGTGGCAGTATCAATAACTCGAGTTACAATCTGTCACTGTTAAACAGTGGATCACAATTACAGTCATAATCAGGCAACCAATCACAGTTTTGTTACAGTCATAATATTTCCCTTTTATATCATCTTAAAAATACCACAATATCTCTCAGCAATAAGTCACATATATGATCATGATCAAACCTTCAGTACTTTCAGACTGTCAGATTTTGTTATTTCCAGCTCTTCTTTCATTTTTATGTTCAGTACGATCGATATCTGGCTCAAAAAGTTTATATTCAGATTCGCCGTGAACAAGTTTACAAAGAGCATCCAAATATAGTCAATTCACGGTTACTTTTAACTTTTCTGATGCCCTGCTAAAGTTCTACTTTCCGAATATTCCTCCACCTAATGCTAACAAAGCTCATCCTAGTTTAGTACACTAGACCAAAGAGATAGCACACCGAATTCTTGCGCTTTCAGTGGAATAATATTTGGCCTAAGAACTATTTCTTACTAGACATTAAGAGTTGTGTAAAGTCCCATCTAGAGTGAGAAAAAAACAGTAGTTTTGTAATAATTATTATGTTCTAACTATTAAAGATCCGCTGACGAAATTTTTTTCCGTATACGTAAAGACTTGAAGAGTTCGATCTATGGTTACACTTTTCCATTCTATAGGTGATAAACGCATTTTTTTTAATGTTGAATTTGCTTAAATTTGGGCATGATTTTCAGTTAATTGGGAAAGAAGTACATGAAACAAAAATAATAGTAGAATCAGCTATAGTTTTCCGAGTACGATATTGGCAAAAAAACGTATTGTTAAAGCATGGAATTTAAAAAAATTTAAATAGAGCAGTATGTATGTTATGAGCATTTTGAGGCCCGTCTCTTGCTGCTGCATGTAGCCTGCATCAGTAGGGGAAGTATTTTCTGTTCTAAAGGTCAGGCTAGTCTTGGGCTGGAGGGTTGAGACATCTCGAGAGATCGCTGGCGTGATTTTCGCAGTACTGGGTTGTTGACGTGCTTCACTCTGCTGCATTCCTTGCCTTCTTCTAGGAACGAATATTTAGGGACACATTTTCGAGCCGTAATTTATCACACTACTGAAAGTATAAATGTTTTCCACTAGCTACGATTAAATTCTTAAAGCTTAGTTTGATGAAATAAAGAAATAATTAAGAATATTTGACACCCAAGTAGACGAATGTTGTGTTTTCCAAGTTGAACGTGGGTTCGTGGTTGCCATACTGGCTAGCGCTGTCACCTCTCACTCAGGCGATCTCGGTTCAACTCCCGACGGCGTTACGCTCGGATTTTGGCACGTGAAAATAGTCTTCGAAGATGCTTCTGTTAGGGGTGGATTTTCTCGGGAGTGTCTCGTTTTCTTGGCATTGCATTCCTGTGTTGCTCCACATTCTTCCCAATTTCATCCTCCCTGGCTCTCACGCAAGATTATTGATGCCACCTAAAATATCTTAACTCTCAAATTAAACATGAAAGTGGCTTAGCTGGCTAACTTTTCAAGTGCCTATATAAACTTCTTAGTTACAATATAAGTGCTAAAACGATTTACAGGCTAACAACAATATGATAACTACAAAGTGTATGCAAGTATACGAAAGTTTGTCAAACTAACCTTTAAAGTGAGCTAATTTCTATTTGTTATTTTTTTAAATTATCTTTTTCCCGATAGCTATATGGAGATGCGGACGCGGAACCTTTGCTCGATTACCATTTCTATACATGGAAATACCTGAGATAGTTAGTGCTACTCTGTGAATCATGTGGCTACAGTAAGGGAGATTTTGTCTATTTTGGTAGATTTTTTGAAATATTATATGCTTGTATAACTTTTCTTCTATTTGTTATAGCCAATGTGTGTCTCGGCTGCTGATTGATCCTCATATTAAGTTTGCTGCTCATGTTATATGCATCTCTGAAAACGTTTTGCCTCATGTATATTACTTTTTATAAAATCAATGATAACTTTGAAAAACAATCAACATATTCTAGAGCAAGTGCACTTTGCTAAAATCAAATTATCGAATGGTCGGAGTGTTTATCCTCTTGCTATATACATTATTCCGCCGATGTTGCTGATTACAAGCAAGCAATAGCGTTGCTGGACTTTTGACAATACAAAATCGTTCGGTTGATCATGTTTATCATGTATGAATTTACAGCATGAGTTTTACGTCCTAGATAAAATTTATTTTGCCAGTGGTTATTGTATGAGTAAATGCTGCAATAAATTAATTTTTAATTAGTTTTTTTAAATACATCATTTTGCATAGTAAAATATCAATTGTAAACCAATAAAACAATTTCATTGTTATACTGCAGAAAACATAGAAACAATAATATGAAGTTTGCTAACGGTTCGTAAAAATGTGTTGGGTGTAACCACAACTAACATGGTGGCGTCAAGCTTCAAACTCTTAAAGTCTACGACTTTGATTTTAAAAATATGTTTGTCATGTTATTGAAACACTATATATTTAAAAAAATGTCATCTTTTAATTGTCAAACGTTGCTTTAAAAACTATATAAGGAAGGTAGTGAAATTTTTATAATCTATGTAAGTTACCGTTATTCTGTTATTTGAGTATGAATAAAATTGGGCATAATGAATGTCCACAACTACATTCATATTATTCACAATTTTGCAGTACCAAACTCAAAAACTTTATAATTGTCATATTTAATGCGGAAACATCTTTTAACTTAATTTCTTACTTATATTAATAACAAAGACACCCAATTTTATTACGAGAGAAATTTTTTACTTCGATGTTTAATCGACAGAATGTTTTAAATCTGAGTCGCCATGATCACAGAGTATGGCTTGACAGTTGGTTTGAGCAAGTTTAACATAATACTCACCTAAATAAATGTTTCCATGGTGATTTTTGAAAGTAGTATCGAAGAATCATGAGAAGCTAACTACCGTGGATATATTAGGTTTAATCATATATGATGGCTATTTACTTTCACAACGCACACAACCAATAAAAACCCAGAAATTATATTGCCTGGAAAATATAGCAATGCATTTATAGCGCTAAGAACTTCTGATGATTTTGTGTTTTAAAGTTAAGTTGTCTTGAATATACAAATAATATTTATTTTTTTGGTTTAGGTTCGCTTATCATTAAGATAGAAACAATGAGAACGTTTTTCAGAGAAACTGAATTTTTGATTATTTAGTTTTACACCTATAAAATTGTTGCGTACAGAAGTGGTTATCTATTTGATAAGCTTATTGTGTGTGTAATGAATGAACCTGACTTCATCCAACTTAACCTACTACTTAAAAGGAGCGGTGGGAAACCAGGTATGCTGACAGCAAGCCTTATTTTTATTCCATTCGGAAGGAGGTCAATTATTATTTTATCATAATAAAATTGTATCTTTAAGATATCCTTAGGTGTTTGTCACAATTACATACCTCCAACGGTATCTGTTTGTGGTGTCATAGTAAACTTGTTATCGTACGCAATAAGGCCTTAGTACTTTATCCAAATTCGCAAGGCTCGTAGTAAAAATACAAGACTTTACTGATAACTAATGAGCGTTCTTTCTTCTACATTTGTGCAAATAAATTTTAGTGATGTTCTTAAAAACATGTGTGGTAGGTAGGCGTTGACGTCTCATTGACAGCAATATTATTACAGATGAAACCAGAAACATGTGAAACAGTAACAAGACAATTTAAATACACGAGTGACTTGCCTGTGATTCGAATAAAAACCAACTCCTTTAAAAAAGTTAGCTTGCAATCAACTGCATCCGAGCATCAACTTCGGATGTAATAAGTCTAAAATTTTGAATGATAAGGTTCCCTATCATGAAGCATTTACACGGGCGTCATATTGAAAATAAGTTTCTGGCTCACTAGAAACAAATATGATTGCATAGTTTACCATAACGCTACTTCTGTGAAAAATATGCTAGAAATCGGTTGATTGGTTTCCGAGATATGGCATAAAACTTTGTTTTCCTTAGCTCGGCTTTCTTACAAAATTGCTTAAAAAGAGACTGTACACTATGTTTCTAACAGATACTATCACCTAAAAAAGTTTTATTGAAATTTGCTAAATTCTTAAAAAGNGCTAAAAAAGTTTTATTGAAATTTGCTAAATTCTTAAAAAGTAATGCGAAACATAGAAAAATAATAATTGGCCGCCATTTTGAAGTTATTGTCTGACCTTATTTAAATTACGTAACTTACATGGCCTTCCGTAGATGTGCAAAATTCGGTGGAAATTAATAAAATAATTCCGAAAATATAGAAAAATGTTTAATTTACTCACCTGGCACTAATTTGCCAAAAAAAAATCCGAAAAAGAGGATATCTGTATGTTTAANCATGATCACAGAGTATGGCTTGACAGTTGGTTTGAGCAAGTTTAACATAATACTCACCTAAATAAATGTTTCCATGGTGATTTTGAAAGAAGTATCGAAGAATCATGAGAAGCTAACTACCGTGGATATATTAGGTTTAATCATATATGATGGCTATTTACTTTCACAACGCACACAACCAATAAAAACCCAGAAATTATATTGCCTGGAAAATATAGCAATGCATTTATAGCGCTAAGAACTTCTGAAGATTTTGTGTTTTTAAGTTAAGTTGTCTTGAATATACAAATAATATTTATTTTTTTGGTTTAGGTTCGCTTATCATTAAGATAGAAACAAAGAAAACGTTTTTCAGAGAAACTGAATTTTTGATTATTTAGATTTACACCTATAAAATTGTTGCGTACAGAAGTGGTTATCTATTTGATAAGCTTATTGTGTGTGTAATGAATGAACCTGACTTCATCCAACTTAACCTACTACTTAAAAGGAGCGGTGGGAAACCAGGTATGCTGACATCAAGCCTTATTTTTATTCCATTCCGAAGGAGGTCAATTATTATTTTATCATAATAAAATTGTATCTTTAAGATATCCTTAGGTGTTTGTCACAATTACATACCTCCAACGGTATCTGTTTGTGGTGTCATAGTAAACTTGTTATCGTAAGCAATAAGGCCTTAGTACTTTATCCAAATTCGCAATGCTCGTAGTAAAAATACAAGACTTTACTGATAACTAATGAGCGTTCTTTCTTCTACATGGGTGCAAATAAATTTTAGTGATGTTCTTAAAAACATGTGTGGTAGGTAGGCGTTGACGTCTCATTGACAGCAATATTNGTGCAAATAAATTTTAGTGATGTTCTTAAAAACATGTGTGGTAGGTAGGCGTTGACGTCTCATTGACAGCAATATTATTACAGATGAAACCAGAAACATGTGAAACAGTAACAAGACAATTTAAATACACGAGTGACTTGCCTGTGATTCGAATAAAAACCAACTCCTTTAAAAAAGTTAGCTTGCAATCAACTGCATCCGAGCATGNAGTGACTTGCCTGTGATTCGAATAAAAACCAACTCCTTTAAAAAAGTTAGCTTGCAATCAACTGCATCCGAGCATGAACTTCGGATGTGATAAGTCCAAAATTTTGAATGATAAGGTTCCCTATCATGAAGCATTTACACGGGCGTCATATTGAAAATAAGTTTCTGGCTCACTAGAAACAAATATGATTGCATAGTTTACCATAACGCTACTTCTGTGAAAAATATGCTAGAAATCGGTTGATTGGTTTCCGAGATATGGCATAAAACTTTGTTTTCCTTAGCTCGGCTTTCTTACAAAATTGCTTAAAAAGAGACTGTACACTATGTTTCTAACAGATACTATCACCTAAAAAAGTTTTATTGAAATTTGCTAAATTCTTAAAAAGTAATGCGAAACATAGAAAAATAATAATTGGCCGCCATTTTGAAGTTATTGTCTGACCTTATTTAAATTACGTAACTTAGATGGCCTTCCGTAGATATGCAAAATTCGGTGGAAATTAATAAAATAATTCCGAAAATATGGAAAAATGTTTAATTTACTCACCTGGCACTAATTTGCCAAAAAAAAATCCGAAAAAGAGGATATCTGTATGTTTAANGAAAAATGTTTAATTTACTCACCTGGCACTAATTTGCCAAAAAAAAATCCGAAAAAGAGGATATCTGTATGTTTAAATGATACTTCTTATTAATACTGTTTGCGCAAAAAATTTGATTGAATTTTGTTGAAACTATACATCGATAAAATATATTATTCTAAATTATTTATATAAACCCCCATTAAAATATGCCTGTCGCACATAAAACATGTCAATTTTCAAATCCATCTCTAGCAATTCTTCTGTGAAATGTTGGTATAAATCTGTTGATTGGTCCTCGAGATATGGCATTGAATCCCAATTGTTTATGAGACGATCTTCGTAGATGGAGGACAAAACTTTATGTATTAGCACATACGATGACTTTCGTAGATGTCATATACAAAATTAAATTTAAATCTGTTCATAGTTTCATAGATAAAGCACAGTAAACTAAAATGTTTCCATAGGTGACATTCAGAAAATAAATTACTTACCCACTTGAAACACATAAATTAATATGGCCTACCACAGTACAGATTGTTTGTCAAATTTGAAATAAATTAGTTGAGTGTTTCAGAGATACTGCATAAAAACTCTATTATTTTGTGTAACACTATCTTAGAGAATGCCGGAGAAATATGGCTTTGCATAGACAATTTATAAATCACACTGTAAGCATACAGAGTTAAGTTGAAATCTGTTTTGCAGTTTCGTAGATAAAAAATTCTGTGTTTAGATGTTTATATGGACGCAATTTTGCAAATATGCGTGTTCGACTCTCTCAATATTGATCAGTTTACATGTTCTGTAATAGTGCTGCTTGTTTGCCAAAATCGGTTTTTTTTCGGAGACATCACATTATTATAATTTGTCACATGATACTATTTCACAAAATGGTAGACTAAATAGATTTTGTGTAGATACATAAGATTTTTGTTATATATACAGTCATAATACAGAGATTCATTAGAATTAATTATACTGTTTCAAAGATATAACATACAATACTAAAATAGCTATATAGACGCAATTTTGAAATAACTTTCTGACATACCTAGAACACATAAGTTGACATAACCTATTACAGTACTACTTGTTTGACATATTTGGTAGGAATATGTGTATTATTTCCTGAGATATGACATACAAACGTAATTTATTTGTGTGGCACTGTTTTAAAACATGGAGGACAAAAGAAGGACTGTGTAAACACTTTTGATGTTTGTTATGTATAGTCCCAGCATACAAAGACAGTGCCAGTACGTGCGGTGCTTTAAACAGACTGCTGTATATAGTATTTATACATCGCCTGTTCTGTTTCCCCGTAATAATTTGAAGTTCGAGCTTGGAGATGAAATATGGATGAATAACACTAGTGTCATATACATCAGACACACAAGTATGACATAAATTGTTACCTCACACAAAATACTAACGTTATTACTTTGGTGTAGTAGATAGCATTTTTTTATCCTCTATTGAACTCACACAATGATAACTGTATTATTGTGTAACAAACTATAACATTTACACTTTACATAAATGTACAGTTCTTTCTTTGAAAGTATGTCACATTTTACTGTCTTAATTTTTATATCTACCGTATGTACAAAATGGATGTTTTCATATGATACTAGATTAATATTTTTTTTTTTTAAATTAAGAAAATTCATTCTTCACGTAAGAATACGGATCCTTTTCATTATTTGAACCAAAACAATTATAAATTTCGAATCGTTTTCACTAACTTATTTGTCGTGCGTCTAACGAAAAATTTGATAATCAACTGACTTGTGAGAGTTCTGTCGTACTCATTTGAGGACATGCTGTAATTTGAGGATGCATACAATTGAGTTACATTCGCAAATGTGTAGCAATTTGTTCACATACACTGCGAAGAATTATAAACCATAGCAAATTCCCAATATGACAAGACTCGAATACCGCACAATCCGATGTGAATTGAGCTACGTTTTAAAATAAACGTGTTTATTTACACATAGTATTGATTCGTACATATACATAATTTGATTGTTCACAATCACTACCAAGCAAATTATTTTTAATACTTTTTTTTTATTTTGCGTAATGTTGGATTGCGTACGTCAATACAAAAAATGTACTAACACTAGTAACGAACCTATACAATGGAAAATTCACAATCGCTAAGTTTGGCACAATGTATCTATACGAATTTTTGTTATATAAAATTTAAAAATTAATATAGTCTGACCCAACTTATTCATTCATACCTGAATAAATTATTTACATTGTTTTAAATCCTTTTTAGCCAAATCTTTATTCGACTGTCAGTTTTGTGCACGCCTAAGTATGACGACGAGGAATGTATTAAATAAGGAAACATTTCTGTAACTATTTGTTTATGAAAGTACACATATCAGCTGTAAAATAACTTTCAATGAAAAAAAAATACAGATTTAGTTTGACGTACATTTTCAGTATAGGCCTAAATATGTGTAGTTGTAATGTTAATGCAGCAGAGAAGTGATTTGCTCAACGGTCGCTGGAAACTGGGTTTGCTGCGTGTTGTTCTCTGACGTCAGTGATGCACCCATCCCCCACAAAACCACCCCCTCCCCCTTTCATCCTCCCCCTCCCCCTGCTGACGTGGCGCTGACCACGGTGCGTTAATGAAACAATATCTCTGGGGCCTTCCCACCGCTGCTCCGATGAAAATTCAAGCAGTATTAATATATCACAACATCTGTTCCCGCCCACGCGTCTGCTATGCCAGCCAATTTTCTCCTCCACGCTCTGAGTTGCGACGAGGAGAACTTGCGTTATTCACGCAGCGCCCTTACTTCTTCATCGCGTTGACATTGAAGTAGTGCTCGTTCGCTGGGTGCTGTCACATTAATGCACTTCTTACGCTCTCGCTGAGATACGCACGGTTTGGTTCCGCAGGCTGTGAAATGTATTGGTTAAAACTCAGAGACGTCCGGTATTACCCAGTTATACTCCAGTCCAATGAAGAGCGAACGTACACGTCGTTGATGTCTAGTTGCCTGTAAATGCTACAAGAGAGTCAAATATGCGTGCACCTAACATCGTGAGCGAGCATCTGGAATTTTTTTCTTATATCTTTAGAAATTTTGCAGTGCCTCATTTAAAACGAGAATGAGATGTAAAGAATTAAAAAAAATAATTTTTTACTCGTCCTTTTTTTGGAAAATATAAATTTTAATGATAACTTTTAAAATAAATCGTATCATATAAATTGGCAAAATTTCCTAACGTGCCAGTATTCTTTAAAAAATGTTACGGACACAAATTTTTCCTTAANTATCATATAAATTGGCAAAATTTCCTAACGTGCCAGTATTCTTTAAAAAATGTTACGGACACAAATTTTTCCTTAAAAATATGTCCTTTTAAATTGATGTATTAACAAAGAATTTGTTTAATATTGATATCCACTTGAACTCTATGACTGTAAGTTTCGTGGTAGGTTAGTTCCAACAAATTACTAACAGCGCAAGATATACCACATCTAAATAAAAATGGTGGGATGTTCCAGAAGATAATTGCCACCAATATGAGGTCCACGTTACACAACACGATGCTAGATCTCGATGAAAATAGTATTTAACAACCCTAGTTTATCTCGGATAGGTATGGAGTACCATCTTATAAATAAAACTAAACACCAACTCAAATATAAAATTAAATGGATTGTCAACTGTTTATTACAAGCGTACATGCAAGTTAACTTTGCCGACGCACATGTCCCAACACACAAGCATTTAGCGATGAATTACTGGTATGATGGCCAGGACATCATTTTCAAGCATTTTCCCTAGTAAATTACAATCATCATTGCAACTCTGTGGTTGTATCATATTTGTCATGACCTGCAATTATGCAAATATTTCACTCAAATGCAACTAAATTTGCAGTCGACAAAGCAGGTCACTTGTGGGCCCACATTGAATGAGACCTACTACGGTATAAAAATCTTATAACGGAATTAAGTTGCCAATTTATAAATTAATCTCTCAAATTTTATATTTAAACTTTTGAAANTATAAAAATCTTATAACGGAATTAAGTTGCCAATTTATAAATTAATCTCTCAAATTTTATATTTAAACTTTTGAAAGGAATATTTGAAAATGTTTCATGTTTGAACTCATGTACCTACACATGTTATTTTTTTTGCTAGTTATCTACAAGACGAAATTCCAGCAGAAACAAATCATCATGCCTCAGTAGTGGAATTGTGGGAAACTTGAAACATCGGAACCTGGGACCGGAGCGTCGGAGTTGTTCGTGCTCTGAGTAAGGCCAGCCGGTCGCCGGTATAACCTAGGTACACTAGAAGATCTTAACGTTTGACACCAAACATCCCAAAAACTCTAAAGAAATAAAAACCTATTCCTAAAAATTCCTAACCTTTATAAAAAAAATTACAATTCAAAAATATTTCATTTTTTTTAAATATAATTAACAAATTTATTCAAAATTATTTTAAAAATTAAATTTTCGGCGGTATTTCCAGAGGTTTTCCACACCCCCTCCTCCAATACTAATTCCTCCATCTTGGTAGACGTCAAAACCACCATTTGCCATCGTGGTATGTGCAGCCATCTGCCATTTTGATCGTTGTAGTCCACCATGAGAAGGTGCAGCCGTCCGTCATCTTGGACAGAGCAGTCTGCCGTATTGGTAAGCGTTAACGACACCATCCGCCATTCTGTTTTTTTTTTTTTTGTTTGTCATTTATTTATACATTACTGGAGTTTGTCTCTCACCTTTGTTCGACCGCCAACTTGGTTTNTTTTTTTTTTGTTTGTCATTTATTTATACATTACTGGAGTTTGTCTCTCACCTTTGTTCGACCGCCAACTTGGTTTTTTGGTTTGTCTTTTGTTTTACATTGCTGGTCCTGTCCCCAGCACCGGTACCAGCAGACGACTGATCCCACTCCACACACCCCTTCCAATATATTTAATTGACCAATTGCAGCAACCCTGATACTCAATGACTAATTGCCCAGATCCTTCCAATATATTTAATCGCTCCGACATTGTTTCTTATTGGCTTGTTACTCGGGTGTTTTCNCTAATTGCCCAGATCCTTCCAATATATTTAATCGCTCCGACATTGTTTCTTATTGGCTTGTTACTCGGGTGTTTTTGAAAACATTCGTTCTACCAATTAGTCGGTTAAGCTTCAACCATGTCTCACATTGGCTAATTGCTCCAACCCCATCACCCACTCCACCAATTATTTACCATAGTTCGACCAATTAGTTGGCAAGTCTCCCTCCACCCCTGAGTATCATTGGCTTACCAAATTACATGACAATGTCTATGATTTGCTAATTGCTCGTTCGTTTTTGAAAACGTTTGTTTCGACTAATTGGTGGCCTACTTTAATCGCAAGTGCGGATTTTTTTTTCCCTTTTAAAAACTGTTTATAAGACGCAACCTGAGCCCCCTCGGGATATCAGTCATTTTTCTCGCTCTTAGAAAGGTACGCTGGTTGTCCGNTATAAAAATCTTATAACGGAATTAAGTTGCCAATTTATAAATTAATCTCTCAAATTTTATATTTAAACTTTTGAAGGGAATATTTGAAAATGTTTCATGTTTGAACTCATGTATGACTTAACACATGTTATTTTTTTGCTAGTTATCTAAAAGACGTAATTCCAGCAGAAACAAATCATCATGCCTCAGTAGTGGAATTGTGGGAAACTTGAAACATCGGAACCAGGGACCGGAGCGTCGGAGTTGTTCGTGCTCTGACATTCCGGTCGGCCAGCGGCCATATTGGATCCATGTGATCTTGATCTTAACGTTTGACACCAAACATCCCAAAAAATCTAAAGAAATAAAAACCTATTCCTAAAAATTCCTAACCTTTATAAAAAAAATTACAATTCAAAAATATATAATTTTTTTAAAATATAATTAACAAATTTATTCAAAATTATTTAAAAAAATTAAATTTTCGGCGGTATTTCCGGAGGTTTTCCACACCCCCTCCTCCAATACTATTTCCTCCATCTTGGTAGACGTCAAAACCACCATTTGCCATCGTGGTATGTGCAGCCATCTGCCATTTTGATCGTTGTAGTCCACCATGAGAAGGTGCAGCCGTCCGTCATCTTGAACAGAGCAGTCTGCCGTCTTGGTAAGCGTTAATGACACCATCCGCCATTCTGTTTTTTTTTTGTTTGTCATTTATTTATACATTACTGGAGTTTGTCTCTCACCTTTGTTCGACCGCCAACTTGGTTTTTTGGTTTGTCTTTTGTTTTACATTGCTGGTCCTGTCCCCAGCACCGGTACCAGCAGACGACTGATCCCACTCCACACACCCCTTCCAATATATTTAATTGACCAATTGCAGCAACCCTGATACTCAATGACTAATTGCCCAGATCCTTCCAATATATTTAATCGCTCCGACATTGTTTCTTATTGGCTTGTTACTCGGGTGTTTTCGAAAACATTCGTTCGACCAATTAGTCGGTTAAGCTTCAACCATGTCTCACATTGGCTAATTGCTCCAACCCCATCACCCACTCCACCAATTATTTACCATAGTTCGACCAATTAGTTGGCAAGTCTCCCTCCACCCCTGAGTATCATTGGCTTACCAAATTGCATGACAATGTCTATGATTTGCTAATTGCTCGTTCGTTTTTGAAAACGTTCGTTTCGACTAATTGGTGGCCTACTTTAATCGCAAGTGCGGATTTTTTTTCCCCTTTTAAAAACTCTTTATAAGACGCAACCTGAGCCCCCTCGGGATATCAGTCATTTTTCTCGCTCTTAGAAAGGTACGCTGGTTGTCCGAGTGGCTATAAAATCCTTTCGGCCATTTTTGCATTTGGAAGGGTGCGATCGCTTAGTGCCTTGGACAAACGGGATGAGTTACCCTACCTGCTGAAATAATTTCTCCTAGCCTACTCACCTGATGAAATGTCGACCTTATTCTAGTATTTTCCAGCCTACCTGTAGCTAGACGAAGACATACGGGACTGCCTTCCGCGCAAGTAGTTTTTCGAGGGCTACACCACCTCGTATTCCGACATGCCGCATCACAGGGGTTGGTGCAAGGTTACGCTGAGCCGACCTCACGACGTCTGCGCCCGTGGAAAACGACTTCCTCGTTGAAGTCGACGTCCTCGTTGAAGACGCCCTCCGCGTTGAACATGCCCTCCCCGTAGAGTTCTCCCTCCCCATAGAAGATGACATTATCGTGCAAGTTATCTACTCGCAAGCTGTACCGGTGGAAGATGCTCCCATTCAAGAAATGTACTGGCAAGCACTGCCCAGCGTGGAAATCAACCCAGAACACAGGTGGCCAATGTGTATGGACCTAGACAAAGTATTAAATGACTTTGTAAAACAATTTTAAACTTGGTGTGTGCATGGGAACCTATTTTTTTTATATGTAATAAAAACATCTAAATAAAAATAATTATTAGCAACATCGAAGGTTTTAGCTCGTTGGACTGGTACACCATCAAGTAGATTGCCATCTCGTACAGTAACGAAGACAAAACCAAAGTTTTCACTTTTATACCGCAGTGTTTGGGCAGCACCTCGACCTCACCATGGAACGGACGTACTTCCTACAGACGTACGAAACGCCAAGACAAAGATGTGACAAGGGGAATAATCCGTACGAGGAAATTCCAGTAATGATGAACTCTACCATAATTCCCTATTACTGTGTGTATGTGTTTGGGAGATGCCAAGAGTCGGCGAATCGCAATGCGTGCCCTAGCGGAACAAACCTTGTACACTATCACAAACTTTGCTGCTGCCCGCCGTTTCGACAGCTTGCCAAAAAGTACTCCACAAGACTTCACGAGTGCAAAAATTAAAGATATTGCTGTGCGCCGTGAAACACTGAAGCCCTTAGATTATGTTGTTATGATAACATGTGATACATAAAAAAAAAAAGACTANGACTATGAGAACAAATTTTGCATTAAAAAAATATTATATGTCAAATGCCCTCCAAGACTTAGAGAAGAATCACCCATAAAAATTATTATTTGTACTATGCAATATAATAATATAATGTGTGTGCATAAATAAATATGTTTAAAAAAAAGTAAAGGTTTTTACTTTATCTCGATTAATGTCCTGCCCACAAAAGATTTTAAAGAACACTGTTGGAAAAAAAAATAGTACATCAGTTTAGTTACAATATAAAAAAAAGAAAATATGTATTATGTTAGTGTCTTTATAATTTAAAGAAAAATTACTCAATGAGACTTTAGCCGCTAGTAATATACGGCATACTTTTTTTTATGTTTCAAAACGTAATTATTATAAAAAATAAATTCAGTATTTGGTAAAAATCAAGTGTGGTGTANTACTTTTTTTTATGTTTCAAAACGTAATTATTATAAAAAATAAATTCAGTATTTGGTAAAAATCAAGTGTGGTGTATTGATGCATTATACTTCTTTCTATAGAGCAATCATGGCTCGAAAAACCCAAAAATGTGGTTAGAACCACTTCGATACCCCTTACGACATGCAATACGCAAGGATAAGTATTTCATTCATACCTCTACCTAAGGCATAGAGCTCATCATTAAAAATCATCCCTTATCTAGTTTAAATTCAGTACATTAGGAAATTTAAGCGGCGGGAAAAAAATACCCATTTAGTTACTCAACGTGCGGCGATTTTTCTAGCACTCATTGTCGGCATATCAAACTCTTTATACGCGTAAATAATACATATATAGTATTTTTGAAGCGGAAAAAGCATATACCGCGAGGAGACGCTAGCGTAAAGGTACAACCACCACCTTCGGTAAACAAATTTCTTTATTTTCATATACTCGTGTACGCTCGCTCCATTACGATACATATCTGATCCAAGGTAAAAACCCCCATTCTCCCCTCCGGAGTAATGCAACACTGCTACGTGAATTTTGGTGAAGGAAAAGTGACATGCGAACATGTGTAGGTATATCTGTGCGGCCTCTAATCCAGAAACTGTCAGTAGTATTCACTCTTTATGAATCACGAAAACTACAACATAGTTTTATTCCTGAGATACAAGTCCAACATGCAGATTTATACTACAATACGAATTGCAGCAAAGACACGCGCATACAGCACTCATTTGACAACCTTCAACCTCGTCGAGATATATAAATATAAACTACCCAAGTGCAAAAAAATGAGAGCATATTGCAGCCAGTGCATTTTGGAGACCATGACATTCTAGAGTTATGTCAATCCCTTTCGAAAGTAGAATATTACTTCTATGTACAAATTTTCTTTGTAAATAAATTCTGACTTGAAATCTACCTTTCTTTTTTATAGTATAAAAAATTCAATGTGAAAGTTTTAATTAATTCCGGCAAAACCAAACATTCTTTTTTATGCTGTGAATCAAAGAAATAAGGGGAAAAACGATCATTCTGCACTCGCTAATACGTAAACACACACACCTACCTACGCACAAAGCCCAAAATATTCGAAATGCAGGCGAGACTGACAGACGCATTAAATAACTATTAAGACAAAAGCATACGTAAAGAAGTAGTTACGAGTTCCGTAACATAAGTAAATGAGAGGCACGTGCAGTCGAAATGTGAGCTCGCGCACACGGCCAGCCGCGCTGCACCAGGCTTTGTCCTGGCGCACTGACCGCCGGGGGGAGGCTTGCCGCTCCAGCAGCGTCTTTTATTTCTCACGCAAGCCAACATTAAACCATAGGAAAATAAACACAGACAACTGCACGCACAAGTCAACACAAGGGGATACCCATGTTCAAAAGGACCTGGGTTCGATACTCAACTCGTACGACTCGAATATCTGTTTTTAAAAATAACGCGAGGTGAATGACGGGATGTTTTGAGGGTCGAGTTCTTACTTGATCCCGCTTACCCTAGCAACTCGCTCCGTCTTAAAATAGTAAAAAATATACTTTTATTTTTATTTTAGCTTGCACACAATATATCCAGGAATAAAAAAATGTATGTGTTCATTATAAGAGGAAGAGGATTGCACCGTATTCTCTTACAACGAATCTGCATTGGGCTTTCTGAATCACGAGCCAGCCACATTTTGAGTACGAAAAACAAACAAATTGCAACACTTAATGCAGACATATATGTACGTACTAACTTAAAAAAAATCAGTACATTCCGCACAACGACTTATTTGTTATCAGAAATTCCTTGAATATTTATGGCATACCGAGATACCATTCTGCATTTTGCAAATATTTAAAGCTACTATTTCCAAACGATGCGTTGTTGGCCAGTCTGATAACTCTAGGAATATACACCTAATCGGGTCATTATTATTCACTTCGTAATCCAACGAACGACTCCTATCATCAACTGTTGCATATACATAGAAGTGTTTCCACGCCCACGTACACAGGGGTAAATTAATGCTTAACCTTACGGGAGGACAAAATCAAACAGAATGTTCCACCAGCTCATATCTGCAAATACAAATGTAAGCCTCCTTTCATGAAAAAAATATTTTACACTAGTTGCGACGGGAAAACCGAGACTTTTTTTCACCGAACTTCTATATATATATATATATACACACACACGCACACAAACTCGCACGCATCAAACCAAATTAAGGTATAAATGCAGGCCATCCAATAAGGGAAAAATAATTGCACAGTTACGAACTAAAGACAATATACTTCATGCCCCGAACAGTGCTACATATTTATATTTCCAAATCGAAGCGATATTCCCAGGTGAAAAAAACCCTAGCATTTTAAGTTGTATTAATATTCAACTCTAAGAGGAAACGTCTATGTACACACACGAGAAAGCTGACCATTGAAAAAAAAATGTAAATAACTTGTCTCCTAATTTTTTTTAAGTTACAGAGTACGCGTCATAGTATTATAGATGGTGCCGATTCTAAAATAGTCCCCAGTTTTCTATGAACCTCCAGAAATGCATATGCATGTTGGCAGTGTTTCCCCCGAGGTATACCAGTGTGTCACATATAAATACGAACGATTCATTTTCGAAAGGTCAGAAGCGGGAGCTAAATCACCCATTACAGTGGTTAGGTTTTGCGACAAACTTTGTGCGCTTCCATCATGCCCAGAAAGAGTTCTGATGCTTGCAAGCATACTTGCGCTCTATCAGCCCCTGTTGATTCCATGAAGATACAAAATCTCGTGTAAAGCAAGTACATAAATAATATATTCAAAAAAATTATATAAAAAACTGATGTTTACGAACATAAGGTTTATTACCTATGCAAAATTTTAAAAGATGGCTGCAGGAGAGATAATTCAGTTCAGAAGGCCTACTGTATTCTGCAAAATTATGAAGATGTCGACACATCAGTTCCGACTCCCCATCAAAAACGGCACCTCAGGCACATTTTGCAACGATGACCTCTTTCATGGTGCCACATAAGAAGGGGACTGCAGTGGCTGGAGCTCTCGTTTCCCATCGTGAGTACGCGTACAGCATCCATTCTTTTGTACACTCATTTTCGCACAGGATGTCCACCTCAACACCAGCCCATTCTTCACTCGGTCTCTTCCCCACAACACGACGAGACAAGTTCGATTTTCCGCAGGTGAACTGACAGATTTTACGCCCTTTCATTTCTCAAAAATATTTCTTTCTCAGTTTGTTTATTTGTCAAACAAAATTCAGCCGACTTAAACAGCCCGACAAAGACTCGATAATTCAGACTGAACCATATTCCCCGTAACGCACTTTCTTGTTCAATTTTTCTTTAAAACATACCCTTACATTCAATTTTATACGCTACTGAAATAGTAAGTTTTTTTAGAAAAGCAGCACATCTTAGATCACATAATTGTATTATCCTACTGCATTCAATCTTTGCATTTCTGTGATGGTTGCAGACGATGGATAGTAAACAATAGTTTCATTCGATGTAATCCCTGTCCTTACGTTCACCGATGACACAAGGAACTGTGCAGGGAAATCAAACAGATCAGTGGGTTCTTCAGGAAATATGAAGTCGGTGTTCTCGTCGACTTCTGCATTATTCACGACATTTTTTTCAGCAAAACCGGTGAGGAGATGAGTGAGTACATCGAAAAAATTGCCACTGTTTTCACAGTCAACACTGTCTTCATTATCTTATACGTGGCCATTACCTTTTCGATATGAGTGACTATAACCTGTTTTATTTAAAGAATATTATCACAACACACAGCGAGCAGCCTCGCTTCGATTGTGATTTGCAGAGGTATTGATGGGGGAGCATGTCAAGCAAAAATAGCCTCTCATGAACCGTGTTATGCATCCACCAGGGAAATAATCGTTGATATACTACTGCTGTCGATACCAAGCACAATGGAAAAACCACACTTTGAATATTTACGAAAATAAATCTGAAATGAAAACCTTACTGTCGGGTTTAAAGGAGATCACGATCAATTCATGAATATGTGATTTTAAATATGCATTAAATCGGTTTTGAACCATGAAGATGGCGTTCCTGATGCGTAAATATTTACAAACTGTTCTGTGAACAATGCGATGATCACCATCCCAGAGAACCACGAAACGTGGCGGTGGAAATCAGGTAGCATGTTCATAATGATTATTTAGCACCTATACAGGACGAGACACGCACAATATTACACACCATCCTCTCGACAGCAGTTGCACAGCTACCAGAGCATACGCCTCCCATCAAGGTGAGCTAGGTTCGATTCCCGGCATGGTCGCACCTGCATTTTTGCACATATGGTAAACGTGATTGATGCCATTGCCAACAGTATCACTCGTGATAAACTTGGCTATGTCCAGCAGACTTTGTTGGGACACTTGAACTTCTTCGACAACCTAAACGTCATCACCCATTTCAGCTGCTAAGCTCTCTCTCTCAACTCAAAAACATGGTGTACCCTGTAAAAAATGTACTGGTTTGGGTGGGTGGGCCGCCCATCACGATAATTTCTTGCTTTGAAAAAATCGCTTAATACCAATTTAATCANGATGGTGCCGATTCTAAAATAGTCCCCAGTTTTCTATGAACCTCCAGAAATGCATATGCATGTTGGCAGTGTTTCACCCGAGGTATACCAGTGTGTCACATATAAATACGAACGATTAATTTTCGAAAGGTCAGAAGCGGGAGCTAAATCACCCATTACAGTGGTTAGGTTTTGCGACAAACTTTGTGTGGTCTTCCATCATGCCCAGAAAGAGTTCTGATGCTTGCAAGCATACTTGCGCTCTATCAGCCCCTGTTGATTCCATGAAGATACAAAATCTCGTGTAAAGCAAGTACATAAATAATAGATTCTCAAAAATTATATAAAAAAACTGATGTTTACGCACATAAGGTTTATTACCTATGCAAAATTTTAGAAGATGGCTGCAGGAGAGATAATTCAGTTCAGAAGGCCTACTGTATTCTGCAAAATTATGAAGATGTCGACACATCAGTTCCGACTCCCCATCAAAAACGGCACCTCAGGCACATTTTGCAACGATGACCTCTTTCATGGTGCCACATAAGAAGGGGACTGCAGTGGCTGGAGCTCTCGTTTCCCATCGTGAGTACGCGTACAGCATCCATTCTTTTGTACACTCATTTTCGCACAGGATGTCCACCTCAACACCAGCCCATTCTTCACTCGGTCTCTTCCCCACAACACGACGAGACAAGTTCGATTTTCCGCAGGTGAACTGACAGATTTTACGCCCTTTCATTTCTCAAAAATATTTCTTTCTCAGTTTGTTTATTTGTCAAACAAAATTCAGCCGACTTAAACAGCCCGACAAAGACTCGATAATTCAGACTGAACCATATTCCCCGTAACGCACTTTCTTGTTCAATTTTTCTTTAAAACATACCCTTACATTCGATTTTATACGTTACTGAAATAGTAAGTTTTTTTAGAAAAGCAGCCCATCTTAGATCACATAATTGTATTATCCTACTGCATTCAATCTTTGCATTTCTGTGATGGTTGCAGACGATGGATAGTAAACAATAGTTTCATTCGATGTAATCCCTGTCCTTACGTTCACCGATGACACAAGGAACTGTGCAGGGAAATCAAACAGATCAGTGGGTTCTTCAGGAAATATGAAGTCGGTGTTCTCGTCGACTTCTGCATTATTCANTCTTCTTACTGTGCAGGGAAATCAAATCTCTGAGTCTATCAAACAGATCAGTGGGTTCTTCAGGAAATATGAAGTCGGTGTTCTCGTCGACTTCTGCATTATTCACGACATTTTTTTCAGCAAAACCGGTGAGGAGATGAGCGAGTTCATCGAAAAAATTGCCACTGTTTTCACAGTCAACACTGTCTTCATTATCTTATACGTGGCCATTACCTTTTCGATATGAGTGACTATAACCGGTTTTATTTAAAGAATATTATCACAACACACAGCGAGCAGCCTCGCTTCGATTGTGATTTGCAGAGGTATTGATGGGGGAGCATGTCAAGCAAAAATAGCCTCTCATGAACCGTGTTATGCATCCACCAGGGAAATAATCGTTGATATACTACTGCTGTCGATACCAAGCACAATGGAAAAACCACACTTTGAATATTTACGAAAATAAATCTGAAATGAAAACCTTACTGTCGGGTTTAAAGGAGATCACGATCAATTCATGAATATGTGATTTTAAATATGCATTAAATCGGTTTTGAACCATGAAGATGGCGTTCCCGATGCGTAAATATTTACAAACTGTTCTGTGAACAATGCGATGATCACCATCCCAGAGAACCACGAAACGTGGCGGTGGAAATCAGGTAGCATGTTCATAATGATTATTTAGCACCTATACAGGACGAGACACGCTCAATATTACACACCATCCTCTCGACAGCAGTTGCACAGCTACCAGAGCATACGCCTCCCATCAAGGTGAGCTAGGTTCGATTCCCGGCATGGTCGCACCTGCATTTTTGCACATATGGTAAACGTGATTGATGCCATTGCCAACAGTATCACTCGTGATAAACTTGGCTATGTCCAGCAGACTTTGTTGGGACACTTGAACTTCTTCGACAACCTAAACGTCATCACCCATTTCAGCTGCTAAGCTCTCTCTCGCAACTCAAAAACATGGTGTACCCTGTAAAAAATTTACTGGTTTGGGTGGGTGGGCCGCCCATCACGATAATTTCTTGCTTTGAAAAAATCGCTTAATACCAATTTAATCANTACTGGTTTGGGTGGGTGGGCCGCCCATCACGATAATTTCTTGCTTTGAAAAAATCGCTTAATACCAATTTAATCAATGCTGATCACTGACGAAGAGTAACCAACGAGTGAAAAATATTTCATTTTCGGGAGTCAGCTGTCGGAAATGTGGACAAACCCACCAATTTTTCCCGTCCTAACTAGTGTGACATATTTTATTCACGAAAGGAAGTTTACACTCGTATTTGCAGATGTGAGCGGGTAGAATATTCTGTTAGATTTTGTCTTCCCGTAATGTTTAGCATTAACTGACCCCTGCGTACGTGAGCATGGAAATACTTATAAGTATATGCAACAGTGGATGAAAGTAGTCGTTCGTTGGATTACGAAGAGAATAATAATGACCCGATTCGGCATATATTCATATGGTTATCAGACTGGCCCACAACGCATCTTGTGAGATATTGTAGCTTTAAATACCTGTACAATGCGGAATGGTTTCTAGGTATCCCTGAATTATGCAAGGGATTGATGATACCAAATGGATCTTTGTGCTCAATATAGTGATTTTTTTATGTTAATACGTATACCTCTTTCTGCAATATCTGTTAGATTTTTTTTTTTTTTTTTCCCCTCTAGAAACGTGGCTAGCTCGTGATTCTGAAAGCCCGAGATGCAGATTCGATGTCGTGAAATCTTTTTAAGTATGCATTAGTCTTTATCGGTTTTTAATGCGTCTATCAGTCTCGACTGCAATTGGTATATTTCGGGCTGTGTGTGTGTATGTGGGTAGGTCTGTGCGTAGGTGTGTGTGTGTTTGACATAGGAGAATGTGGAGATTGATTGTTCTTTGACCTTATTTCTTAGTTTCACGGCATCACAAAGTATCTTTGAATTCGCCGAAATTAATAAAAAAANGATTGTTCTTTGACCTTATTTCTTAGTTTCACGGCATCACAAAGTATCTTTGAATTCGCCGAAATTAATAAAAAAATTCACATTTCTTTTTTATACAAAAAAAAATTAATGTGGAGTTTGAGCCTGAATTTATTTACAAAAATGTTGTTCATAGAAATATTATTGTACATTCGAAAGGATTAACATAACTCTAAAATGACATCGTCTCCGTAATGCATTGCTTGCAATATGCTTTTTTCGAACTTGTGTAGTTTTTACATATATGCCTCGACGAGGTTAAAGAGTGTGAAATGAGAGATGTGTGCACGTGTTTTTGCTGGAATTCGTATTGTGGTATAGATACGCATGATGGACTATCATCTCGGAAGTAGAAATATAATTAGTTCACGCAATTTTTAAGTAGTGAAAATTGTTGACACCAACTGGCTTTTATGGCGCACAAATATACGTACACAGGTTCGCATATCAGTTTTAACTCTGCTCAAGTCACGAAGCAATGTTTTGGAACAATGACGGGACGGAAGGGCGTGGTTTACCGTGTATCAGATAAATAATTGTTAATGGAGCAAGCGAATGTATGTAAATACCGAAATTGGTTGGCCGAAGGTGTCTGTTTTTTATGATTTTGTTATTTTCATGGGCGTACCTTTACGCCAGCGTCTCGTCACAATATGTAATTTTTTCCCTGCAGAACTTACTATATAAGCATTTTTTTGCGTATAACGAGTTTTATATGCTAACAATGAGTGCTAGAAAAATCGCTGCATGTGGATTTACCTTAATGAGTATTTTCTACCCACTGATTAACTTTCCTAATGTACTGATTTTAAACTTGAGAAGAAAATTTTTTAATTATAAGCGTTTTTGCTTAGGTTAGGAGGGATACATGGGATCCTTCACTGCGCGTATCGCATACCGTGAGGGGTAGCGAAAAGGCTCTTAGTTATGTTTTTGGGTTTTTNCATGGGATCCTTCACTGCGCGTATCGCATACCGTGAGGGGTAGCGAAAAGGCTCTTAGTTATGTTTTTGGGTTTTTCAAGCCATGATTACTTTATAGAAAGCAACATAACTAATCCGTACACGATACATGATTTTTTCATTACCCTTAATTAATTTTAAATAATTACGTTCGTATATGTAAAATATAATTACGTTATCTTAGTGGCACCTAGGGTTTCATTAAATATATTTTTATTTTTGTTATAAGAAAACTGATATATTAAACATTTAGTTTTCCTTAATTTATAATAAAAGTAATAACGTAAATATTGTTTCTTTTCAAACTGTACTGTTTTTAAACTTGTNTAGTTTTCCTTAATTTATAATAAAAGTAATAACGTAAATATTGTTTCTTTTCAAACTGTACTGTTTTTAAACTTGTGTGAGCAAGGCATAACCCTAGATAAAAAAAACTAAAAACGTCGACTTATTATTTAAACACATTTATTTATGCACACACATTACAAAATTATTATTATTATTATTCTGCATAATACAAGGANACACATTACAAAATTATTATTATTATTATTCTGCATAATACAAGGAATTTGTTTTACACGCGCTTCTTCTCTGAATGTTGGAGAGCATTAAAAACGTAATACATTTTTTTAAATGTACAATGGGTTTCTCATATTTGTTTTTATAATGTATAACGGGTTATAAAAACTTCACAATGTTAGTGCTTCGACGTTGCACGGGGCACAGCAATATCTTTTGTTTTTGCTTTCGTGAAGTCTTGTGGCGTACGTCTCGACGAGCTGTCGAAACGGCGGCCAGCGGCAATGCTTGTGAAGGTCAGAAAGTTCGTTCCGATGAGCAACTCATTGCGAATAGCCGACTCTTGGCATCTTCCAAACACATGCACAGAGTAATCGGGAATTATGGCAGAGTTCAGAATTGCAAGAATTTCCTCGTACGCAATTTCCTTCGCTCCACCATAGTCCGTGGTTTCGTACGTCTGTAGGGAGTTCGTCTGTTGCATGGTGTGGTTGAGGTGCTGCCAAAACACGGCGGTATAAAAGTGATAACTTTGGTTTTCTCGTCTTCGTCGCTGTACGAGATGGCAATCTCCTTGAGGGTGTACGAGTTGAAGGAGCGAAAACCTTAAATTTTGTAAATGATTTATTTTTCAGTAAGCATAAGTTTTTTTGTTATNTTTTTTTGTTTTATAAAAAAATTTTATTTCCCACGCACACACCGCGTAAAAATTTTTTTTACAAAGTCATTAAAAATGTTATTGATATCCATATATTTCGGGCCGCTGTGTTGTGGGTTGGTTTCCGCGCCGGGTAGTACTTGCCAGTCAATTAATTGAAAAGAGTCACATCCTACGGGTAGAGCTTGCGAGTAGATTACTTGCACGCGGACGTCATCTTCTACGGGGAGGGCGTCTTCCAAGGGCGCAGATGTCGTGAGGGCTGCTTGGCGGTCTTTACACCAACCCCTGCCATACGGCGTGTCGGGAACCGAGGTTGTTCATTCCTCGAAACACTCCTTGCATAGGAGACAGTCCCGTATGTCTTCGTGCTGCTATATATAGGCCGGCGCATACTTTAATATTGTCGAGACTTCGTAAGGTGCGCAGACTAGGAGAAATTCTTTCGTCAGTTACGGTAACTCGTCCCGTTTGTCCAAGGCCCTAAGCGAGCGCATCCTTCCAAATACCAAAATTGCCGAAATCATTTTATGGCTTCTTGTACAACACATGTAAATTTCTAAGAGCAAGGAAAATGACTGATTTCCTGGGGGCGCTCAGGGTGCATCTTATAAATAGTTTTTAAGGGTAAAAAATATTCCGCACTCGCGAATTAAGTAGGCCGCCGATTGGTTGAAACGAAGGTTTCTAAAAAAGCACGAGCAGTTAGTCAATCTAAGAGATTGTCTAGTTAATGAGAAACAGGGGTGGATTTGGAGAATTGCTAACGAATTGGTAGAACGAAAGTTAATAATTGTGGGAGGGGGTATTAGGAAATTAGCTAATGAGCGACAGGGTGGAGGGGAACCGACTATTTCGTCGAACGAAGGTTTGCGAAATCACCCGAGTAATAAGCCAATGAGAAATATTGTCGGAGGAATGAAAAATAATGGAAAAGGGTGGGAAATTAGCCAATGAGAATCAGCGGTGTTGCAATTTGTCAATTAAATGTATTTGAAGGGGGAATGGAGGGGATCAGTCATCTGCTGGGTGCTGTGCTGGTGACAGCACCAACAGTGTAAAACAAATTTCAATACAAAACAAGATGGCGGTCGAAAGAATGTGGCAGACAAACTCCAATAATGAATAAACAAATGACCAACGAAACAAACAAGATTGCGGATGGTGACTGTGACGCCTACCAGTATGGTGGACTGCGCCGACAAAGCTAGCGAATGGCTGCACATACCAATATAGCGGACTCCACAGAACAAAATGGCGGATGGCTGCACCAACCACGGTGGCGGACGGTGGTTTTGACACCTACCAAGATGGTGGACTGCGCCTACAAATTTTGTGGACAGCCCCGACCAAAATGGCGGATGGTGTTTACAAAATAGTTACAGGAGTACAATATTCCGTTCATTAGAGCCTGCACTTACGCGTCGTAGGATAAGTCACTGAAAAATAAAGGCAGTAATGAGTCCTGAGGAGGATCTGAACGCAGTTGTTTAAAATTATGCTCTAAAACATATATACCAGACATTGAGTAACATGGCGTCTTACATGATCACAAAACTGTTTGAATAGCGACAATTAGGTGGACCGGTATGCAATAGAAATAATAAAATATGACATAGCTACTCCTGGCAAACCAGAGTTTTGTAAAGCCAGCTATTTCTCGTTTCAAAATGACTTGTGTGCATTGAGACATGAGAGTTAGCGTATGAGGATGCAGGACGTCTTCACTGTATCAATAGANCATTGAGTAACATGGCGTCTTACATGATCACAAAACTGTTTGAATAGCGACAATTAGGTGGACCGGTATGCAATATAAATAATAAAATATGACATAGCTACTCCTGGCAAACCAGAGTTTTGTAAAGCCAGCTATTTCTCGCTTCAAAATGACTTGTGTGCATTGAGACATGAGAGTTAGCGTATGAGGATGCAGGACGTCTTCACTGTATCAATAGANTTCAAAATGACTTGTGTGCATTGAGACATGAGAGTTAGCGTATGAGGATGCAGGACGTCTTCACTGTATCAATAGACATTGAGTAGCATCTGCTGCCCAAACCATGACGCCTGCAGCGGGGAACATGGGACTAAGTAAAGTTAGGCAGTCACTGTAGCGTCCGTCTGCTCTCCTTGTCATTACAACACGGTTATCATATGGAGTAAAGAGAGATTTGTCGTGAAAAAAACACACCGCTAATCCGTATCATTACAGGTGGTTTTCTGCTCATGCCGCTGTAAACTAAGGTCTACTAGAAGTGTTTGTATCGGTACGCCTAAATATTGTCTAAATCAAGCATTTGTTTGTGTTAAGCGCTTGGAATGTAGACACACATTGCTCTCATGAATGCTGTGACGCATTGTTGCATTTTGAATTATGAAGTGACTGTCCGTGTTCTCCGTCCTCGTGGTCTGTAGAGGTCATCTAGGGACTATCCGCTCTTCATTCGAACCTTCCTACATCAAAACAGAAAGTGAATGTGTACTCCAAACTGCCCAAATGACAAGCAGTTTGGCATTCAGTCTACCCTGTCGCTAAAACACTATCACTCGCTTCTCTCAAATGAATACAGCTGTTTTGACGGCCATANGGCATTCAGTCTACCCTGTCGCTAAAACACTATCACTCGCTTCTCTCAAATGAATACAGCTGTTTTGACGGCCATATCAAATGGCCGCGGCGCGCGGTGTAGTGGTCAGACCACGCTCCTCCCACAAAGGCGAACCGGACTCACTTCACGGCATTCCGGCGCTGCTCCATACTCACCAAACTTCACTTTCGTCGTCTCTTAAGACCTCGGTGCTAAGAGCCACCCAAATCTTTTAACTAACTGCTATCTCGCACGTTTTATAGGTATTTATCTCATTTAATAATCACACTTGAAAAGTAGACAATGACCCATGTTCTGTTATGAAAATTGCTTATAGACGTCATACGAAGAGTAATCACGGCGCTCGCATACATGCATACGCACCATCGCATGAAAATATAATCTTTAGTAAATCATCCTTCGATTGGATTGGAAAGGGCTTATTAAGGTCCCTGGTGTCATGCCTGAAGGCTTTTCAGGATACGGCTTACAAACAAACTTATGACCGAACTTAAACTAACACACATGCCTGAGCTGGGATTGTAACACAGAACCTCCTGCACTCCATACCGGCGGCGCACCAACTTACTGCGCCACGGGATGTCGGCATCATCCTTAGATGTTACACGAATCATTTTACAGGGTGCAAAATTATTTGTGACAAAAACTAGTTACTCATATTAAAAAAATTATTCGATCATCTTATTTAGATTAAACTATTATATCATTAAAGGGGTTCTATCATTAATGTCACAATTATTTTATCGACTCTCAAGACATAAATGTTAAGAGCCGCTCAAAACACTTTACTCACTCATTCACTCAAAATTATTTTAATTCACACAGATAAACTGTATACGCAATATAAATTTTATTTAATCTGTTATTTAAAAATACACTTTAAGAGAAAAATGTTTAATAATAAATTATCGTTAGTAAAATAAAAATTTTTTATAATTGTTTAAAAACCTTAAATTAACTATGCACCTGTGTAAACAATTGTGACCATACTACTTTTATTATTTGTTTCGACTTCAAACAAATTTACTGAATTGTGGGAAAAATATTATCCCGCAATGAAAATATTAAATATACGTATTGCGTTTACGATACTTATGTGAATGGGTTTTATATATTACTACCGTTTAAGTTCCAACTCTGTAAATTTTCGTTCTTAAGGTCATATGAAATTTAAGATATATAAATAATTTAAGAAATAGCTGATGAGTGCGATTTTAGTTTATGTAACTGAAAGACTGTAATACAAAAACTGACAAATGCTATTCACAGCATAAAATCTATAAAAAAANAAGAGCCGCTCAAAACTCTTTACTCACTCATTCACTCAAAATTATTTTAATTCACACAGATAAACTGTATACGCAATATAAAATTTTTTTAATCTGTTATTTAAAAAAAATACACTTTAAGAGAAAAATGTTTAATAATAAATTATCGTTAGTAAAATAAAAATTTTTAATAATTGTTTAAAAACCTTAAATTAACTATGCACCTGTGTAAACAATTGTGACCATACTACTTTTATTATTTGTTTCGACTTCAAACAAATTTACTGAATTGTGGGAAAAATATTATCCCGCAATGAAAATATTAAATATACGTATTGCGTTTACGATACTTATGTGAATGGGTTTTATATATTACTACCGTTTAAGTTCCAACTCTGTAAATTTTCGTTCTTAAGGTCATATGAAATTTAAGATATATAAATAATTTANAATAATTGTTTAAAAACCTTAAATTAATTATGCACCTGTGTAAACAATTGTGACCATACTACTTTTATTATTAGTTTCGACTTCAAACAAATTTACTGAATTGTGGGAAAAATATTATCCCGCAATGAAAATATTAAATATACGTATTGCGTTTACGATACTTATGTGAATGGGTTTTATATATTACTACCGTTTAAGTTCCAACTCTGTAAATTTTCGTTCTTAAGGTCATATGAAATTTAAGATATATAAATAATTTAAGAAATAGCTGATGAGTGCGATTTTAGTTTATGTAACTGAAAGACTGTAATACAAAAACTGACAAATGCTATTCACAGCATAAAATCTATAAAAAAATTTTACATTAAATTATTTAACTAATATACCCATTCACTTGATTGTATTCTTTACTTTTAATGTTTCACATATTTTCTTATATGTATTGAATTTAAAAAAACAACTGTTTGACCTCTTATTATGTTGACTCATACATTTTGAAATCATAAATAAGAATAAAATTTCATGATGTTTAAATTTTATATTAATTGAAAACATAAAAATATGCAATGGAAATTTTCGTGGTACATAAACAATAAACGTTCTTCGCTGCCATTGAATATGAAAATGTATACAGTAAAGAAACTTTTTATAGTAATTGTTTAAACAGCATCATTTCTTATCACAGCGCGTCAACAATGAGAAACGAAATGTATCTACCAATATATTATAAATAATAATTTCTGCTATGACAGTTGGTCATATGTAAAGTTGTTATAAAACACTACGTAATTCAATTTGTAAAACAGAAATAACAAACTCATATTACTAATGCGTAGATAAGTAACATCTTTAATGTCAAATTGTGATAAACCAGTAAAAAAAATAATTAAAAAATTTATTAAAAGAGTTTTTAAATAACTACAGTAAACAGCAATGAGCACTGCAGGCAGTAAATGCATTGGTTTCGAAGCTTAAAAACAATAGGAGTTTTTAGATATGTTTTGAATGGTAACCAGTATATAAATAATTTAAATNGAATGGTAACCAGTATATAAATAATTTAAATTTTTATTAAATTATTCATAAAACAATATTTACCACATTTAATTTTTATTGAAATCTATAATATTTGATAACGTGAGCCATGACAATTTTGAATGTAATCATGATAATTCTAAATTTTTAATTATGTTATCATTGTTCAAACACACAGATTTCAAATAATGGTGCCTAGTAAAAAATTATACATTTAAAATCACATTAATATCTTTATATAACTAATGCTTTCTTATTTCAATTCTATATAAAAAAAAATTTCAAGTTCTTTGAGCTGTGATGCAAACACACACAGTCCGCAGAGCACCATCTTTCCTATCGGATTTTCAGACAATATATATTCTGATTTATTCGCAAGAGACTTCCGTGGCTTCGANAGAGCACCATCTTTCCTATCGGATTTTCAGACAATATATATTCTGATTTATTCGCAAGAGACTTCCGTGGCTTCGACGCCAAAATATAGAAGTAAGAGAGAGAGACAGCTCGGGGCCAGAAACAGACGAACAGAAAAGAAGCAAAACTTGACCCGTAGAATCAAGTTCAGTTGAGGGTGAAACTTCCTTTCAAGAGGGAAAACTTTCTCTGGCGGCAAATTGTTACACGTGCGAAATGTTTCCACATCTAGTATGTCAAAATAACCGCGTGTGGGCAGCTGTAGTATCCTCGATGGCGACGTGTGTGTTAGGGCCCTTGAGTGTGTGGTACGCGTACTTCCGGTCGTGAACCGCGCTGCGGGTCGCAAACTGAAGCAAGTCCTCCTTTCCAATCACTTTGTTTTGCCTGGCGCTCTTGGCNCGTGAACCGCGCTGCGGGTCGCAAACTGAAGCAAGTCCTCCTTTCCAATCACTTTGTTTTGCCTGGCGCTCTTGGATCGCCTGGGAGAAAACAGCACGCAAGACCTTGCTGGTTGCCATGCAGCAGGCGGAGACACGAAACTCCTCAATATTCAGCAGACGACATGGGGTCGTTCTGGCGCCCNGCTGGTTGCCATGCAGCAGGCGGAGACACGAAACTCCTCAATATTCAGCAGACGACATGGGGTCGTTCTGGCGCCCCAGGCACCCACACCATCCTCCCTCCACGACTACCCGGCAACACAGGGTGGCTGATATTATAACGCGAGTCACTAGACGGAAAACATTGCATTGTCACTGCGACACTGCCGCGTGCTCGAGTAATATCCACAAGAGTCGTGGTATTTCTGCCCTCTTTCCTGTGCAAGTNGTCACTGCGACACTGCCGCGTGCTCGAGTAATATCCACAAGAGTCGTGGTATTTCTGCCCTCTTTCCTGTGCAAGCCTTCCCCTCCTACAGTAGATCATGTTCTGCGGTGATTGTTCCTTGGCACATCACTTCTGCTTCACTTCATACTCTTCCCTTACTAATGTCTTATGCAATTATTCATCATTTAATGTGTTTTTTTCTTTTTTTTTCTCGCTTAAGTGATATTCGGATATTGCACTTATNCAATTATTCATCATTTAATGTGTTTTTTTCTTTTTTTTTCTCGCTTAAGTGATATTCGGATATTGCACTTATGTCGCATATCCGCTGAACGAGATTAATTTTAAGACATGTCAGTATGCTCCACAAATAAAGCCCGTAAAGAAATAAAATGAGTTATTAAACAAAAATTCACCATTTATTAAACACTAAAGTTTCGACAAATTTTGCAAGTTATAAACTTTTTTAAGCATTCTTAACTGCATGCAGTGCGAAACATAAGGTGCTATATAAATCTGACCCAAAATTTTATTCATTTATAAATGTGCCTCTAAATATCTCGTGTCTCCCTTAAGGGCGTTTCTTATCAAGTCTGCAATCATAGAGTTTCATTTGGGAATCGATGTTAAAGAAATTCCTTCTCAATGTATCAAATTTCAAGATGACCGTTTAGAAAAATTATTCTACGTGACATAACATAAGGAACATTGGTACGTTATGTNTGTATCAAATTTCAAGATGACCGTTTAGAAAAATTATTCTACGTGACATAACATAAGGAACATTGGTACGTTATGTTATATTAAAAATATTTTTTGCAATGTATTATATTATATTATATTAAATATTCTATTTCGTCGTTTACAAAAATAAATATAACTGATAAAATAAATATTTTCATAATGTTTTCATCTGGCTGCGTTGTCTGAGATAGTTGCAATGATATTTTTTTTTGTTTGAAATCCTTATATTTAAATGTTGATGCATTAATAAGTAATTTCTTTAACATTTCTTCCAATTTATACTCCGTGACTGCAGTCATAGTATGCAGAGCCCTTTGTGTACTAATTGAAGGCAATGGACATAGCTGCACAGTTACAAATATTGCTTACGATTCATTTAAGACTAACTGCTCGCTGTCAATTGTCCAATAAATGCTGTTGGAGCCACTTCACTAAAAATGACCGCAAGATGCATGGTAACTTTTGTTGTTAAAGGAGTGCCTGGATTCGTCAATAAAAATGCTTGAAATTTTTTATGTATGTTTACGATAATCTTATGGTTTCTTTTATCAAATTACTTTAGTTTCTTTCCACTTTGAAGAATGCGCGATTGGTGCTGTGCGTGTTTAATCTTAAATGTGCGCACACAAGCAATGACGGCTTACTTTACAACTGCATGTTCTTCCCCATATATATTTTAACATTACACAGAAATCTTTAAATGTTGATATATTTCAGGAGAAACTATTTTCTATGTACCAGGATATCATCATAAACTTTCAGTTTTCATTCACGATGGGTTGTGCCATAATATACTATTATATTAGGCAACCAAAAGGAATTCCATGGAATGTATCTATGTTGAAACCATAAGGTCGAAGCCACCGTTTTACACGTACTATGGTAAATTATTATCATAAGAGCATATTTTTCACACTGTCAAAACGTTACCAGATGAAAATATCTGAGGAGGTTAGTAAGTGTGATATGCATTCAGGAAATCATCTCGATCAGAACCAGCTATGCATACAGGGTTATTTACAAGTTACAAACCAATTCAAATGAGATGGCAGAACTGGTGTACTTCATTACGGTATAAGGCGACACTTATTTTATTGAAGTACAATACATTACTTACGATAGCTCGCACGGCTTACTAGATCCTATTACAATTTAATTCCTACAAAATATGTTTATTTGTTTTTTTTTTTATTTAATTTTGGGTTCACAGTAATTTTTTAGGGTTCTGTTTTGGTGGCTTGTTAAATTGTAAGAGGTGTTTCCAAATTTATTTTCAATTTAAAATAGATAAAATTAAAGTCCAATATACTTATAAGAATAAATAATTATGACAAAAAATTAGATGTTCCCCTACCTGATAGTGCTACATGTACCAACAATACTACAAAACTAAAAACGCTATAAAGGAATAATTTCATATCACAGTAGCTACTATGATGCTAGCTCTTAACCAGTTCCTTCAAATATGAATACACAATGCAGTATCGAAAAAAAATACCATGAAATTTTTGTTATAGAAGGAGAAATGTTTTTGCACGCACACATCATGTATTATTCCACGGCCATGCATGGATGCTTGTAAAAAGACATTTGATAATCAGCTGGGCGTATCTAAACCCACTGAGTATTAAGTGCATTCCTCTCGGCCAGCAGTGCAGGCCAAAACTCTCAAATGGACGCTAGCGTAGTAGTAAAGAATGTCATCTCGCCTTACACATCTCCACGCACATTGCACCTGGAGACGCTGATGGGGAAGGTTTACCGTCTCTGTCAAAGGTCGAGCTAAACCTCACCCAGTCCACTCGCACATATGTCCAAAACGCATCATCTTACTAGCGAGAGGATCTGATCGACACTTTAGAGAAAGCGTTTGTCTGAGCGGCTGGTATGAGAGCGGGCGTTGTACGGTTGAAAAGCACGGCTCCCTGTTTTTTTTTTTTTTTTTTT
>NQII01000777.1:606128-676613 GCA_002778355.1 Clitarchus hookeri
GACTATTTCCTGCAAGTACTGCGCTCTTTTCAATGTTCTGTGACCAGAGGTCAGAGGAGGATATTGTGGGATATGCAAGACAGGATATGGTCTCGTCACTAAGCCTTTCATTCATTTTTGCTACAGTCGTATGTTCCTCGACACATCTGGAGGCAGCTGCACGCTGATGGCGCCGCAGATCGTGTTCCACTTTCTAACGAAGGGGAATTCTTGCTCTCAGCTGACAATATTGACACGTCAATGCATCTTATCTGTTATAAGTATATTGTACGTTCTGTCATGGTCACTTGTTCGATGCGACGATCTCGGCGTCCATGTCAATGCCGCTGCCAGAACGAGGCATGCTGGCACAGCCACAATCCTCTGACTATCAAAGTCAAAAATGGCCCAGAGCTATCACCTCTCGGCCACCGGGTTGCCCGTTTAGCTAGTGTAATGGTCGAGTCGTGCGGACATCAACTGTAAAGCAGCGCTCAATATTAGTAGATGATCAAACGATGTTGGCACATTCCTTGCATAGGTACACTCTCTAACACTACTTCGTAAACACAGTGCACTGTTTGAAATTACACACTCTAAAGAGATAAGTGCTAATATGTTTGAGATATTCGGATGCTAACACTACAATCCATATTATCCAATAAAAATGGACCAATTATCTCCATATGTGATCAATTATTATTTTATCATATGAAATTGATCACGTCTTCATTAAGAAATTCGTTTAATGGACTATTCTCAAATTTTCTTTCCTTTTATTATTTTCCAGTTATATATTTACTAGCTGTGCCCACGACTCCGCTCGCGTGGACTATAGAATCATTGTTTAGATTTTTTAAAAATAAAGTTTATGCTTTTTGTACTTTTTCCTGACAATGTCTGCACTTGCTTTTCGATTTCAATGAGTGCAAGGTGAAAAACTTCGTCATTGAAAATTGCTTGTGAATTAAATGGTAAAAACGCTTATTAGTATTTATCCGTTATAAATAGAAATATACTACCGCGGAGTTTTTTTTTTTTGGTATTTTTATTTTATAAAATTCTTTACTACATGATATTGTTCCATCTTTAACAGTTTAGACAGCGTATTGCAAGCAAGCGCGCTGGCGGCAAACTTTTTTCCGACTTTATTCACTATTATCGTCACTATTTATTCATTATGTTTCTTTACGTAACAAAAAATATACTAAAACCTGGCCAGAGAAAAAAGCTATGAATTAAAAAAAAACACGTAAATCAGATACGTGGTTCTCGTGTGATAAGCGCACTAACATACAGACAGACAGATAGACGTTGAGTTTTATAATATGTACAGATATTTTAACTTCGCGACAAATCATCTTCTTTATACTGAAAACTTTTTTTTTAATTAGTTAACTCCGACGTTAAACATTAAAACATGTTAAAATACGTTTACTGAAAAATAATGGCGTACCAAGGAGAAACACTNGTGATCAATTATTATTTTATCATATGAAATTGATCACGTCTTCATTAAGAAATTCGTTTAATGGACTATTCTCAACTTTTCTTTCCTTTTATTATTTTCCAGTTATATATTTACTAGCTGTGCCCACGACTCCGCTCGCGTGGACTATAGAATCATTGTTTAGATTTTTTTTTAATAAAGTTTATGCTTTTTGTACTTTTTCCTGACAATGTCTGCACTTGCTTTTCGATTTCAATGAGTGCAAGGTAAAAAACTTCGTCATTGAAAATTGCTTGTGAATTAAATGGTAAAAACGCTTATTAGTATTTATCCGTTATAAATAGAAATATACTACCGCGGAGTGTTTTTTTTTATATTTTTATTTTATAAAATTCTTTACTACATGATATTGTTCCATCTTTAACAGTTTAGACAGCGTATTGCAAGCAAGCGCGCTGGCGGCAAACTTTTTTCCGACTTTATTCACTATTATCGTCACTATTTATTCATTATGTTTCTTTACGTAACAAAAAATATACTAAAACCTGGCCAGAGAAAAAAGCTATGAATTAAAAAAAAACACGTAAATCAGATACGTGGTTCTCGTGTGATAAGCGCACTAACATACAGACAGACAGATAGACGTTGAGTTTTATAATATGTATAGATATTTTAACTTCGCGACAAATCATCTTCTTTATACTGAAAACTTTTTTTTTAATTACTTAACTCCGACGTTAAACATTAAAACATGTTAAAATACGTTTACTGAAAAATAATGGCGTACCAAGGAGAAACACTTAGAATGTAGTAAATGTAAGGCTTTAAGGAAACAATAAGCTGTAATGTAATTTCGTCAGGACAGATTTCCATCCACCTGAAACAAATAAAAATGGGACATTCGTTACCTATTTGGACCGACTCATGCGTGAATATATGCGCAAATACGATCGGCCTCGCAATCAGACAAAAGCCGTTTGTTATACCGAGGCAGATCTGCCCGCAGTTATTGCGCGTTATGCTGCACATAAGGACCACCGCGACCAAGGACGCTATCGCCCGGTCTGGTCGCGCACATGCCGTGTGGAATACGCGAGCTTTGTGAACCTTCATCCGTCCATTACCTGCAACACAATATGACTCTGAATTCAGGTCATCTGAAATAACTGGAGGTTGAGCGCGCCAAACGCCATGCCTCTCGCCACACTATCATGCAGGTTACTACAAATCTGACAGTTGTCTGTGTTGTTTTCTCGCACATTTTCTTGGCATGTGTACTGCTCAACAAAATTAAATGTAGGATAAAGCACGGCGTGGCTCTGTCTCCAGAGATGACGAGGTTTGTCAGCCACAGAAATGTTTCGCCTGCGTGTAGGCAACCAGCGCATCACCGGACCTTCATGTGTCTTGCCAGAGGGGTTAGTGTTGGAGTGTAGGCAGGACGTACCGGGTACCCACGCGATAATTACATGCCACTCACCTCTCCACATAGAACTGGCTGTAATTCATCTACAGAATTTTAAAAATCTGGGACAGAAGTCCCGCAGAATTGTTTAGCCTTCGTTCTGCGTGTATGGTCATTATTTCACAATAGTTGCTAGTAGCTCACATTTCATAAAATAAATTATTGAACTTTCGAATAACAAATTGCCAAACATAAATCAAAGTTGTATTTTAACTTATGAGATAAACAATACGACAAATATCGTTTCCGGTGTATTTTATGATGACAGATTTGTGGTATTATCTAACGAATGGAAAATTTGTGATATAGCAACACATAAAATTTTCAAAAAATTCAATTCACAGGCTTGTGGACTTTAATAAAAATTATCATTATAAATTTATAAGTAGAAAATTAAAAAAATCTATGAGTTTTAATTGTTTTGCGACATGAATGTGAAGACTGGTTACGGATATTAAAACTTCTTATAATTAATAACGGAGACACGCAGAAAGAAAAAGTTTAGTGGTAGTATTGTCCCTTTTTCCTGTCAAGTTTGAAAAATGTATTGGAATACAGTTTCTGTGCTACATGATTTGTTTTGAGTTTACGCGTGTGTATATACGAGTAACAAAAGCATCGGCTAATAGCAGAACACAAATTGTTACAGTTTTTATATGAGAGAGTCTTCTTCGCGACACGTTTACAGTAGCAGAGATATCTATTCGGCCACCCATGACAGTTACGATTCGCAATCAACAGGCCAAATAGTGTAAACAAGCGGCATTCGGCTTTAGAATAGCATCAGTTATGCACCCACTACCATCGCAGTCCATATGGACACGACGATATGAATATAATTATCATCACCATTAGTATTGTCTATTATGTAAGTAATCCTGTTGTTACTGAAGTTGTGTAAAATCATTATGAATTCATCTATGTCATCACATAGTAGATGGTAGAACACGTGATACTTTAAAACGTCAGAAATTATTATTTACGTCAATTTGTTGGAAAACTAANGAACACGTGATACTTTAAAACGTCAGAAATTATTATTTACGTCAATTTGTTGGAAAACTAATTTTAATTTTTGGTAATATAATAAAAAACGGAAATTTTATGCATGTACTTCTGTCAAATACTTCAGTTAGGAGAGAATAACACAGGAATTTGTTCACTGTTAGAAAAGGTATTCATAAGTTATTTTCGACGTAGTTCCGAAAATATCTAGTAATTAAAATAAAAAAATACCAAACTTGACCTCGTCCACCGGAAATAACTTCTGATTAAAACACGTTCTCACCTGATCATATTTATTGTTTATTATTACATTTTACTTATATTCAAGTATTCATCATTACGATTAAGTTTAAACTATAAGCATTTGCTTTTAATTGAGTACAACATTTACACATTGCAAAAATTATTTGTAGCTAATACATATTGCTGTATGAATTTTTGCGTCAGCATGTGATTCGCCCAGAACTTGCATGTATGGAACAATGTTCATGAATAGTGGTGTCATGGTCAGCCTCGCGAATGCAATTACTCCATCAAATAATGTGTTATATAATTCGTATTAGCAGAGCGTAACAGAGCTGGTGTGAGTGTAAATTACTTAAATTAATTTCAATAAAGTGTGATAAATTATGATTTTGGTTTAAATACTACTTACAAAAGTTATACATTTTTTATCGCCATGGTGTAACTATTTGCCTTATATTACAAAACAGAACATAATAGAAAAAATACTACAACGAATAATTGATAGCTGTCACAATATCTTAATAAATAGTAATAATCTGCATGGCCATTCAAATAAGTAAAATTTTATTTTAATATGCATTCACTCTTCTTCACCAAAATTGATGAAATAATTGCCNATGGCCATTCAAATAAGTAAAATTTTATTTTAATATGCATTCACTCTTCTTCACCAAAATTGATGAAATAATTGCCTGTGGTCCTAGTGCGATATTGCACATGCCCTCGAGGTTAAACACGCAGGTGTAGCACGCACTAATCTTCTCCTTTCTTCTCGCTGAGTCACTGGTGGCCTGATGAGTGTTTCAAAGTGTGGAAGGGGTGGCTGACCCAGTGGCAACACCGCGGACATGCAACAATATTGAACACGTAATTACGCGGGAAGAATTACTAAACGCAACATTTTCTGGCAGCTTTTTTTACCGCTGTTTTCTGTACATTTATGCATTGATATCATTACACCATATTAATACGAAGAGAATAAAATTTAATTTGAACATATAATAATGCAAAATTTAAATGCTACAAGAGATTCTTAACTTAAGTTAATTTTCCCAAAATATCCTACAACCTGAACGTCTATAATAAACGGAAAATTTATTTTTGCATTTTTGGAACTGGTTTTAATTTAAATGGCTTCTTTCATGATTCAAGTAATAAAATCAAAACCAAAAATACCAGTTTCAAAATAGAGTATTCTATACTTACGATTTAAATGTTATAACTGCTGCAGTGATAATGACATGAAGTGACTTCCTATATCCTTGTGTTCTTGAAGCGTTAAGGCCAGTTCTGCCCCTGTTTCCACGTCTGATGTTAGGATGCCTTATAATTTTAACCTTATTACATTTACTTTTTCTTATGTCAAACATTTATTTTTGTCATTTTGGGACATATAAGACATTCCGCGGTACATGTTATAGCCACGCTGGCCAGAAAGTGAGTGCATATTATTACAAATATATATCTCTGTATGTGGCCTGCATAAGATTTCCGCGTTTTATACAGGTTGTCTACATATATGTATATTAAAAAGTGTTAGAGAAAATCAAGCCCTCATTAGTGGGACTTATTTCCGTTTGTTCACCACTTATTCTATAAAATAGGATGACTAAAACATAAAGATATTTAGTATATCCAATAAAGTGCCTTGAAGACCTTCTATGCACGATCATGCACCTAGATTATAAAAAACCTTTTCTCGATCTATGAATGCTAGATTTGTTTCGCAATTAAGATACGTTCTTTGTTCACTTAACCTTTTAATATTTACATAATATTAAACTATGCTTCCATATTCGTAAAAGCTCTTGTAATATTAGGAAGTCTTTAACATTCCACAAGCTGTACTTTTTGTTTTTGAAAAACCTGTATTGCAGTGTTGTACTGCAGCTACAAATTTGGTAGTTAATTAAACTTTAAAAAATAAGTACATTTCTCAACGGGCCATAATCAGCGACAAACAATACAAATTTATAAGAAAAAATTCAACGGATCTCTAGTCACAAAATTATAAATTTGACAAATATTTCTATGTTAATGATGACACTTTATTTGTGTTAAATAACAAACATTTACTTTGTAATTTATACAACAACTTAATGTGGATTAAAGACTGTAATATTAAGGTCACTCCCTCGCCATTAGTGTAAAAAACTGCCATACATGTAAGGAACTGAGTTCTTTTATTTAAAACGTAGTTTTTAATAACATTATAATTATGAAGCAAATAAAATGAGCTTCAAGAATTGTATGAATAAAATATTCTGTCTTTTGGGAATTTGAATACAAACCAACAATTCTTTATATTTGTAGTTTGACGCATAATAAACTTTTTTTAATGTGTTAACTGACTATTGGAGAGAATTCCGGACGCTGGACACATATCAGAAACTTTGCCAGATCTGGTGACGAGTGAAAGATTGATAACGTGAGCACACATGTACACTCACGCCCTGCTTGCGTCTCGAGGCCAGCGCATCGTCCACTGCACTAACAAGTTGTGTCGCGGAACGGCTCACTGTTCCCCTGCGACATTGGAAATAACATGTTAGCATTTCAGTAAAGCACATCTATTTTCATATCCACGCTTTGTAATGGAGCTTAGTATGCTCGCTAATTTGAAGTCTGTAATACATAGAACTACTTTGTAGCCTCCATATAACGTGTCGCTCATGCATTATAACAGATGGTTCCCTTTTTAAATATCCAGGATTAAAAAACACGACTTCGTAACTAGTAAATCATTTTAAGAGGAAAGTTTCAGATTACAGTGAAATGTTGTTTTGTGATTCTAATACCACAGATAGTATAATGTTGATCCGTGTACAAGAGCGCCAACTGATCGACGTTTGTGTTTCCGGGCCAACTTACAAAGATGAGATTGGTTCATTACGGCTATTTTGAGTAACGGTGCACAGGTGGTGGCACATGACGTCACAGGCTCCTTGTGCTCCCTTACAAACAAGAGCCTCTATATTTGAGCTGCTTGTAGGTGCTGCTTACTAGCACTTACCTGCTAACATTTGTCATATGTTTCAGTTTGTGTTTAAAAAACCAAGCGAATTTGACAAAATGTAGCTGTTTAACACCAGCACGAATAAAAAAGTACTAAGCTGGTTTAACTCTCTGAACCATATTCACTCGTTAAAACAATTTTTTTAAGGGTTGATCATTGCTGCATATTTGAATGTATCATAAAAATACTTAATTGCACGGTTTTCAAATGCTAAGACATGTGAAAACTTGTTAACAGGATATTAAATTTTTATAAATAGTAGTATTAAAGGCATGCGAAACACACTGACTTCAACACCATACAGAACAACGTATGGAAATCCTTACAGTCGCAGCCATGTAGAGGTTTCCACAGTTATTTCCCATTTCATACAGTTTCCAGGAAATAACTTTGTGGATTAGTGATAGTACATCCTAAGAGGCGTATTTGTTATGAAGTAGCGCAAACTATAACTGAAACAATGAACTTTCGTATCCGAAACTTCCTCCTTGTCACAATCATTCAAAGAGCAATACAATTCATACAGTGAAAAATTTTCCTTGTCAATTACGCAAATATAGGAAAATTCTGCATTACTTTCGGGTTTCGTCTGCAATTAGTAGTAATAAGAGCACAAGTTTGTTTTCACGAGAATCGCGTGCTAGGAAACATTTCTCCCATTTAAAAAACGCTTCTTACTCTCCATATGATTTCTGCTTGAAATGCACAAGTATCTCAAATAAAATATATTTAATTACACAATACAGGTCCCTAAGCGAAGACTCGTCGATGCGGGAGTAAAAATGTCCTCAGAGCAACAGGATCTGAGAATCCTAGCAGAAAGAGTCCACAGAGCAATAAGAGTGGATTCGAGGCTCCAAGCCAGTTCCAGCGGATCAGCAGTCTTTGCCCCTGTCACCAACCCCAATCGTGCACCCCCTTCACTTACCCCCCCTCCTTGCCGCTTAACAACCAACCCTCCTATCATTCTCCTGCACACTACCAATCATATCAAAGCAAGAAAAATTGTAGAAAATCTAAAAATTGAGAAAAAATTTACATCGATAACTTCGACCACCATGTGGAATGTGGACCGCCTTGACCCTAACACCAGTAAACTTGATCTCAAAAAATTAAACAAAATATCAAGAAATTTCTTAAATATCGAGAAACATTTAACAACACTGGCTCCAACTGTCATGTTGAATATTGCGGACGTTAACCCAGTTAGCATATTATGAAAAAAAAAATTTCATTCTTTAAATTTTAGAAAAAAATGTAAACATTTCAGGAACAAATAACATTAATAACCCTCTCCGCCATGTTGGATGAGGGTAACCTCGACACTACCCTAATAACATTGAACTCGAAAAATTAAGATAAATATCGAAACAACAGAAAAAAATCATAAATATTTAGGAACAAATTACATTACTGACTCCGAGGTTTGTTAATTTGGCACTGACCCAAGTAATATTAAACTATAATAATTTATAACAACCTGCAAAAAAATTAAGAAAAAAAAAGAAATATGAATAAATTATGTACTTATTGCGAAAAAACAATTTCGATGTGTGTCAACAAGAAAGTTTCATTATCGTAAATATGTCAGAGCACAATCACTCAATGGCACGACGATCAGCTAAGCTACTGAACACCCATCTCTATATTTCATTGACTATATAGCAGACCAATCTTCTGACCCCCTACCCCCTTTGCAAACACAGGTGTTCGCTTTACATAGCCCACATACACATTTCCCTCCCCCACCAAGCACACCACCATCACACCTCTCGTCGCACCACTTCCCTTACTGTTTACTCACCATTGCTAGGCCCCTCAACATCCACACATGCTACCAACCTACCACCCGACTCTATGCCACCTCACTATTAACTCACCATAGCTCGACATTCTCAACATCAACCCTTGCCGTTACCCAAACACACGACTCTCGACNACCTCACTATTAACTCACCATAGCTCGACATTCTCAACATCAACCCTTGCCGTTACCCAAACACACGACTCTCGACTCCCATCACTGTCCTAACCCCAACCCCTCCACACTACCTCCTAACACACATCCCATTCCTCTCACACCAGCTAGTTTCCACCAACCCATTTCATGATTCTAGTTCGACCATTTAGTCGGGTCCACTCCACCCTCACTAATCATTTGCCATAATTCTTCCAATTACTCGATAAAATTCGACCCTCCTTCCCAAATACTACAATGCCATAAACAACCCTCATACTAAAATAATTTCAANATTACTCGATAAAATTCGACCCTCCTTCCCAAATACTACAATGCCATAAACAACCCTCATACTAAAATAATTTCAACCAGCTCAATTTACTGACTGAACTTCGACCTCTTCTACCGCACCACTATATTTATTCCAATACTTCGTCAGTCCCCAACTATCCCACACCCAAGACTGACTCCACGCAAGACTGAAACCATTCAAGACTGAAACTATCCAAGACTGAAACTATCCAAGACTGAAACTATCCAAGANATTACTCGATAAAATTCGACCCTCCTTCCCAAATACTACAATGCCATAAACAACCCTCATACTAAAATAATTTCAGCCAGCTCCATTTACTGACTAAACTTCGACCTCTTCTACCGCAACACTATATTTATTCCAATACTTCGTAAGTCCCCAACTATCCCACACCCAAGACTGGCTCCACGCAAGACTGAAACCATTCAAGACTGAAACTATTNCTTCGTAAGTCCCCAACTATCCCACACCCAAGACTGGCTCCACGCAAGACTGAAACCATTCAAGACTGAAACTATTCAAGACTGAAACCATTCAAGACTGAAACTATCCAAGACTGAAACTATCCAAGACTGAAACTATCCAAGAATGAAACTATCCAAGACTGAAACTATCCATGACTGAAACTATCCAAGACTGAAACCACCCAACTCGTAACCCCACCCAAGGTGTACCCCGAACTAAAGTGTGACTCCACACAAGATGTTACATCACCAAATATGTGACTCCACCCAATATGTGACTCCACCCAAAACTGGCTCCACCCAAGACTGGCTCCGCGACTGGCNCACCAAATATGTGACTCCACCCAATATGTGACTCCACCCAAAACTGGCTCCACCCAAGACTGGCTCCGCGACTGGCTCCACCCATGACTGTTTTCACCCAATTCTGTCTCCACCAGAGAATGACACCACGCAAGACCAACTCCTGCCAAGTCGAACTTTTACCAAACTTCCATTAACTATGAACGAGGCCAACCAGAAAGACCAGCCGACCATACCAAATATCCATGCCAACAGACGATGGTGTTCAATCTCGCAACAAGTCACGTAATTCACAATCTCATTCTTAAACACGTAATAGAAAACTTCGTAAAATTCAGCAAAAAATCCGTAAAATGTCTCACTTATCGCGCTCATGCAGGAATCGAGTATTTAGTACTGGAAATTATAAGAAACGCTTCAAGGCATACTTTGAAGGGTTTTATGTAGCTCGCGTATTGTTTCTCGGCATGACTTACCAAAAACTATTAATTATTTCTGGTACTCCGTACTTTGGTTTCCAGACAAATGTTAATATTTTGGAAGTGAATTGACAAACTATTTTGTATTCGTAAATCGGTGGTGATGCTTTGATGCTATTGATTTAAAAATAATAAGTGCAATGAAAACAAAATTACACACTAATATTTTCCCACAAAATTATAAGAAATCTTATGTTTCAACTGTAACAATATCGAATTACTTCTACCATTATCAACACAGCATACCTTGTTCTTGTTAACATTTTTTCGATCACCATTTAGATGTAAATTAACACATTTATTTCATGTTAATTAATTTAAAGTTCGTGTTGTGTTTACATGTTCCATNTGTTAACATATTTTCATTCACCATTTAGATGTAAATTAACACATTTATTTCATGTTAATTAATTTAAAGTTCGTGTTGTGTTTACATGTTCCATTCAAACATAAACTCGCCTTGAAGATATCTTCTTTGCCACATCTGTGTTGCTGTAAAGAAGCCATGTGTATGCCACAGCTAACCCCCTGATGCATGGTGTAATAGGAAGTATTAGAAGTGGCGCTGTCACTAACCTCCTCCCCCCCCCCTCCCGGGCAGCTTAAACCATGTAGAGACTTCCAGAAGACACGTGTCGTCAATTTACGCGTACCGAGGTCAAGCCGAGAGGTAGTAGCACGTCACTGCCCTCGGGCCTCCTCCTCCCACCCCCTAGTAAGCCAAGGGAAATTTGTAAACGCCGAGAAATGACGAGATAGTAGGGCGATTTCCTCCATGAGAGACGTTAAAACATGTGCTGAAGGAACACGCCAGGGAAAACCGCTGACCAGCTGAAAGCGGTGGCATGAGCACTCCTTCCTCCCGCCCCTTATCAAACACCGGAGCAACTGGGACACGAGCCTCGGAAGGAAAGCTAACAGGGTAAGTTTGAGGGTGCAGGTCATCCCTCCTTCCACCAACAAGAACCATGACACGTGTAAGAAGTGATTTGTACTGCGCCCTCCGCCCTCCACCCTCCCCCAACAAGGCGGACACATGTAGGAATCGAGGGAGGGAGTCAAGAGAGGATATAAGCGAATTTACATGAGAAGAGGTATTTAGTTCGTTATTTCCGCACAGAGAGATCAGTTCGTCAGTTCATTATCACCGCACAGAGAGAAGTTACGTCAACCAGTCAGATAGAATCGCGAGCCGAGAGAGAACATGAGTGCAGCCATTACCGAGGCCGAGGAGATTGGACCCCCGGCCATGTCAGTTCGCAAAGACAGTCGAAGCAACGATCAGCAGGTGGCGCGGAGTTCGGTGCCGCCACACGGGGATGGGCAGGTAATCAGTCGCAACATTAAAGGGTCAGCCAAATCGGGACGCGAGATGCGAGATGCAGAATGCAGGGCAGAATCAGATACAGTTACCAGAGTTATGTCGGAAGAGTAGTTTCATCATGCAGGGACGCGAGTCAGTCAGTCAAGTCAGTCAGTCACCAGTCAGTCAGTTACAATAACGCACCGAGAAGGCGGAGTCGAGTGGTGAGCTTCAAAGAGAAGTGCCATGTCGAGCTTATGGGATTAGTCCAGTGCAACCCTGTGCAGAGGGCCGGGGTGAGGGACCATCAAGGGTCACTTCGCCAGGACATGGTAGGGTTGTAACAGTCGGTTACAACCCTACGCCGAGAACGGGAGCGCATGGTGAGCTCCAACGAGGAGCGCCATGTCGAGAGGAAGCCAGCCATGAGTCCATAATACCAACAACAGCCAGACAGAGGGCCTATAGAGGGCCATCCAGCTCACCAGATCTCATCAACTGCCGGAACGTATTCGGGCCATCAAACTCATCAGACCTCAACTGCCGGAACAACTACCACACAACATGTGCAGATAAGTAACCATGTCATCACTCAGGGACCTGTCCTGTCACCTAATGCCCCCACAGCATCGGAAGCGTAGCCAGAACATTGTCATCAGCCCTTCNGACATGTGCAGATAAGTAACCATGTCATCACTCAGGGACCTGTCATGTCACCTAATGCCCCCACAGCATCGGAAGCGTAGCCAGAACATTGTCATCAGCCCTTCAGGCCTTGAACTCGCAGGGCGTTAAAGTATGTGTACTTCCCGCAACAGGGCCGGGAATGTGTGAATGAATTCCCACTAAATAAACCTGTTCAAAACCAAGATGTAACAGAGTATTGTTTTAGAAACCCTCAACCTTCAAGGCACCCATAGTCTGTGCCAGTTAACCTTAACTGTAGACCCTACGAACCATTGTGTACACCACAGGTGGAGTGTAGCGTCACCCTCTTTTAGACTGTATGTGCGCCATCTCAAGAAAGCTTAATATTTCTTCAACTGTCAATACTTGCAGTTGTTTAACAACCTACACAGCTACATAATAATTAGTATTGTGTGAGCAATTTTTATTGTAATAAAAGTATTCGCCCATAATTTTTTAAGTGCAGATGATTCAATACAAGCAATATGTGCAATTGGTGCTTTGACGTAGAAAAATACGTCATAAAAAATTTAAATAGTCAAAATGTTCCACTGTTTTACATAACTGACATTAATATTAAATTTTTCTCACTGTACTTGAGTAGTTAGATCATGGAAGAACAAGTATCGGAGTCTGGAGCCGTCTGCTATCTTGGCCATTCCCTTAATCCTGGCCCTACGTGATTTTGCGTAAAAAACTTTTTATCCGACTGACATCTTGTTTCTCCCTTTTTACATTAAAAATTCACATTTTTCCTCAAAGTTTCTCGTTTTTCTTCCAAATGTCTGAAACTTTCTTCAAAAATCATACAACATTCACAAAAAAAAATTTTTTTTTCTCCCTAAGTTACCAATGCATTTGCCATTTTGACACACCCAAGAATTTTACACCCGAGTTATCATAAATTAAAAATATATATCTGCAAATTCTCAGTACAAATGAAGGTGTTAAAAAGTCGTGAAAAACCAACCGTCTTAAGGAGTTAATTGAATATGCTTATAATAGAGTTATTTTTATTTTTTTCATTTTACAATTAGCATATTTGTATATCACGTGATATATCATGAAAAAAGTCTTTCCAAGATGTATTTAAACATATCAGATTCAGTAATGCAAAGTAACCTGTAGGTCAAAATGTAAGATATATGAAATGTCCTAGTCTTCAGATGGTATGTAGTACATTCCTGCTAATTGCTCGTGAAAATGGGGTATATTCGTTTTCTGTAATTAATCTCATGTTTCGTATGTACAAAATACGATGGTTTTCTTCCTCTCATTTCCATTTGTTATAACTAGAGAAATATATGCTTCTTCCTTTGACAAAGCAGAGAAAAATCTTCTGTTATTTGATACGCTCAATTCTGATGGATGTACAAGTTGAAATTCGTTAGCAGATCTATATTATGGTGTTATCTTCTGGAAGAATTAAAGGTTGCTTTGTGTGTCCAGATGCTTACTCGAGAGTCTAGTATTCTCCTCGCCCCTGATATTGTCTCCCTCATTTCTGCCTGACACGAATTATCTTGCTGTACTTGTGGCAGACCATAGCTAATAATTAAAAATTTAAAATGGTCAGGATTTAAACCAAAACTACTTCAATAAAGAACAGGATATATAAAATAATTATCTTTAATCTTCTAAAATAAATTTTTCTAATGCATATATGTTTAGTCTCAATCAACCAATCCTTTAACTGAAATAAAGAAGAACTAATTTTAAAAACGACTTCCTCGAAAACGTTGGGAGTAAGGGTATNAAAGAACAGGATATATAAAATATAATTATCTTTAATCTTCTAAAATAAATTTTTCTAATGCATATATCTTTAGTCTCAACCAACCAATCCTTTAACTGAAATAAAGAAGAACTAATTTTAAAAACGACTTCCTCGAAAACGTTGGGAGTAAGGGTATTTTCACCAGGTTACCTTTTTCATCGATTGTGACAAGCGGATTCACAATCCGCCAATAATCGATCGATAAAATTCCAAATATGCTACCGCGTCATGGCGAATGTCTGGCAATACGGGTAGTAAACTTAATTAATTCCATGAATTAATTTGGTGACAGCAGCTGGTTTTGTGGTGTTTGTTGATCACGTTACACTTACACATCATCCAGAAACTGTGTTCCCTCTTAAATTTTTTTGTTATATTTGTAATAATTTAGTGCTTTAGGTCAAACTTCTAAGACTTGTACTTCCGTGCGGACTTATTTTAGACCATTGATGGTATTGATGTTTTCTACTTTTTTTTCATGACTAACATTTAGTTGTAGATTGTCGGGCGAATTTTGGTATATCTTGTTTATGTTTATCTGAAGCATATAATGTATTCTGAAATCTGAAACATAAATGGGTTTTTCATTTATTTCTATCATCATTACCATATTCAGTTACAACGTGAATGCTTTATGAATGAATAATATTCTCGAAAGAAAGATACATTAAAAATAATTGTGGTGAATATATAATTAAAATCGCATCTGTAAAAAAAAACGATAGTCATAGAAGAAGAAATCATTATTGTATAGTTTTATTTTCTTTTAAATATTTGTTTTTATTTAGTAAAAGACAGTCTTCAGAAATTGTATTTCTTGTTTAGTAATAATGGTGGTAATATCATTGAACTAAAAAACAAGAATTTAATTTGACATCAAATCTGTTTGCTATTTTTTTCTCNCAGATTGTCGGGCGAATTTTGGTATATCTTGTTTATGTTTATCTGAAGCATATAATGTATTCTGAAATCTGAAACATAAATGGGTTTTTCATTTATTTCTATCATCATTACCATATTCAGTTAAAACGTGAATGTTTTATGAATGAATAATATTCTCGAAAGAAAGATACATTAAAAATAATTGTGGTGAATATATAATTAAAATCGCATCTGTAAAATAAACCATAGTCATAGAAGAAGAAATTATTATTGTATAGTTTTATTTTCTTTTAAATATTTGTTTTTATTTAGTAAAATACAGTCTTCAGAAATTGTATTTCTTGTTTCATAATAATGGTGGTAATATCATTGAACTAAAAAACAAGAATTTAATTTGACATCAAATCTGTTTGCTATTTTTTTCTCAAATTTTTAGTAAAGGATCTTTATTTACTAATTTATGAAAGTATTTTTCAGCACAACTTCATGCTTCTTGTCAATTTTTTTCCACACACATAATTAAATGCATGGTTTTCCTTTAGATATGTGATTTTTTAGTATGATAATATTTTACCCTTAATTATACCTGCTTTTAATATTCTAAAATCATTAACATTGGTAATTTTTTAATTTTATTTTATTCATTATTTACAAATATTTTTATTTATTTGCCATATTTGAATCGATAAACTATGTTTGACTGTTTGCTATCTCAACACATAATTGTGAATATAATTATGGGAATAAAGTAAACATTTTTTAAGTTTGTCATTTAATTAAAAGCTTTTTGTAAGTCAACAATTTATGAATCACCATATTCGTCATAATCGAATAAATGAAACATTTCTCTTTTGGGAATTTTTAAGGTATCTTTTATGCCCTCGTCTGGTTATCTGTTAAACTTCTACAATAAAGGAAATCACCAACATGTAAGACTTAGTAGCACACAGCCGTACATGTTGTTACAATCCAAGTACAAATTAAAAGTACTGTTTATTTTTGCACTTTTTCAATTACTTATGTGTTAGATAATGTTGTTATTATAAAGGACAACTAAAATAAAAATAATGATATGCAGCGAAAAATCTGTAATGAATAGTTGCAATTTCACTTCCTATTACTGTTAAGTATCTTTCAAACATAATCTTTTAAAGATCACTTCCCTGTATGTGCATGCGCATGTGCGTGTCACTCTACAACCTTGTAATCCCGTCAACCAAGTGTNTGTTAGATAATGTTGTTATTATAAAGGACAACTAAAATAAAAATAATGATATGCAGCGAAAAATCTGTAATGAATAGTTGCAATTTCACTTCCTATTACTGTTAAGTATCTTTCAAACATAATCTTTTAAAGATCACTTCCCTGTATGTGCATGCGCATGTGCGTGTCACTCTACAACCTTGTAATCCCGTCAACCAAGTGTTACCAAACACGCGAAAGGTATAGTATTTAGTAAAGACACAAGACATTGTATTATTTACCTTGCCGAGTGCTTATTTTCGAAATGACGGTCATGTTCAAATTTAGTAACCATTTAGAATATATAAACCAANTTTACCTTGCCGAGTGCTTATTTTCGAAATGACGGTCATGTTCAAATTTAGTAACCATTTAGAATATATAAACCAAATTTGGTATTTAAGCAGTGCATTATATAAGCATCTCATTTGAGAGGGATATTGCTTTCGGTCCATCATGTAGGAAGATAGAACTACATTTAATAAATAAGCTATAATTTATATCCTGGAATCTACTCAAACGATTTGCACTGTATTTGTCATCTAAGGAATAAAATGGCAGGCTGTGTAAACACAAAATATTTAAATTTATGAATTACTTATTTTCAAAGTAGCATTATTGTCCGCCAATTTATGAGATAAAACCACATGTAATATTCATTTTTAATTTTATATATAGAGAAAAATTATTCTCTCCTTACCAAATTTGCCCATTAATTAGTACTACGCATCGCTATGTAAAGTTGCGTGTTTTCAGATTGTTAGCCATTTATTTCCAAATAAGCAGACAAATAAACATTAAAGCTCATAGTTCTATAGCTACGAAACCATGTACCAAATTGTATGCTGGCAGCATATATTATAAAAATTAAAAGTGTCTTCACAGAGTCGCTTTCAAAGTAGCAAAATATGAAAAAAATATATATTATGTAATGTTTTGGGAAACAATTGAACCGTTCCTCCGACATATGACGAACAAATGGTATGACCGTAAGCCAGGTGTCAGTGACTTATTTTCTNAACAATTGAACCGTTCCTCCGACATATGACGAACAAATGGTATGACCGTAAGCCAGGTGTCAGTGACTTATTTTCTAAATGGCACTTGATAAAACATTTTACCTAATTGTGATATATACACAAAATAATATTAGAAATTTAAACTTTGCTTTTTATGTTTGCGGTGTATATAACAAAAATTAAATTTTGTCTACACAGTCTCTTTTGTGACCCATTATGTAAGGTACTAAAAAAAAAAATTCGTCATAGCTCGGGAAACTGTCAACCAATTGCTCCCACATATGGCAAACACATGGTAATATAGAAGGCAATTNAATTCGTCATAGCTCGGGAAACTGTCAACCAATTGCTCCCACATATGGCAAACACATGGTAATATAGAAGGCAATTCCTAATGATATGTTTCAGTGGTCCAGGTATATATTTTAGTAACTGTGCTCATTTAAACATTTTAGTTTACTACGTTAAATCTAGGAAACCATGTAAAAATATCAACATAATATTCTGTTCTGACAGTATCTATTACAAAATCAAATGTACGTACACAGTATATTTTGTGCGCCATTTTGTGAGAATCTGTGATTGAAATATTTAAAGTTTTACAGTAATACAAATTAAATTGATTAACCCATTTAGATTTAAATCAGCAAGACGACTATATTAACTAAAATATATATGAAAATAGTATATTCATGCCAGAATAGATCTAATTTAATTTCAATAAATATAGAAAATTAATTTCTGACTTATATATATATATGTGTGTGTGTGTGTGTATGTGTGTGTGTAAAGCGAACAAAGTTTGAAATAAATTTGTGTTATTTTAGTTTTTATTACGGCTTCATTTATTACACGCAGCTCCTCTAAATTTACCTCTTGAACGATCGTGTCTTTCTACTTTAATAAATATAACGTTGATTAATTTACCACATATAAGGGTATTTTTTGCCAGTTTTTATTTTGTGATTAATGCATCATAGATGCTGTCAATTTTCACAATAATTCTTTAAGATTCTTTAAATTTTTTTGTTGGGTACTTAAATATTCATTAAATATTTGTAGCAATAAATATATGTAGCAATATATAAATATATATGCATATATACTTAAATATTCATTAAATATTTGTAGCAATAAATATATGTAGCAATATATATATATATATATGCATATATATGTATATGCATAAATATATGTAGCAATATATATATATATATGCATATATATATATATATATTGCTACATATATTTATTGCTACAAATATTTAATGAATATTTAAGTGCCCAACAAAAAAATTGCATATATATTTATATATGCATTGCTACAAATATTTAATGAATATTTAAGTACAATTAAATATATTTATTGAAAACTGAAGCTACTTTATATATATTCATCAATTTATAAAGGCGTATATATTATATATTTCATTTAAGATTTGTCAACATGTATTCAAAATATAATTTAATACCAGGTGTATAAGACTACTAGGCACTGGTGTGTATATCTTGCGTTATGTTTGTATTGGATAGCATTTCATTTATTGTTTTGCATGAACACATAATACGGTGTGTTCATGNATATCTTGCGTTATGTTTGTATTGGATAGCATTTCATTTATTGTTTTGCATGAACACATAATACGGTGTGTTCATGTATTGTTGACACCAACTGTGTCAAATTACGACAATAATTTCACACAAATATGCAGTGGGTCTCATTTATAAATTTTTCCTTTAAATAAACAAATTCATGTAGTTACAAACATAATTCTCATATAACAATAGGAATTTTTTTTAATTATTTATATTTAAACATTTTACTTAATAAAATGTCTTGAAATTAATTTATGTTTATTGATATATTTTTAATGATTTGCATATATGTTATTAACATAGGCAGTGATTCAATAAGTTCATTAAATTTTTTAACTTGTCATAACAGTTTGGATTACCCGATTTTTACTACTTCTTGTGTTTCTTTAGCTTTCAGGCGCATATTCATAATATCTTACTCTTTTTTGCTTCAAGATTTTGAAAGTTTGAGTATTTTACATTTTTCATATCACACAAATCAAGAATTTGAATATTTCAGTATATAGCATTATTTATCAGATCATACAAATTTAAATATATCTCAAATAAAAAAAATTAAATTAATGTAGATTTCTCCGCCAATAATATACAATTTATAAGAATGTACATCCACGCTAATCAATTTATCAAAACGAATTGTTGTACTTCAACTTTAAATATATCGCAAATTCCAATTATATAATTTTAAATTTTTTATTTATATCGAAATAATTATTAATAGAACATTTGTTGGTTGAATTAAATTTTGAAACACGGAGAAAAATGAGGTCTTATTACATACAGCATATGGTCTGTTGTGTTTCGTAAGTGTGGTATGCGCCCTTCAAGGGGAAATTGAAACACGTGTTTGTTTTACATTTTACAGAAAGTGTTTGAAATTGAAAAATGGCCTCCATAATAACGTGCAATTGAGCGAATATTACCAAAAAATTAAAATAGTTCGCTGCCATTACATTATGTCATAGAGAGATTAAGAATTACAACACTATAAGATCATTGAATAGTGTGATTCTGAAGCCTAACCAGATTGCCAATAACGGATTTTTAAAGAGTACGTTAAAGTTAACTTTAAAGGTCGTTTTGTGATAACACGCTATGCCCCACTGTAAGCGAGGAATTCACGCATAAAGGCTGCAACCGTAGTGTTACTGCACCTGGCACGTATGCAACACGCAATCATTTTTATTTTGCCACTCCTACCGAGAAGGCAACCGGAACTAAAAGTCAGCCGTTGTATACTCGTGTGTACGCCAATGCCATAAACCTGATGGTGTGCCCATTTGACTGCTACAGTGCACACTCGCTTTACTCTTACACATGCCGTAGTACAGAGGATTACTCTATCGGGACTGCTAGCACCATCCGCCAAGTGTAAATTTGTCGGTGTGTCGTTGTGACAACACTAACTAGCGGAACTAGCGAACATGCACCTAGTGTACGGTGCAGCACAGTGATGAGGCAGAAAGGCACGCAGCATGTGAGCAGCTATGTGACCGAAGAGGCAGGTGCTATACCACTCCACCATATTGCTACCATTGACCAGCGCCTACGGGATACAGGAACAGTCGCCAAACGGATACATGATTCTGGACGCGGACGACCTGTGCCTACGGTACAGTTTGAACGAGCCATTGTCCACGCAATGGATGCCAGCCAAAGTACTGTAATACGGGTTTTTCGCCAGCAACTGCGTCCTTGGTTCCTGTATACGATACAAGGGACAGGTCTAGACGATTATCCTCGTCAGCTACGATGCGTTTGGTAGTACGTACAACAATGTTGTGTGCAGCAATGCATCTCTACCTCCATACTGTGGACGGACGAGGTATGCGTTCAGAGCGACGGCATTTTTAATAGGAGGAAAAGCCACATGTGGGAGGACATCCCACACAGTACCCGCACACGAAGGCACACACACTAGCTCTCTGTGAATATGTGCGTGAGTGTTGTGCACGACCACCTCATTGGACTATTCCGTTTACCTCCACGACTTAACGCTGCTTTTTGCCGTAAGTTTGTTGAATGCAATTGTTGTTTCAACATGACGGCGCCCTAGCACATTTTGGCCGGGATGTGCGAGCATATCTAGATATGGCATATCCTGACTGCTGGATTGCTCGAGGTGGACATGCTGTTTTGCCCGCACTTTCACCTGACATGAAGTCTCTCGATATTTTCGTTTGGGTAAAGGTTTAATCATTAGTGTACGACATGCCCGTCAACAGTGAAGAAGGCCTGCTGGCGAGAATCGCTAATACATTTTACGCCATCCACCACATGCCAGGGGTGTACATGATGGTCAGACGGTCCCTAGATCGACGCTTTGGCCTGTGCGTTGAAGTTGATGGTCGTCACTTTGATCAACTCCTATAAGCCTCTACTGATGTGTTACGTAATTACATGTCTGTATGTTATTAAAGAATCACATATCTTCACCTACGATTGTGTGAAGGTAGCTTTGCTGGGCATACCCTACCAGCCATACTAACTTTGTTTGTGTAGGTTCCACTATTCGCAATCACGCCTGCCAACACGCCAGGGACGTGACAATGTTAAACTTACATTGCTATTATGACATTGTGGCTATTAGTAGATTAGGAATATACAATCTTTATTTAGTATCACACGAGCCATTCCTGTTCTTTATATTTGGAAGCAAGCAACATGTGGTGTGCCATGCTACACCCGATCACATTGTGTGGGATGCATGTAGCATGATAGGTGAAGTAACGCAATGTTTGCGATATTTATGCATGAATTACTCGCAAACGTTGGGGTTTAGCGAGATAACACAACACGATCTTTTTCGTTAATTTGATTGCGCTCTTTAATAATCCTTCATTGGAAACTCGGTTAAGATTCAGCATTACAGAATTGTATGTGGCTATAGGGTTGTAACCCTTAATTATTCTATATAGTTTATTGGCAGCGACCGGTTTTAATGCAGTGGCTGATGTTCGTTCAACTACAAATTATCCTGAATGCCACTGTTCCACTTCAAAAACTTTCTGTCAAAGTGATAATAAACATGTGTTTCAGCTCCACCTTTAAGGGCGTGTACCGCCCTTACGACGCTTCGAAGACCATATGTGGTAATTATATTTTGGACAACATTTTTTATAATGAATACGTAGTCTGAGTTTGTCGGTGTTTTTTAGACACAACCTTTAAAGTTAACTCGATCACTTCACTATTTTATTGCCGATATCACTGTACAACATCACATTTTATATGGACATATTATTATATCAATTTCTTATTTAGATAAATCAATAACGTTGCAAAAATTCAAATAAATAATTAACCTTATTCAATTATGTCTGAAATAGAATGATTCGAATAAGCGAAAACGGTATAGTTCCATAAAGCACTTGATCTTACAATTTTAACTTATCAATAAAAAAAATTACGAGTGAACTTCAAACATTAATATATTTTCAACATTATAATTTTTAGTTTATGAACTACAAATATGTATATAATTCCATATATTAATAATAATGACTTTTACTTTCTTCTGAATAACAATTACGTATCAGTTATTTTTATGTTATTCTTGTTATTTAAATTTTCTTTTCTTTGTTATACGTTACAGTAGATGTAATAATTACAATGGCGATTTTTGAATTCATAGCAAGTAATAATTTTTTTATTTTCTTAATATCATAATCCTAACACTTCATTTTATTCAAGTTTGATAAGTTAATTTGATATGTTAATATATTAGCCGCATAACTTAAGAAAAGACATAGCACTGGGAAGATGCCAAAGAAAATGTCGGAAACTGGATATATAACTGTATTTAAATAATGTTCCAGGAATTTATGTAACCATCTCTCGTTAATTTTAGTGGAGCCGCGCAGAGCTTCACACAGGCAAAAAAGCAGCCTGTAGGCAAACCACGATGCTGGTGGCATTTTCCATTCTCTCGCCAATATCCCCTGCCCGTGCCACGAAATTTCCGCCTATGAAAGCGTTCGATCCACGTAAAAAAAAAATCAACAGACAAAAAAGGGATATGAGGCTGATATCACTAGTAATCTGATCCAGTATGAGGTTGGCACGAAACTTCCGAAATCCGGATTATCGAGCAGGAAACAAACAGGCGCCCTCCATGTGGTTTAGTGTTGTTTAACCACAGTCCTAGGAAATTACTCACAGCTGCTCCGTTCATCTGGCAAGTTCATGACTTAACTCTGGCCTTTATTTAGAAAAATGTATTTATTTAATTTTTGCCGGCTGGAAAAGGAAAGCATCCAGAGTTGATGCTTTGCTTTTTTAATATTAAAATTAATAGTTTACAATTTTTTTTGTAAAATTTTAATGTATTTTATTTATATGTATTGTTATATCTCTGCCGTATATAATATGTTATTGGCAGTTCCGTATTTATGGCACTTTAAATTAGTTACTCTTAATATTTTTACATTTCTTTTTTTTTTAATTAACCTGCTCAGTTAATTCAGTATCGGTTGAAGTATCGTTTACTACCTTTGTTTTACCAGTTTATCAAAAGTGAAAACTATAAAAAAAAAAGTTCAAACGAATTCATTTAAATATATACTGTATCGTGATAAAGACAATAATAACGGTTAATTAATATTTTTATTCCATATTCTATAAAGGACAGATGCTGTATATAACAGAATGAGAATGTATCAACATTCTATGTAAAAGACATAACTCTTTAGCAATTCATACTGACTGTAAGCTTTGGTTCTAGACAGCGAAAATCTGGAGTTCATTGCCGCAACCATGTCTCAGAGAAACAGTCGCTAGCTTTTCATATATGTAGTATAATTCATACGTTCCTCGAGTCTTTTCTACTTTACGTCATTTTACTTAATCGCTTAACTTAACAGAAATAAGTTTTTAATGTCAGGTATGGTGTAGGAAGTTAGTCCGCTGTCCTAGTAAGTAGTCTAATGCATCAGTGTTCTTCCAGATTAGAAGCAATTATTCGAAATATATTTGAAAATTTTTAATATAAACGTTTCAACACAGCGAAACAATTTTATAGTACTACTAGCTGTGCCCGAGGCTCCGCTCGCATGGACTACGGAATTATTGTTAGGGTTTTTTTTAATAAGTTCCCCCCTACCCCTCTTACAATGACGCTACCAAGCGCCACCTCCATTACTCTCCACGTCCGCATACGATAAACCGACTCGCGAAAGTAAATTTTTTTAAATATTTTCTCACGATAAATAGTAGCCAATATCAACTTTCAGCCATCCAACTATTTCTTTGCAAGAAATTACGTCGATCTGTTGCTCGGCTGCGACTTAACATTGTTGACGTTGCTTTGTTGACGTTGCATTTTTATTCCGTTTGTGCACTTTTTCATTTTCCAATAAGAATTGTAATAAGAAATTTAAATAAGATATTTTTTCGGGATAAAGGTAGCCTATGTCACTTCCTGGTCCTCCAACTATCTCTGTGCAAAAAATCACGTCAATACATTGCTCCGTTGCGACGTAAAAGAGGGACAAACAAACAAACACATTTTCGCATACATATGCAGAATTTGCTAATGTCGTGAAACACAGGAAATAATGTAAATGTATCTTTTGCTAAGCACAAATTAAACAGCATTACAAATCGTGTTGGATATAGACAATTTGAGGTATACAACAAAGCTGAAGATGGAAAATTTGCGTTCATATTGGCCCCTGAGGTATCATATATTTTGAGGTGGAGAAGTTCTTCACCAATCGGACAACCGGCCCTCGGCACCTATAAGGATGCACGAACAGGGTATTGTATTTTCTCAGATTGCTTACATGTATTAAATTTAAACAATCTGATGGTTTCCTCATATCCTGATGTGTGTATACAGCATCGATGTGTTATATAACAGAAGCTGACATATAGAGACCTGAAGTTGTCTTTATTAAAAATGCCTAGTATTGAAATTCGATATGTTCCTCGCGATATATTAGAGGACTTGCTTGTACTTCGCTACTTTAAGCTGTGCCTATTAAAATGGAATGTTTATACAATTTGTATGTACTGTTTAAAATTTAACATATATTTTGTTGGGTGTGGAAATAGAACCGGTTCTTTTAATTGGGAAGTTCTGAATACACAATAGACCTAGGGTCTCTTCGACAAAAAACTGACTTGTTACACTATACACAACATTAAACAGACTGCTTAAGGCTCGTCTTTGCTCGATGGGCTAAAGTCAACAATATGTCAAATAAATCGCAAATTTCTTTTAAGCATTTTCCGTTGCTCGTGAACTTCGTTTGCAATATGACGCAACATGCTTTCGAGGCAATTTTCTTTACTTTCGTCTTATTTCGCGATATACTCCATGGCATGCTTTAAGGCACTCTTCATAGCTTGAGCCTTGGTTCGTGACATAATTCATATTATACTTTAAGGAAAGTTTTTTAGCTCGTCATGGTTCATGATATATACCAACAACATAATTTGATGAATAATTTGTAGGTCGCAGCATGGTCCATGACAAAGATCTTATTTTGAGGAATGTTTTATGGTTTGCGTTGAGCTCCGCATCAGGCTCCAATAATTACTACTCGATTCGCTGCATCATCGCGATAGGCGAAGTGATTTGCGAAAATAAGTGCGAAGAGGATAGCAATAGGTTTTATATTGTTAAAACATACCAACTGCAAAAGCTAGTTCTGGAGGTGTGGAAGTCTTAATAAAATCAAATAACTAAATACAATTGTTTTCCAAAAATTTATATTGCTTTAAAATACACAGAGAATATTTTTTACAATAAACTAACTATATCAAATATTATTACTTGATATCCTCAGTGAGTCCAATACTTAATGTCAATCACAATTATAATTTAAGTCACTACCACTTTCTTTAAATTGGTTACTATTACTTGATAAATACATATCAATTATTCCGATGCAATCCAACTGTCGATTGCCATAATTCCAAACGTCTGTCACTCACACATCCCGTTCAATAGTCACACCTGTCAGTCTCTCTCTCCGCTGTACCAATGCGCGCAGTATGCAGTCTTCACACTCGCAGGTCACTTTCATGACCGACACTTGTCGCTTTCTTAGCACTTAAGGTCATGCAAGGCTCCAAACATCAGACTGTCTACTCGGAGAACTGTTGCGCTCATATAAATCCACTAACCTGATCCAATAGGTTCCCCACACACTGAATCACGCTGAGGGAGGGCGAGAGCAAAGAGAAGAACATATTTGCATGAAGAAAGTAATTCAGTTGACCGAAGGATAGNTCACGCTGAGGGAGGGCGAGAGCAAAGAGAAGAACATATTTGCATGAAGAAAGTAATTCAGTTGACCGAAGGATAGGAGGTGGTACGACCACCGATAGAATTATCGCAGCAGCGGCACATGTTCGAGTGATGTGGCAGCACCCATTGTAATTCTGTGCACAATTATTTGGATGCTGGTGTTATCCTGCACGCCCTTGAAACACGGTGCCTCGCACACTCAAGGAAGATGGAGTGAGGAATGGATGTAGAGGAGTCGCAAGATACACTGCTCTCTCTTCAAATATGTTCGTCTCGAACAGCCTCTGCAATATCCGTACCTGTGTAGAGTGCCAGTCGGTCTATAAGAACACCTTTAGGCTTTCTCCGAGAGCCTTGACGACAAATCTGAAAGACGATGACATTGAACTGATTCACAATATTTTAGTAACCTTCCAAACATTTCTGCAACTATGAGAAGTATGGTTTTTGCCTATGTTGGTTGTACAACCACACCAGTAACTTCGAAGACAATTGTTGTCATCGAAATAATTGGCCCGATATTCTCCTGTCATGCCAGATTTTTATCCTGTCACCAGTTGTATCGAGGAGCTGGCAAGCAAAATGCCAAATTGTCTGTTATAATATTCGCTCATATAATTTGGGCAGTAGCTTCCTTTTCTGTCGGTCGACAAAAGAGCAGTTCACTTAGAAGGCATAGCTCTCTCCCAAAAAGTATCCTTGATGATGTTGACCTCGTAGTATTGTGAACTACAGAGTGGTAAGTAAGGAGAAACAATGTCATATTTTAATCCTAATCTATTTGGGCGTGTGCCACAAATATGAATAGGTAGTGCTCATGAGTGCGTTTAAGTCTCTCGACCATACCATCCAACTATCCAAAGCTCTCTGTTTCATTCTGGAAGAAAGCAGTTTCAAAATTTCGTCCATGATTTTAATAGAGCTTTAGTGGTACACCTAATCTCGAGAAGGCGTGCTTTATGAGTGTATTGGCCACAGTATACACTTTTCGGTTTATGAAATATATGACAGGCCACTTTGTAAAATAGTCATTGGTCATCAATTCGTATCAAATTCCTCTCTCTGGGGCAGGCAAGGGGCACAGAATATTTACTGATATCCTCTNTCATTGGTCATCAATTCGTATCAAATTCCTCTCTCTGGGGCAGGCAAGGGGCACAGAATATTTACTGATATCCTCTGAAATGGAGCTCCAACATTTTATATCTGGAGTTGTCATTGTCTGCTAGTCCTTGGTCCCTTCCAAGCAGTTAATGTATTGCACATTCATCACCACTTCTCAACATCCTACCAAAAATGAAGCCAGTAGAAACTCAGTCTAACTATGAAGAGTGTCTTATTAACACCAAAATGAATACTGGTTGCTGGAATATGTTGTTCCTTTTAGACTTTGGTAAGCTTGCATTAGAGAAGGACTAACTGTAAGTGCTTGTGTTTCTCTTCATTTCTTTTCCATATCCTTTAAAGTACATCATTTTTCAGTGCAGGGTAATTCCACTGTGTCAATTAAGCCTTGACTGCCGTGATTAGGCTGGACGTATATTCCTATTTTTGCCAGCAGCCAGTTTTATTACTTTCTAGTAATGTATGCAAAGATTTAGCTTATCATTCCTAATACCCTTATCTTTTAACGTAGGGGACCCATCACAGGACCTTGAATTATTGTCATCTGTGCATTAAGAGATTCGCCACNTTTCTCCGAGAGCCTTGACGACAAATCTGAAAGACGATGACATTGAACTGATTCACAATATTTTAGTAACCTTCCAAACATTTCTGCAACTATGAGAAGTATGGTTTTTGCCTATGTTGGTTGTACAACCACACCAGTAACTTCGAAGGCAATTGTTGTCATCGAAATAATTGGCCCGATATTCTCCTGTCATGCCAGATTTTTATCCTGTCACCAGTTGTATCGAGGAGCTGGCAAGCAAAATGCCAAATTGTCTGTTATAATATTCGCTCATATAATTTGGGCAGTAGCTTCCTTTTCTGTCGGTCGACAAAAGAGCAGTTCACTTAGAAGGCATAGCTCTCTCCCAAAAAGTATCCTTGATGATGTTGACCTCGTAGTATTGTGAACTACAGAGTGGTAAGTAAGGAGAAACAATGTCATATTTTAATCCTAATCTATTTGGGCGTGTGCCACAAATATGAATAGGTAGTGCTCATGAGTGCGTTTAAGTCTCTCGACCATACCATCCAACTATCCACAGCTCTCTGTTTCATTCTGGAAAAAAGCAGTTTCAAAATTTCGTCCATGATTTTAATAGAGCTTTAGTGGTACACCTAATCTCGAGAAGGCATGCTTTATGAGTGTATTGGCCACAGTATACACTTTTCGGTTTATGAAATATATGACAGGCCACTTTGTAAAATAATCATTGGTCATCAATTCGTATCAAATTCCTCTCTCTGGGGCAGGCAAGGGGCACAGAATATTTACTGATATCCTCTGAAATGGAGCTCCAACATTTTATATCTGGAGTTGTCATTGTCTGCTAGTCCTTGGTCCCTTCCAAGCAGTTAATGTATTGCACATTCATCACCACTTCTCAACATCCTACCAAAAATGAAGCCAGTAGAAACTCAGTCTAACTATGAAGAGTGTCTTATTAACACCAAAATGAATACTGGTTGCTGGAATATGTTGTTCCTTTTAGACTTTGGTAAGCTTGCATTAGAGAAGGACTAACTGTAAGTGCTTGTGTTTCTCTTCATTTCTTTTCCAGATCCTTTAAAGTACATCATTTTTCAGTGCAGGGTAATTCCACTGTGTCAATTAATCCTTGACTGCCGTGATTAGGCTGGACGTATATTCCTATTTTTGCCAGCAGCCAGTTTTATTACTTTCTAGTAATGTATGCAAAGATTTAGCTTATCATTCCTAATACCCTTATCTTTTAACGTAGGGGACCCATCACAGGACCTTGAATTATTGTCATCTGTGCATTAAGAGATTCGCCACAATTATCTTTCTATTATTCACAATGATGACACAAGAGCTCACATTGCCTTCTAGAAAGTGAATCTGCATTTCTGTGAATGCGTTCAGATCTGTGCTTTTTTTATGTTGTATTCTTAAATATGCTCTAACCATTGGGCTATTTGACCTATCGTGTACTTGAAGTTAAGTAGCNACCCTTATCTTTTAACGTAGGGGACCCATCACAGGACCTTGAATTATTGTCATCTGTGCATTAAGAGATTCGCCATAATTATCTTTCTGTTATTCACAATGATGACATAAGAGCTCACATTGCCTTCTAGAAAGTGAATCTGCATTTCTGTGAATGCGTTCAGATCTGTGCTTTTTTTTATGTTGTATTCTTAAATATGCTCTAACCATTGGGCTATTTGACCTATCGTGTACTTGAAGTTAAGTAGCCTACATAGTGAAATGCTTTCACTTATTAAAATGAAATTTCTACCGCAAAGGCAGGAATGGAGGTGTGAAATTGCTTTCAACACAGCTGGGAGCTTTCTGAATGTCATTCAATAATTTCTACCAGTCTTGAGCAGTACCTTAATAAAATATTACAGTGGTCTCTTCATCCCATCCTGAACCTGGATAACACAGCTCCAATGCCTTCATCCCTACCCAAGCAGCACCATCAGTTGGGTCATGTGGGTAAATTTACTTGTACATGAGCTGCCCACAAATGGTTGTCATAATAAATTAACATCCCTAATGCACCTGCACATGTATCTGACTGATTTGTGGGGTTAGCCTTATCTGGGCCACTGTTCNATAAATTAACATCCCTAATGCACCTGCACATGTATCTGACTGATTTGTGGGGTTAGCCTTATCTGGGCCACTGTTCAGACAATTTCCAAATAGATAAATAAATTCTGTTCATAAGCTGCTCAATTATATGCAGCCAAATGTACGCAAAGAATGCCAGTAGCATCAGTGATCCCTTAGTGACAGCAGTGACACTGGTTTACAGTTTCTGGCCTGCCATTAATTAACCAAATGTAAGAAAATTTGTTGGCAAGCCATTTGTAGCCTAGCTATATGCCACTTTAAACATAGCTATGTGTCACTTGTGACCTACTTTAAAGCAGCTTGCAATGCCTTTTTAAAAACAAAATATATTTATATTTGCTGAAATAAAAACTTTCTATATCTATTCATTTATATGATATATTCTGTACCATATAAGGCCACTTTTTGACAGCTCGACGAAAGTAGCGCCACTGTTTACATCTGACTACGTATCCTTCCGCCATCAGCTGGTCCGTCACGTCGGGGCTGTATTTTTTATCAACACGCTGTCAGCTAATCCACTTCTCATTGTACTGTAATGCTTAACCAATTTTAAGATATTTTAAGACTGACATCTGTCTAAAAATATAAGTAGGTTATAAAAGTAAAAATATAAAATGTTAGATATTTGATAACTCTTTTTTAATTTGTCCGAGATAGTGAATTTGGGTTAAAATTTGTGAGACGGTCTGTTGTATCTATTATTACAATTTGGACGTTACAACTAATATATTCGAGTTGGAAATATGTGACGTGGAATAACGTTAGAATTGCTTAAAAACTATTCATGCGTGTCTACGGAATCAAGGAGATGGGTTTCGAGATAACAATATGGCGTATAATTTACGTAGACGAACGATTACCGGCCGAATATAAATGACTTGTACTCCAAATCGTTGTAAATGAAATATATGTTACTTTAAAAATTATGCAGAGCTCGTGGAAAAATATAACTATTGGCATATGTTTGTAAATTCGTTATATATCGCGCAGGAAAGAGGTTAATTTCTGGCTGGTAATAGCTCGCTCGCAAAATATCCGATAGATAGCGCGCAGCACGTCACGACGAAGTTTTGAGTAACTCTCTTTATGGTCAATAGATAGCGTATCTTTAAAGTNTTAACAATATTATGCAATAATTCTGTATGCTTTTGGAATTAATATCATGGACGTGTTGAAAGCAAGGTTTGAGACGGATGATACGACGTGAAAAAGCTTTTTGAAGTTAGTACAACTTCAGANGTATAATTTACGTAGACGAACGATTACCGGCCGAATATAAATGACTTGTACTCCAAATCGTTGTAAATGAAATATATGTTACTTTAAAAATTATGCAGAGCTCGTGGAGAAATATAACTATTGGCATATGTTTGTAAATTCGTTATATATCGCGCAGGAGCCCGATAGATAGCGCGCAGCACGTCACGACGAAGTTTTGAGTAACTCTCTTTATGGTCAATAGATAGCGTATCTTTAAAATTGATAATTCTTATGTTACGGGCTGGAAATATATTTAAAATTCGTGTCGTTTCGTCAAATTATTAGAAAAAATAATTTTACAATATTATGCAATAATTCTGTATGCTTTTGGAATTAATATAATGGACGTGTTGAAAGCAAGGTTTGAGACGGATGATACGACGTGAAAAAGCTTTTTGAAGTTAGTACAACTTCAGAAAACTTTTCCACGTCGTATCGTTCTATTGTAAATTTAATTTTCATCACTTAAACATAACTACATTATCACGAAGTTTAGTTTTTAACACTAACAACCACTGTTTTGTGACCTCGTAAAATAAAATGTATTAATTAATCTAAGAACTCTTTCTTATACGTGTATTTTCTGCTTTTCTGGTACGCATCGGCAGTGCACTCGAATAGCCAACGTAATTTTAACTTTTGTTCGTTCGTGCATCAGCTGATACAGGATTTTGTAAATTGCGCTTTGTTTGTTTCGTATAAGTCAAGTTGCCACTCACTGACTGTCAGAAAGTGGCCTTCTTATACCGAATGGACCATACTAGCGAACCGGTCCGGCTTCGCCCGGTAACAATTTAGTTTTTACAGCGATACTTGAAAGACAAAAATTGTTGCAGTGGATCATCCTTAAAATACAAACATATACTATTGCGGACCTTTCTGTAGACCTTTTAGAGACCCACAATTCTGTAGTATCTCTTATGGTTTATTCAGCGAAAGCCATGCAAGTGCCCTAAAAGCTGTTTTTTATGACTTGAACACAAACGATTTGACATTTCTCTACTTTCCTTAAATTAAATATTAATTAACTATACACCAAATCCTTTCTCAAGAAATTCTCTAAATGATATTGAAAACCGCATCAAAATCCATTAAGCAGTTTAGAAGTACTAAGTGAATAGACAGGCAGATGCGGATAAGCGACTTTGTTTTATACTATTTAGAGAATTTGATATAATTACTTAATAAGTTAATTTCTTTGTAATGAAATGGATTTTTACNGACATTTCTCTACTTTCCTTAAATTAAATATTAATTAACTATACACCAAATCCTTTCTCAAGAAATTCTCTAAATTATATTGAAAACCGCATCAAAATCCATTAAGCAGTTTAGAAGTACTAAGTGAATAGACAGGCAGATGCGGATAAGCGAATNATTAAGCAGTTTAGAAGTACTAAGTGAATAGACAGGCAGATGCGGATAAGCGAATTTGTTTTATACTATTTAGAGAATTTGATATAATTACTTAATAAGTTAATTTCTTTGTAATGAAATGGATTTTTACTCACAGCCCTTGAGTTCATATTATAGAATGCTGCCCATGTCTCTGTCATATATATATTTAGAATCTTGTTAAGTATATATATACACTTTCCACACATGAAAGCTGCAGTATTAACATTGCTGCAGACTTAATTTATGTTAGCATTACGCATCGATACTGGGATTTATGAGTGTATTTTTGAAACAAAATTTAGTTTCGGATTAATTTCAGCTAGTATTTTAAACGGTTTATTAATATTTTTCTTTACCTTTCATGCTTTGCAGATGTTTAGTCTAGAAACAAATATTCCTCTTAGTAGCAGTGTCACATGATGATTAAATTTTACTTAACATATACACAAAATAAATAATTTATTATATTCACATCTACTACTTTCCAATACACAACATTATATAGTTTTCATGTCATAAATAGTCCATGAAATTATCGCTATCATGTCCCCATCAGTACTAGTTGGGAAGCCATACATTTCCTTTAAGCCAAGTGCTAATATTTCCTTAGCAGTAAGCCACAGTTCGCATGTCATTAATACCCCTAATATTGCTTCTTTTGTGAACCAANTGCTAATATTTCCTTAGCAGTAAGCCACAGTTCGCATGTCATTAATACCCCTAATATTGCTTCTTTTGTGAACCAAGAAGTAAGCAACAGTTTGCATGCCATAAGTAGCCCATTAGCATCCTCTAATACATCCGCAGCAGTAAGTAATACTTGGCACTTAATAAGTGGCCTACAAGCTTGCTAGTAATACATCCCCAGTATTAAGCAATAGTTGGCATGCCATAAATGACCCACCAGCTTGCTGATAATATTTCCCCAGCAGTAGGTAAATTTTACATGTTATAAATGGCCCAGAAACTTGCTGCTAATATTTTACCAGCAGTAAGTAAAAGTAATAATTTTGACTATTAGCTGCTTGAGGGACTTCTGTAGAATTCTAACAATTATTGTGAGAGCAAATGCTCACATTATAATTATTAACAATAGTGTGCCACTTGGAGCGCTACAGTCGCCCCAGCCAACTCTTTGCTTCCTTCTTTTATGTATTGCCTGTCCTCCTTTTTTTTCTCCTTCTCTATGGAGCGTTGAAGGATTTTTCGGATTGGGGCTTTGGCCAAACCTGGGTCGGTTGAGCGAGTTACTTGCTTGGCGGCAGTTCTTTAGAGAGTATGCGTGTAGTCGTTAAATTGTTGTAGAGACATGTGCATGGGCGATTCGACGGGCCGATGGTGGCGACCCACAGAGGTAGGTTGAGGGAAGTGGTAGTGTGACCTCTGTAACCTGTTTTTCAACATTTAGCTTGTTTTGGCACCACCTTCAAAATTCTTTTTAGGTTTAAAACTTCCAATATTTAGGTGTTGGTTTATCCCTTGAAATGTATTTTTTGGGCATTTGTATGCCACGCCACTTTTCACTTCTGGTTAGGACAAATCTATTTGCAAATTTTATTGATGAATGTGGAATGAATCGTTGGATGGGTGGGCTTGCCTAATTTGGATCTCGCGGAACATGTCCTATTGGCCATCCTCTCCATGTGACCAATATTAATCTTATGCGAACCAATTAGAAACTTTTGAAATGACTAGTCACAGAAGTTATGGTTGGTCTTGCGGTGTGTGCTTTTTCTATTAATTTTATAAAGTTACTTTTTTCGCCCTTTGTGAGTGGTTATTCCTATAAGTGTGTTGCCTTAAAGTAGGCTTTAGTGGTCAAGTCACTTCATTGTCTCCTCGCATTTCATTGCCTGTTCGTCACTTTCCGTCGATCGACTCGGGCTTTATTTTGAACTCGCGAGGGTGCCCCAAGGTGATTTGGCCTCAACAGAGTGTGACGGGCAAGTTGTTCAAGTCGCTTGACTGTATAGACTAATTTGTTCGTTTGTTTGTGTTTCTGAGAGCATGTCCTGTGAAGCCAGTAAATTGTAACTATGATTAATAAGTACNTAATTTGTTTGTTTGTTTGTGTTTCTGAGAGCATGTCCTGTGAAGCCAGTAAATTGTAACTATGATTAATAAGTACAATTGGTTAATTGTTAATCTTGTAAGCGTAGTTGTCTGTGATACAAATAGTGACAATTCAAGAAAAGATGCTATGTGCATGTTCTAAATTGTGTAAATGATTTGGGCAGATCTTTCGAAGGGAAAGAATATAATAACTGTAAACAAAAAGTGATCATTAATGCCGTGAAACTAAGTAGATATTTACGGAAATGTAAAATAATTTTAATGCCCATTGAGGCCATTATATGGTTGTGAAAAGAAAAAAGTGTAAACATATCCATAGAGTAGACATTGACTTGATATATGGTTTTCGTGCACACTAATTTCATTATTACTAAAGAACATTGTGTGCGTTTCGTCGAGTTATGTCTCAGCGGAACTTAGCTTAGAAGTAATGTTTGTTGTGGGTCAGTATTGCGGAATTTTGNTTAGTGGTCAAGTCACTTCATTGTCTCCTCGCATTTCATTGCCTGTTCGTCACTTTCCGTCGATCGACTCGGGCTTTATTTTGAACTCGCGAGGGTGCCCCAAGGTGATTTGGCCTCAACAGAGTGTGACGGGCAAGTTGTTCAAGTCGCTTGACTGTATAGACTAATTTGTTCGTTTGTTTGTGTTTCTGAGAGCATGTCCTGTGAAGCCAGTAAATTGTAACTATGATTAATAAGTAAAATTGGTTAATTGTTAATCTTGTAAGCGTAGTTGTCTGTGATACAAATAGTGACAATTCAAGAAAAGATGCTATGTGCATGTTCTAAATTGTGTAAATGATTTGGGCAGATCTTTCGAAGGAAAAGAATATAATAACTGTAAACAAAAAGTGATCATTAATGCCGTGAAACTAAGTAGATATTTACGGAAATGTAAAATAATTTTAATGCCCATTGAGGCCATTATATGGTTGTGAAAAGAAAAAAGTGTAAACATATCCATAGAGTAGACATTGACTTGATATATGGTTTTCGTGCACACTAATTTCATTATTACTAAAGAACATTGTGTGCGTTTCGTCGAGTTATGTCTCAGCGGAACTTAGCTTAGAAGTAATGTTTGTTGTGGGTCAGTATTGCGGAATTTTGGGTGCTGTTTAGGGTCAGAGCACTCTCGTTTCTTTACAGCATGTCAAGTAGTTAAGGTTTGACTTGCATACAGTGTTGTTGCATTCTCATAATGTGTGTACTTTGTTTGTCTTATTGTACCGCTTACCACCTTGCTTTATGCTTCTTGTAATTCTGTCAGACGTTTATGATCTCATTCTCACACTTTAATACTGGAATGTTTTTGTCCATGTATGTATGTAATATTGTAAACATTTCGCAACTGCAATTACATTGATCACATACAGACTTTTTCAGTTATTTGTTTACGAAATGCTAGCACCTTGTTTCCGTGCCATATAGAGGGTGCAATAGCTTAAGTCACTTATATTTATATGACCCTATTGCCACAAAAAAAATTCTGACTGTAATAAATGCGAATTTTTGCTAACATTACCAACAACTGTGGATAACATTAGTATAAACATTGCACATATCCTCACTGTTCGAGAATCCTGCTAAGATATAAGGATTTCCTTTAGTTTACTCAAAGCAAATTCGTGCTCAACGGTCCAATGAAATTTCCTTATTGCCATGGTCAATTCACGCAGTATATGACGATCGGGGTACACCCAAGTAAAAATCGATGGTAGTAAGCTAATTAGCACAGGAAACTCCACATTTGATTTTTATCAGTTGGCATTGACACATTTCTTGTTTCTTTGGTCATCTCGGTGTTGGTTTCAGTTACATACACAGAAACTAGATATACAAATAAATTTATTTTCTTTTAGAAAATATGGCATTTTTTAGGAACTAGTTTCAATTTCGCTTCATCTGCATTTAAGAATACATAGTATTGGCATGCTAGGTTCTCTTCAAATCTCCTTCCAGTCACAGCGATGCCATTAAGGTAAACATCACATATCTAAAGGGGGACTTTTTTCCCTTAGGCATTCAAAGTTGGCAGGGGTATTTAATATCAAAAAATTCTTAATTTTGAACTATCAGTTAATCTTCCACCAGGAAAAAAATTCAGTCATATTTTGGTCCTATGGGGCCACATTGCATTGTCAGTACCCACTTTTCATGTCCAAAGTACAAAATCATTGTGAACCTACCAGGCTTTCATTGTAATTGAACAAGAGTATTTCTTTTTCACATCATTAAGCTCACTATAAACCACACAAAACAGCAGAGAACCATCTATACTATTAACATATACAATGGGGGAACACCACATAGTAATGCATTTTCTATCACATCGAACTCCTTCATTTCTTTCAGAATACACTGAACTGCATCATGCGAAACTAGTGGCAGTCGTATTGGTGGTGGCTTCATGGGCCTGGCATCTCCTTACCAATGCTGTGGCTGATCACATTAGTCCTCCCAAGGTCATTTAGTTCACAGGAGAAGGGATTCCTTTTTTTCTGCAGTAACTCAGAGACTGTCTTCTCCTGTCCCCAATTGAGATTTTCTATTGTTCTTTCTATCAGTTCCTCAGTAATTCTGGAAAATGACTTTCAATTAGTTTTACTCTATAATATTCTGGAACATTTGGAAGAACCTGTGTGGCCATTTTGCAAAAAAACCTTTAATGGCTCTCCTCAAGAAATATTGCACTTTGAGACTTATTATTCACTGTAATTAGAAAAATTTACAGAATTTTAAAAGACCGAAGTCCTTGCTACGACACTGCCTTTCAGTAGGCCACATTTCTCTGCTGACTCAATAACAATAAAATATCTCAGAAATATTCATTGGCATTGGCCTGTAATAACATTTTCACTAGAAACGGGTAATGTTGTATAGACAAGAAACTACTGGGCATCTCATTGGTGATAGCCACTCCTGTTGTGTTGACACCTCCAACTCGGTACCACCCACTCATAGCACACCAAGTGGAGTATCGACACAGCACACCAGCATATGTAGTACATCATGCCCCAACAGCAATAAATCCTCTATTTTGCTACATAAGTAGCATACTCTAGGCTAAGGACACAAAACTTTAGGTTCACTCTTCTCTGATCTGTAACTGGTGTGGTCACACCTGCTACTGTAGTCAAATAGCAATGTTCCACACTGCCATCGGGTGATCACTTGGGGTAATGCCTGTGGATATCTGGTATAACGACTGTTATGGTCACCATAGTGTGAACGATAATCTGAAAAGGAACATTATTCATGCTCAGCATCTAATTCCCCTTTCACAGAACATGAATATGGATTGGGGCAGGCATCCCTCCAGCATTCACAGAAATTTGGCCCACTGTGTACAATGTTAACAAGTTTTCAGAATGTGTTGTTTTTTCCCGCTTTTGCTTCTGCTGCTGTGGGCAGTAGGATATCAGGTGCCCTGGCTGTCCAAACGACCAACACCCAGGCTGTTTTGGTGGGGAGGCAGCGAAGCTCTTAAGCATGTACCCTGGAAACGAGTCCCTCATGGTTGTCTTTATCTCCTCCGGTGTCGTCTTTAAGTATTTGTCGTCGTATTCATTCAGCATCACTGCCTCCACTGCACGTTGGGGTGCTGACACTTGTCTTGCTGACTATAACTCCAGTGCCCAAGTCAAGGCATCCTGCATGGTGTCGTGTGGTATGTTGTTGGCACAGTCGGATGGTGAATGGTCCGGGCTAAGACAAATCAATTGTGGCTGAGTCTGGTGGTGTTATGGTGGCTTTTGGAAATTTTGAGACGAGAGAGAGGGGATATAACTTTATTATAATTCTGACAGGTGGGAGTGAAAGATAGATCGACTTTAGAGTCAATGATTAATTTGCACATGACCAAGAGGAACTGATTAATATGTCGTTTCCTGATTACCATTACAGGTAGGGACTGTGTTCAACCATGTTCACGAGAATCGAACTCTTATGGTCACCTATTGCTTATATGGTGGTTGGATTTGGTAAAATAATGTTGCCCTCGATTTTCCGAGTTTCTTCGATTTTTACAAAGCATTCTCGATTTTTCTAGTTCAAGGTAACTGCTGTCAAAGTCAATATTACCCACGCCCAACATGATGGTTGAGATGAGTTATTATTTTTTTGTCGATTTTTATGTCTTTAATTTCTCTGTTCAAGGTCACCGGGGTCAATGTTAAGGAGACCCATAAACAAAATTTTGGTCATGGTCAGTAATGTAACGAAACATGACCACTGATCCACCAGATCTGCTGGGTCTGGCTCTGATGCTTTAGTCCACATTGCCAATTTGAGGAGTGTATATATCTTAGTTCGAGGATCCTCGATTCCGCTTTTCGCATTACATACGTTTTTGCTTTCGCATCGAGTATTTTTCTAATTTTAATTGAATTTGGGGCAATAGAGTACGACTGCCAGCTGTGACATCATCCAAGATGGCATCCTAAATCGTATCCCAGCTCTCAACCAATTATGCTACTTTCAAGTTTTGTTATAATATACTTAAACAATTTTTTGTGTCGCACAGACATACCTGTTTAAAATTTTTTTTCATGGTAAGTCTGTCACACACTGCAAAAACCTTTTGGTAAACTTACCAAAGTATATGAAGTTTTTAACCTATACGCGATTTGGAAATATTACTACGTATCAGGCTGAAAATATGGGTATGTTTAACATTGCTACTATACAAATTTGGGAACTTCCCTTGACATTCGACTCTTTCCTGAGCAACTGTAGGAAGGTAACCATGGATGAATGGGAAAATATTTTACCATTCGCGCTTTTTCACTGTACGTATGCACTGATAAAGTAAATTTACAAATTATTCCTTAGAGTGCGCATCTAAATTATTGCTTCTCTGTACACTGCCGTTGCTGCTTTGAAATAATTATCTTTATATTTTTATCTCAAGGTCGCATTATTACATTCTCCCACTTATTCGATGTAATATCAGGTTAAAGAAGATATATTGAATCATTGATAAAAGAATTTGTATGCTGATAACACTTTTGGAAACGTTTTATTCTAAGCACGTTATATCTGACGTTATATATGCAAATATTGATAAATAATTTTCATTGTAGCGTAAAGCATACAAGAAAGAAGTTTGTGTCAGATAGAAAAGATATGGAAATCTCTCTTACGGTGAGCACTGTAGATCATATTATGTCTTACCAACTCGAGTAAAAAAAGTAAAACTACTAAGATTCTACTAACACATCTAGTGCCATTGGTTCCGCTAACAAGGGAAATACAAGAACAATCAGGAAATTAACAGTGAACATTATTTACCGTCTGCTTAATAAACCTCCCTTAAGAAATGTAATTCTTAATCGTCCGGCTAAACGAGAGAACTGCTTCTAACTATATCCCAAAACACTTCTCACCCAAGCGCTGGAAATTTTCATAATTATTTTAAGTGTTAGCGTTAAATATGCTGCTTCCCTATGCGGACTGACAAACTACAAGAGTTTGAAAATATAAAAGTGCCGGAAACCACTTAGCTAATGAAACGTTTTCTTTAACACAAAATATATACAGTTTTAACTCGCCGAGTTGTACACATCTATACGTTCATTTCACGAACAAACAATTAAGATTTACTTGCTGTCTTAAGGTTTTTAACTGAATGAATAAATTCAGTGTTCAATGGTGGAACAAACACCACTCATTTTATGAGAACTCTCCAAGAAAATATTCTTCTTGAAAAAANGGAGTGTATATATCTTAGTTCGAGGATCCTCGATTCCGCTTTTCGCATTACATACGTTTTTGCTTTCGCATCGAGGATACTTGGATCGTCTCTCCTTATCTGAAAACTCAAGCAAAATATTTTTCTAATTTTAATTGAATTTGGGGCAATAGAGTACGACTGACAGCTGTGACATCATCCAAGATGGCATCCTAAATCGTATCCCAGCTCTCAACCAATTATGCTACTTTCAAGTTTTGTTATAATATACTTAAACCATTTTTTGTGTCGTACAGACATACCTGTTTAAAATTTTTTTTCATGGTAAGTCTGTCACACACTGTAAAAACATTTTGGTAAACTTACCAAAGTATATGAAGTTTTTAACCTATACGCGATTTGGAAATATTACTACGTATCAGGCTGAAAATATGGGTATGTTTAACATTGCTACTATACAAATTTGGGAACTTCCCTTGACATTCGACTCTTTCCTGAGCAACTGTAGGAAGGTAACCATGGATGAATGGGAAAATATTTTACCATTCGCGCTTTTTCACTGTACGTATGCACTGATAAAGTAAATTTACAAATTATTCCTTAGAGTGCGCATCTAAATTATTGCTTCTCTGTACACTGCCGTTGCTGCTTTGAAATAATTATCTTTATATTTTTATCCCAAGGTCGCATTATTACATTCTCCCACGTATTCGATGTAATATCAGGTTAAAGAAGATATATTGAATCATTGATAAAAGAATTTGTATGCTGATAACACTTTTGGAAACGTTTTATTCTAAGCACGTTATATCTGACGTTATATATGCAAATATTGATAAATAATTTTCATTATAGCGTAAAGCATACAAGAAAGAAGTTTGTGTCAGATAGAAAAGATATGGAAATATCTCTTACGGTGAGCACTGTAGATCATATTATGTCTTACCAACTCGAGTAAAGAAGTAAAACTACCAAGATTCTACTAACACATCTAGTGCCATTGGTTCCGCTTACAAGGGAAATACAAGAACAATCAGGAAATTAACAGTGAACATTATTTACCGTCTGCTTAATAAACCTCCCTTAAGAAATGTAATTCTTAATCGTCCGGCTAAACGAGAGAACTGCTTCTAACTATATCCCAAAACACTTCTCACCCAAGCGCTGGAAATTTTCATAATTATTTTAAGTGTTAGCGTTAAATATGCTGCTTCCCTATGCGGACTGACAAACTACAAGAGTTTGAAAATATAAAAGTGCCGGAAACCACTTAGCTAATGAAACGTTTTCTTTAACACAAAATATATACAGTTTTAACTCGCCGAGTTGTACACATCTATACGTTCATTTCACGAACAAACAATTAAGATTTACTTGCTGTCTTAAGGTTTTTAACTGAATGAATCAATTCAGTGTTCAATGGTGGAACAAACACCACTCATTTTATGAGAACTCTCCAAGAAAATATTCTTCTTGAAAAAAGAAGGTGATATGCATATAGTCTGTGTTTCAAATTACTCTACAGCTTAAGTACGTTCGATTATGTTTTTTAAAACATAATGTTCGTGGCCAATACATGTGCTTTATTTATATTTATGTACATCTGTCAAAAATGATGCGTAGTAAAAGTAGGAATTTTCACTTTATTAGCGATGTAAGAGTAGCTATTAGGCACGTCTTTCAAAACACAGCGGTATTATTATTATTATTTTTAAAATTAATTTCTATGGCACTGTTAGAAAGTATATATTTCCCTGTGCATAGAAAAAGGTGATCTTAGCTGCAGAATAAAAACTTTTCAGTACAGAACTGTGGGAGTCATATCCGTGTTTACTTGTGCCAGACAACGATATAGTGTCGGTTCGTCTCAAAAACCTACAAATTGCATGCAACAGAAACATCTGCATCTTTGTAGCATATTAGGGGCGTGACAACATACCAGTATTGGCACTTGGAGCATTGTGCTTTTAGAGGGGCGTGTTGAATGCCACAGTACTTTTATATCAGAAGCGAAACATCACCGCACTCATAGTACGTAATGAGGGAGAAAATAAACTTCCTTTGTAAGAGTAGACATTTTAATTAGTAAAAAACATCTCACGAGCCAACATTTTATAGGCGACTAAATAATGCTAAAATTGGCGAGTATTGTTAAAAATTTTGCTTTCAGTGAAATCTGCCCCGATATCCAAAACATCCATACAAAACTGGCACAAAGGATAGCTAGTTATAATATTTACTGTATCTGCAGACGTCTATCGACATACTAGAAAAAATATATATTGTATATATTTTGAGGGTATTACCAAAATTTTAACAAAGCTCTAAGCCATTATGCAGTTGCACTTCAATGTGATTTTTAAGTATCATTGAATTAACCATACAACGATAATATCGGCATAGGAGTATTTATTGACCAAGTAAAACCTTAGGATATACATTTTTTAATACACTAAATAAATAACCGTATATAAATGTTGTATTGTTAAAAAAAATCAGAGTCTTTTGGCATAACAAAAATTTTAAAATGATATTATAGTTGATATAATTTATAATTAATATTTTATGTGTCACTTTATTTTCTTATTGGTTCTTTTTTATTTCTTCTTATTTTGCTTTATTTTGTTGTTCATTGGTAATATTTCATTCATTTTCACTCAGTTTTGTTAAAATTTTCCATGTTAAAATATTTGTTAACTCTAATATTTCGTATACGCTCAATTTTGATATATTTTGCTTGCGTTCGTGGTTTTCCGCCATGATTTTTTTATTTTCTCTTATTATTCACAAGTGTTCCATATTCATTGTACATTTATTTTAAACCAATATTGTCAACTTCAACTTAATTTCGTTATTATTCACTTATATTTATTGCATTATACTGTAATTCGTCTGTTGATATCCATAGTTATTTTCGGTAATTTTATAAGTTACTGCTAGCTAGAATTATAATCAATCCTGAATAATCAGTATCTGTCAGTGAGTGGCCAACGTTTTATATTGTTGGAGTCTCTAAGCTTAAAATTTGTATCTACTACGACACGCAAATAGTAGCATGAAATATTACATACTATTCATGATGATATTTATAAATACAAAACTTGTTTCTCGCATTTTAGTTCAACCTCGTTATTAAAATGAAGCAAACGTTCTAGTTACTCACTAGCGATCAAATTACTATATTCAAAGAACCAAAGAGTACAAACCAAAAAGTACAAACCAAAGAGTACAAACCAACTAGATTGCAGCAGTAGTTACTTTTTATGATATTATAACACCACCCCCACTATATCAAATAAGTATACACATTTAAATTATACATCAAATTTAAACAAATTAAATACCCAACATATTCATGAAGAAAAATGTTTAACAGTGTTCAAACTCTTGGATAACAAGTCAGGTGACATCTCATTTGTCTCCAAGTATTTCAGATCTACAATTTTATTACTAACACATTCTCTACCAAACTGATAGCGCACATCAATGTGTTTAGTTCGCTTATGGTAAACATTATTTACAGAGAGTTTAAGTGCCCATTGATTATCATTAAACATAGTTATAGGATATAGATCTGTTATTTCACACAAGTTGCGCAAATATATTGCTTCCCTACACGTTTCTGTGAAATCCCATGTATTCTGCTGTCATGCTTGATAAAGCTACGGTATTCGATTTCTTTGTTTCTCACGAGATTGCACAACCAGCAAATACAAAGCACAAGCCAGTGTATGACTTCCTATCTATAACATTATTTCCCCAATCAGCATCAACAAACCTTTCTAACCGCGGATTTCCGTTTTTTTCTATATTTGAAACCAAAATGCTTTGTTTTCTTTAAGTACCTCAGCACTCGCTTAGCATACAACCATGTTTCCTAATTATAACCGTTATTAAATTGGCTTAAGTAACTAATCGCAAATGCTATATAAGGCCTAGTTAAAACTGCAAAATACATAAGACTTCCAATAAGCTCTTGGTATGACTTTTGGTCTTTACAATTTTCCTCTTTATTAATATTTAATTTAGCCTCTAAAGGAGTATCTGCAATTTTACATTCTGTCATATGGAATGTTTTTTTTTTAATAATTGGTCTATATAATTTTTCTGAATCAATGTAATTTCACTTTTAAATTTGTCTAAATTTACACACATTCCAAGACATTGCTTAACCTCTCCAAAGTCCATGATTTTAAACTGTGACTTTAATGCATTTTTTAAACGCGTAGTTTCATTTTCGTCATTAGAAAAAAAAAAGAAGTCGTCAACATTGACGCTACTCCCCATCTGTGGTGTACGGATGGTTCGTAGGGTCTACGGTTAATGTTCAGTGGCACAGAATATATTGTGCCTGGGATTTGAGGGTAAATCACACAATGACTTCAAACGACTTCTTAGTTATGAACAGGTTTATGCAACGGGAATTTACTTATACATTCCCGGCACTGTTGCGGGACTTTATGCATACTTTAACGCCCTGAGAGTTCAGATCTGAAGGGCTGGTAACAATATACATTGTTATAGCTACGTTTCCGATGCTGTAGGGGTATTAGGTGACAGAACAGGTCCCTGAGTGACGACGGGGTTACTTATCTGCGCCTGTTGTGTGGTAGTTGCTCCGGCAGTTGATGTCTGGTGAGCTGGATGGCCCGGATACGTTCCAGCCATTGGTGGGTCTGGTGAGCTGGATGGCCCTGTTAAATGCCCTCTGTGGTTGGCTTGTTGCACGCAGCTGGCTTCCTCTCATCGTGGCGCTTCCGTTTAAGGTCACCACTAGCTCCCGTTCTCGGCGTAGGGTAGTAACGGAATGCTTACTACCCTACACCATCCCAGCGAGGGATCCCGGTGTGGGCCCCACTCGTCCTTCGCTGCTATGGGCTGCACTGGACAATCCCACTATCNGCATATAAATTGTTTCCTCGAACTCCCCATTCAAGAAAGCCGTAGTCATATCAAGATGTGTGATATTTAAACCTATTTGAGCAGATAATGCAAATAACAATCTCAGTGTTGTATGCCTAATAACAGGTTAAAATGTCTCTGAATCGTCCATACCTTTTTTTTGCATATAACCACATGCTACGAGCCTAGCACGATAACTAACATTATTATAATTGTCATATTTCTTTCTTAGAACCCATTTGCACTTCACAACCGTACCCCTTTTTGGAGCATCTACCAACTCCCATGCACTATTATCATCAAAACACTTAAGTTCTTCATTCACAGCCTTTAATCACTGCTTTTTTTCAGGTCCTTTTAGTGCTTCTTCCGGAGATACGTCGCTCAAAATAATCAAATACTTTTTCATCAACGCACATATCTGATAATTCTAAACGATCTGGTTTCTTTCTGCTCCTCATCGGCCGGTTTTCTGGTTAAGTCATTCCATTTTTAACTTTTGCTCGAAATTCCTTAAAACAAGTAAAGGCATTGCTTTTGTATTTTAGAAAATATACAGATATCATGCGACTATAATCATCGACGAACATCATAAAGTATTTAGAACCACCAATGTCTGTGCGAACTACTCCGAGTATCTCATTACTTCTTGACCCAACATGAGTAAAAGGAAGTTGAATTTGCTTACCCTCACACCAAACTGCGCAAGATGAATTACTTATGTCAGTTTTTTCATCAAGGTCAATATCCTCTGTGGCAGTTTTCATTTTATTCACATAGTTGCTAACTATGTGACCTAATCTGCGATGCCATGTGTTTGCAGACACCACGGATGCAGCCAGTACACATTTTGGCATTCTCAACTTGTAAACTCCATTTATTAACGAAGACGTGGCCACTAATACACCATTTGCATTGTAAACATCGCAACCTTTCCCGGTACACTGTTCTTTATTCCCATTGCTAATTAACTGGCTCACGGACAACAGATATGTCGTTAAATCTGGTACACAGAATGCGCCNTACAGAGTGCGCCTTTCACTGGCACCTCAAACTCACACTCTTCAGTTTTTGTTACATGTCGACGTTGCCGGTGCACAAAACCCGAACTTTTATAATTGGTTGCAAAAATAATTTCTTTATTTTCTAAGTATGAATCATTCCTAATCCATTTTCGTTTGCCGTCAAGTGCACGCTTGCACCCGAGTCAATGTACCACTCATATTTGCCAAAATTCCCGCTTAGAAACACTGCACTGAATGCATTTGTTTGTTTACGAAACATCTTCTTGTCATTTGAGCCGCCAGAATAATTTGGGCACTGGTTTTTGTAGTGGCCGAGGTGTTTATATTTGTAGTATTTGACACGTGCTTTGGCGTTTCGTGCATTTTTGCTTCCGCCTGCTTTGACATTATTCTTATGTTGCCACTTCTGCGAACTCGCAAATGCGCCGCTAACTTCATTACGATCTTTTACGTTCACATCCGTTTCCACATCCAACAACTTCGAATTAATGGCGTATGTTGTGATGGGAATTCCTGAATGCTCAATGGCCATAATCATAGGGGAATATTCTTCCGTCAATCCGGCTAGCAATAAACATCCGATCCACTCGTCACTGATGTCAAACCCGGTCTCACATAACCTCTGACCGGTTTCTACCATTTGCTTTACATACGACGTCATAGAATTGCTGCTTTCCAGGCGAATCGAGATTAAATTCCGCAGTAAACTTATTCTTATAGAAATACCTGCATCGTCGAATAGAGCCTTCAGCTTGTCCCACATTTCTTTTGAGGTCGTCACATTCTTAATATGAACTAATANAGTAAACTTATTCTTCTAGTAATACCTGCATCGTCGAACAGAGCCTTCAGATTGTCCCACAGTTCTTTTCAGGTCGTCACATTCTTAATATGAACTAATAACGTCGAGTCGGTGGTCATGATCAGTTTAGCCTTGGTCTTCACGTCATCTGCGGCTTCTACACTTTTCCCGGTAACTGGTTTAATGCAATGCAGCGTGCCCTCCAGGATTAGAAAATTCTCCGNTCTGCGGCTTCTACACTTTTCCCGGTAACTGGTTTAATGCAATGCAGCGTACCCTCCAGGATTAGAAAATTCTCCGCTGTGAAAGTCCACTCACTGTAGTTTTCCCGACCTTTCATCTTAGGTACGTTGATTAGATAGTTCGATGCCATGTTTACTGCTTATACGAATACAAATAGTATCACTACGAACTTCTATCACTGTCGTATACCATCGCGAGAAATACAGTTTTTAACGTTTTTTTTTACTCAAATTATGGGTCTGGGCCCATAACCTAAAATAAAACAAACGTGCTANTACTGAAATTATGGGTCTGGGCCCATTACCTAAAATAAAACAAACGTGCTAGTTTCTGACTAGTGATCGAATGAATATATTCAAAGAACCAAAGAGTACAAACCAACTAGATGGCGGCAGTAGTTATTTATTATGTTATTATAACAACAGTTATAAGTTAGGTGCGTTGTGTCGTAGTGGGTTTATTTTTATNGCAGTAGTTATTTATTATGTTATTATAACAACAGTTATAAGTTAGGTGCGTTGTGTCGTAGTGGGTTTATTTTTATTAAATTAAACATTTTTATATTCCGCTTTTTATATTTTGGTGACTAAGAAAAAAGCTGAAACCCTTGTGGGATTACTTGTTTGTCCCCTACGGGTATATTCCCACCGGTAATACTACGCTAGACAATATCACGTCTTGAGTAGTGACGTTATACATAGAGATATAAAAAATTCCCTAAAGTCAATGTAATTTAGGAACGATATTGTATATAATTATAATTGCTTGTAGCATTGTATACCTCTACTGGCGGTACAAACTTTGGTATTTGTACACATTATCATAAAGAGTAAGTGTTCAGAATTTCATTTTCTTTTATTGGTTAATACTGACCCGTAGGCTAGTATATTGTACCGCGATAAACGTAACGTTAACACATATTTTCGTTGAAAATATAAAACTACCTCTCACGTATGCCTGTAGGTCAATACTAAATTGTANGTAACGTTAACACATATTTTCGTTGAAAATATAAAACTACCTCTCACGTATGCCTGTAGGTCAATACTAAATTGTACTGTCCAGATGTGTGGTACCGCGATAAAAATAAATTAACCAAAGAGATTCCCTGAACACAAAACTAATCCTGGCATAGACCTGTACTTGAATATTGACAAATAAATTTACCCCTGCGAAGCTGTTGGTATTTTGGCTTTCATTGCCACCACGCTACTTTTTATTAATATTTGTACTATTATAATTTAATGTAGCACCTATATCATTGTTAATTTATTTTATTTATATGTTATTTATATATTTTTCATTAAAAATAATAAAATAACAATGAAATAGGTAGTCAATTAATTTTCATTATTAAAAATAATAATAAAAGGTGGCGTACCGGGAACGAAAGCCAAAATACCAACTGCTTCGCCTCAGTAACAATTGATTACGTAAGCAGATTTAAACAGAAAGCAATCAAAAATCAGATAACAAACCATGTACAACAACAGCGAGGCCNATTGATTACGTAAGCAGATTTAAACAGAAAGCAATCAAAAATCAGATAACAAACCATGTACAACAACAGCGAGGCAAATATAAAGTTGTCTGTCTATGTATTGAAGTTTATTAGTTCTACTCAAGAGGCCAAACAGCTGGACCGATTTTGACAAATGAAATTTAGTTCTATTCGTTTTGACACTACGAGTGACACAGCATAGGCCACGTCTCTAAATTATCGATACATAACGTAGACGCTAGCCTCCACAATGCTGGATTGGCTTTTATACCCAGTGATATGGCTCTCAAGTGTAACCTTTTGGCCAAACTTATATAAAAATGGCCTCTATTTGAATGTNGGGATTATATAAACTTATATAAAAATGGCCTCTATTTGAATGTAAACAGTCACATGCCCTTAAGTCTAACATTGTGATAGTTTACGTTTGTCAAGTGTATGTATATATACATGCAGCATTCCAGTCGCAACGTGTTCCTACATTTATGAACATCTAAATAGTATTAGAACAAAAATTAAAAAAAATATATGGTAACGTTAGTAATACAGGAATATTTTACGCTGCCATATACAGTATGTTTTGTAGTAATATTTGTACTAAACATGATGAATAAAGAGTCCGTGGCTCGTGGATGATTTGGCACTAAAGGCAAATCTACTAACAAACGTGTGCATATAAAATCATTAAACTGTTACATAAAACATACAAAAGAATTGATTGGGTCTACAAAATCTTTGTTAAGTATAACAAAAGTTTTGGTAGGGGCAACAAAATATTTGGTATAGAACAGAAGACTTGGCTGGGGCAATAAATAAATTTCTTAGTGCTATCTTAATATTTTGTAAAAGCAACAAAATATTTGGTTCATCCAAACAAGCCAAATGTTTGTTGCAAATTAATTTGGTTTTAAAACACAAAATATTTTATTGCCCCTATACAAACAAATGATATGTTTGTGCAAACAATATTGTATTTGAAAAACTAAAATTATGTTTTAACAAACAAAATAATTTTTCTGTGTATACAAAAACAAAGTATGCCTGAAGCGATGTCAGTCTGTCTTTCTATGTGCACGCATGTACGCGTCCGTAGCCATGCGTGTATGTTTACATCGTAAAAAAATAGAAGTTTCTGTAAATTAGAGTTATCATTACAAACCTTTTGAGGAAATTTGATTGGTAATACCGTCAATCTTCATCTAAATAGACAGGTAATCATGATTAGTATTAATATGATATAGTAGTGAAGCACGACTGAGATGTGCAGCCATCAAGAACGGCGCGGCTACCAGGCAGAAAGGTGTTTATCCACAGCAACACGGCCGTGCACACAGAGCCGCCTGCCTGCTCGCTGCTCCAGTACGATGACGGCGCCAGTTTCCTGCGGCTCGGAGCACGAGATGGCAAACAGTGGCAGAGATAGGATGGCAAGGCGCTATTCCGGCGCCTGATCCGCAAACAACACAAGATGCGATGTGCAGTCCGCCTTCGGCGCGGCTGAATGAGAGGATCAGAGGAGCGCGCCCTCCCCCCCCCCCCCCCCCCCCCCNCGTGTTGTCTAGCAGAGAAAACTGGAATGATCCAGCAGCAGTTTCCACAGTACGTGCCTCGAATTGCGTGTTAAGGCGCTCTCGCAAGAACAGACACTACGCCTCCCAACATTTCTCTCACTGTCGACGATGACACCGCGAAGAACACGCACAAGTGATTGTCTGGAATACCTTCAAGGAAAGCTTGCGAGCGGGCCAGATTGTAACGCTTTGCATTATAATAAAATGTAGCGCTAGTGGCAATTAATAAAAATAATATTCAATTACACGCTGTAAAAAAATTGCCACTTATCAAATCTACTACCACAAAAAATTATATTGAAGCCCCTGACGCAATAGGTGGTTTGATGTTGGTGTGATGTTGGTAGCAGTCTAAGTACAGGGCGATATATGAGAGATGACCCAATAGGCGGTTGGTGGTTGGTGTTGATGGTTCATGGTTTGTCCTAAAACATTTCAACTCGCAGATGGTGGTTGTTGTTTGTGATGGTGTTGGTGTTGTTGGTTGGTCAAGTAGAAAGTGGAAAATATTGAGGTTTTTACCGCCAACAGACCAATTACTGAGTGCTTTGTATTTACCGCAAACGGACCAATCAGAAAGTGTTTCGTAGTTTGGACATATGATGGCAAAAGTACTTGGAAATGTTGAAATGGAGGAGGGAAAAGGTTCAAATAAAAGTATTGATATCCGCAGGCAACCAGCAGTTTTCAATTTTGAAAACACAATCTATAAAAATTAAAAACCTTTGAAATGTATTTTTTGCTTAGCTACAATATTGTATTTATTAAATTTTTTGTACAATACAGTAACTTTCTGTCACATGATCATTTAAATTATTCCTTACCGCAGTACTGTTGATTCCAGAAAATCCAAATCACACCAAATGTAAACAATACTACTTTTTTACAGATTTAGTGCCACCTGGTGGCTTGATCGCGAAACAATTTACACCAACGCGCCAACTGACTATTGTACTGATTAATGTATAATAAGGGGAAATGTAGACTTTTTTTTAGGGATTCGTTCTTTGGAAACTGCCCTCGGTTGTAATTTGGTTTGATGGATGGTCTATATGTACACTTTTTTATAAGACGTGTGTAGTTTATGATATAAGGCCTTTATCGTTTAAATATATTGGCCTTGTCTTGCCCCTTTTGTGATATTGTACACGAAGAACAAAAATTAAACTAACTGCTAATTAAAAATAATTTGTTTTAATGTAATGCATACACGCTGTGGATGCCGTTCTGGGGTTTTTAGTTCCTTACACTTAAATAAATATAAGATTTCCTGAAGAATTTCGAGTGTCCCTTATGAAGGCAGCTATGATATGCTATGTGTTTCACATTTCCGATTTCAAAATGGTGGGCCGTGCAGATGGGCGTAAGTAGGTTGTGTTTCGAGTGGGAACCTACTTCCGAAAATGTGCCAACTACAAGAACAACCAAACTAAATAATGAATTTATAAAATAATAAATAAATACATTTTCTTCCACTGTATCAGAAAGAATGAGAATGCCGTACAAAGTACACATATATCACTATTCCTATACGGTAAACAATCCGATATCTACGTCATAAGAAGCCGCAGAGGCAGAGTAGCTAGAGAACTCGCCTCCCACCAAGGAGAACCGCGTTCGATTCCGAGCGAAATCTCTCCCGGATTTTCTCGGGAATCTACTGTGTTTCCCGCCCTTGCATTCTGGCTCCGCTCCAAACTCACGTAGCATCACCTCCGTCGGCTCTCTACACCCCGATTCTACGAGCCGCCGAGACCACTCCACTTAACACCCTACATCACATGTCCGCGATNTACAAAGTACACATATATCACTATTCCTATACGGTAAACAATCCGATATCTACGTCATAAGAAGCCGCAGAGGCACAGTAGCTAGAGAACTCGCCTCCCACCAAGGAGAAACGCGTTCGATTCCGAGCGAAATCTCTCCCGGATTTTCTCGGGAATCTACTGTGTTTCCCGCCCTTGCATTCTGGCTCCGCTCCAAACTCACGTAGCATCACCTGCGTCGGCTCTCTACACCCCGATTCTACGAGCCGCCGAGACCACTCCACTTAACACCCTACATCACATGTCCGCGATNCGTCGGCTCTCTACACCCCGATTCTACGAGCCGCCGAGACCACTCCACTTAACACCCTACATCACATGTCCGCGATCAACATTGCTGAATAAACATTTACCGAAAACGTCGAAATTATATTAATTTACGGCGGAGCATAATTTATTGTCCTCTCTGCTAGTTGCATTAACCTAGACCGTTTTCTAAACCTTGTGATACGATAATATACTATTTTCTCCAAAGTTGATGATAGGCTGTAGAGAAAAGGTCGATTTGCAGGGAATATGATCAATTGAAGTGATCCAAGAAAACGTTTTACCACATAATTTGCCTTAGTATGAAAAAATTCATTGGAATCATTCGCGGCTGTTTTCATCATGTACCTGGCTTGTGGGTTTGAGAGTATATTTTGAGCCACGTCCAGAATATCTTTCCCGACTTTGCGGCAGTCCACAAAGCTGTCATCGCCAGGAAAGCAATGCCTTACCAAATAGAATCGGCTCTAATATATCATGGTCTTTGGTTGAAAAAAAAAGGGGGGGGGAGGGAAATTTCCTGATGGGCTGGATCCTTCGGTTTATCACAGGCTAGCGCCCTGCTGATTGGCTTAGGTAATGTTCCAATGCTTGTGAGATTGTGGTTGTTTCGCTAATTGACTGGACTCTCTAGGGCCTATCACAGTGTCTTGCTCCTGATTGACCGAGATGGTTGACCAAACCCGGTGCAAGAATATTTGTCGAAGCTGCTAGTCAGTTTACCCTACTGAGTCATAAGTATATATTATTACCGTGATAAGTTAATTATTTTAATTAAACACGATAATTGAATTGTTAATTGTCTACTATCATTATTGTAGAATTAGGGGAGGGAGGGGGGTACTTATAGTCTGAACACTGAACTGGTTCACGGATGTTTTAGATATTTGAAGGTAATGATTACTGGGAGTAGGCAGTTTTTCTGGTTCGTTTTGGGAGAAACTAAGAAAAGTGAGTTCCTCTTAGAATTCTAAAATTCTATGGAAATTGGTCAGGATGATTTCCCTGAAGTCAGTAGGTTCGTTTCGANGAGTTCCTCTTAGAATTCTAAAATTCTATGGAAATTGGTCAGGATGATTTCCCTGAAGTCAGTAGGTTCGTTTCGATTCAGCAGCGAGTCAGCAGTCTGGTTCAACAATAAGTTACATCTTCAAGTAAGAGTTATGCGGACTAGATAGGCGAGAAATAACTTTGAGCTTCCTTCTTGCGTCCAGTGGAGTAGATATTATAATATCAGTATTGTCATCAGACATACGTCATTAAAAAATGTATAATTATTTTACATTTTCAGAGTGCCATTGAAATTATTTAGTAAATTTTTTTTTTTCGTTCCAGGGTGTGGCTACATCTAATAATTTATTGAAAAAATATATATATTAATATCCAATTACGCAATGAAGAGCCAAAAAAAAACTGGTTCACCTGCCTAATATCGTGTAGCCCCGCTCCCCCCTTTCCAACCACCCCACTAACCAACCGAGCGAGCAGAAGTGCTGCAAGATGACGTGGCATGGACTCGACTAATGTCTGAAGGTATTCAGGAGGCAACTCACACCATGATTCCTGCATGGCAGTCCACAAATCCAATCTGCGTCNACTAATGTCTGAAGGTATTCAGGAGGCAACTCACACCATGATTCCTGCATGGCAGTCCACAAATCCAATCTGCGTCGATTTGAGAAAGGGTTGCACGTCTGTTACGTTTAATGATTCTCATCGGTCGTCGTTTGTCCAGTTCTTTCACGACCTTTTTCCGGCCGCAGCGATGTCGAAGATGCAATGTTTTACTGGATTCCCGATATTCANGTCCAGTTCTTTCACGACCTTTTTCCGGCCGCAGCGATGTCGAAGATGCAATGTTTTACTGGATTCCCGATATTCGCGGTACACTCGTGAAATGGTCGTACGCGAACATCCAAATGTTATCGCTGCCTTGGAGAAGCTGTGTCCCATTTCTCGTGCGCCGACACCACGTTCAAACTCACTTAAATCGTGATAACCTGCCATTGTAGCAGCAGTAACCGATCAAGCTGCCGACCGCATTACGTTACTCTGATTGATTCCATACATCTGTTTTTTGCATACGCACGCCCATACCAGTTTTTTTTTTTTTTTTTTTTTTTTTTTTTTCACAATTTTTTGAAATGCAATTTTCAAAAAAAGTGTGAGACATCTAAAATTTTTCTTTCATCTAAAAATTAGAAAAAAATATTAACAACGTTTTACATTTGTATATACAGCATCGAAAGAATACTGGATGCTATTGAATGTGTGGAATTAAGAAAGAAAAATTAATTATTCTAATAAATTTGCTTACATTATTAATAACATTTATAAGACCTACGTAGGAAAGTAACATTTATTTTAGACTTCTAATGCAGTCACGTTCACAACACGATGGACATGAATCCGAATTAGTTTATTTGGCAGAGGTAAATTTTGAAACGTTCAGAAGAAGAGCAACTCAATGACGATTCACTCTTTTAAAATCAGTCCAAACTTAATTTCGCTTTCTATTTACTTTGCCGAGAGTTGGGAAAAATAATTTAAATTTAGGAGCGAAGTTTGTCCAGTGCTTGCACAGGAGAATGTTTTAGAAGTAATTACAGCTCTGAATAAAGTCCCACATTCCAAACTGTATTAGGTGTCTAGGGCGGAGAGCGCTCGACGAATTCCAGATTGGTACAGTCANATAAAGTCCCACATTCCAAACTGTATTAGGTGTCTAGGGCGGAGAGCGCTCGACGAATTCCAGATTGGTACAGTCGGTGTTCTTAGAAAACTGTTACCGTTGCCGAAAACTCTTTTATCATTATTCTTTAAGATGTGGCCTCTTTCCTTAACGAAACGCATGTGGCGCAATATTCATGGTTGTGTTACAAGTAATACATAAATAGCTGACGAACGCCCGTTTCTGTATTTTGTCGAGTTTCGAAACATTACAACATAACTTTAGAGCCCCAAACATCACCTTTAAGGAAATCCCTAGTTAACAACATCTTAAGCCTCAAGGTCACTTTCGGCCACAAGGAAGCCTTAAGACGGCGATGTAAAATAGCATAAACAAGCTTCGCGTNTTAAGCCTCAAGGTCACTTTCGGCCACAAGGAAGCCTTAAGACGGCGATGTAAAATAGCATAAACAAGCTTCGCGTGTATTCTGTTTCCTCAGACATTAAAGCGGCGAATATAGGGTTTAAATACAGAAATATGTTCAGAAAAGTTACAACTTTGTCAGTATAGTTTAAATTCCTGCTTTATAGAAAAGGTACTCGTGATATCTTAAACAGAGACCTATTTACAGCGATTTTTGGTGATTTGGCACTTATCAATGACAACTATTATTCAATAACCATATGTATGAATGGGCAACAACATACCTCCATTTAGTTTGGTATTTAAAATGTTTTAATTTAAATATTGCATAATGATTTAAAAATCATAATAGACAAAACAGTTCACAATGAGACGCATACAGCGACTGAGGAGGCCCCTTAAATGCAGCAAATTAAAACCGTGTATTTTTTTTCTCTAGTAATAATTCTGCGTTTACGCCACAGCCTANGGCCCCTTAAATGCAGCAAATTAAAACCGTGTATTTTTTTTCTCTAGTAATAATTCTGCGTTTACGCCACAGCCTACCTTCATTTAGAGCGAGAACAGCATTTATTTACATGAGCTTAGTTATTAAAATACTGATAACTTAAAAAATATTCATGCAAATATCGACGCTGCACTAATTCAGAGCTCGCACCATATTCCCTTCAATGGTAAAGCATCAGGTTTTAATTATAACATGTATCATATCGCTTAAGCATGGTTCATGACAACTTTATCAAGAAAATTTCATCAATAGTAAAACTGTTAAATGCCAATTTCTTATCGCGAAGAACATCTTTTTTTTTAGGTTTTCCATTTATTCAATTTTAAGTATTGTTAACATTTATCAAAGTCAGTGGGTTGAACCAGGTTCATTAAGGGATGGAGGTCCTAATTAAATAAAATTGTCTATAATTATTTCGTAATTTATTAAAAATAACTACAAAGAAAATACTCTCATTTCAATCTCTTACATTAACTTGATATATCTTGCTATTTACAATTAATAATCGCTATAGCTTACAATTACTTCATTTAAAATAATTAATTAAATTGCATAACATACACTGTCTCAAAATATATTGAATTACTTTTTAAATTATATGTCCATAGTTGACAATTCCAATATTTACAATAAAGTCCATATCACATGTTCATCCTATCCTACCTCAGCTTAGTCCAGATTCCACCAGCCCGCATTGTTCTAGAGTTCACCAAGCACACTCATGCACAATAGCCGTCACTCGTCGGGTTTCACGCCCTCCCGTCCGTTCACACCACAAACACCTCGTCCTCTGTTGTCTTGCCATTTCTCGTCGCCGTCCGTCCTCTTCGCCGACCTCCCTCGCCGCACACGACTTCGCTCGGTTACCGCACCCAGCAAGATACTTCTGCCAACAGACTGCTGAACGTCCGGCTGCGGCTGCATTTTATGGTGTCGTCGGCGATCCCCAGAGATTTCTTAAAGTGCCGCTTTGTGCCGAGTTCCCAGAATTTTCTTTTGCATACCCTAAAAACGTCGGCTTCTCCAGCAGGGAGGAGGAGGTACTGTGACGCCAGTTAGGTGAAACTGTCAATCATTCCCCGCCACCCGGTTGGTCTGACTGGGGGGAGTTAGGTCCCTCCCTCCCCTAGGCCAGCAACGGACCACGCGTAAAGTTCGCGTGTAGTGTGAGTGTCAGCGCGGAACAGTATATTTGTACACGAAAAGAACATTTCCCTCATATTCTGTGGAGTCCTTAATTTTAGACAGGTCGGTATCCTGTGATTGAGAAGTCAAAAACACATGTAAATTTTAATTTTGCTAGTAGCTTTACCACTTTCAGGTTCAATGATTTTTTGGTAATGAGATTGAATAGTTTTTCTTACAAAAGTGATAATTTTAAAATTATAATGTAATTATGGAATTTATTGACACATTTTTTCTAAGTATTCCTTTAATATAATTCTAGAATTATAATTTTGCCGTTCCACACATTGATGACACCTCTTCGAAGAATCACGCAGTACCTAATAAGAAAATAGATGAGTTAAAGGTTTTTCTCCAAAAACTTGCATAAAGGACAGCGATAGTCTTATCGGAAGAACAATGTGGCATTGGGGTCGCTGAGGACTAACTTTCCACACAAATATTTACACTACACAGAACATGTGATGATCTTAGTATCACAATAGTCTTTCACGGAAACTTGAGCTAGTTTACTTGCTACCTCCAGACACTAAAATTCCTTTCACTGCAAGTATCAATTAACGTCCTCTCAAGCGTAAGCATCATAAGTTGTAGAATTTGTCTGTGTGTGATAATATAAATATATATATTTATGCATAAATACAGTGTCCCATTTTTCTTGAGCACCCACAAACACTCCGCATAGCGGCTCCAAATGAAAAAGTGCTTTAAAAAAAATGTATAACAGGAAGGGAGAAATAATAATGCTGGGGAGTCGCCCATACAGCATTATCTATAAGTGATATGTAAGTACTAACGTCAGTGTTTTGAATTGCACCCTGTTTCTATATGTCAATAGTTCATTGAAACTCGTCAAGTACTAGTTTATCATGTAGCACAATTTACACTTTTATAACATGAACATTAAATACGACCCAGAGAAAGGGATCCCTACCGCCTGTTTGTAGTACTTTACATATGGTTACTACAAAGGGTAGAACATTCACATTAGGTATTCAACGTAGTGACCGTTGGTAGCAATACAAATTTTGCGTAGCTTGATGAATGACAACACAGATTCCTTCAGTGCTACTTGCCGAAGAGCATTGAAAGCACGCACAATACGTACTTGCATGTTCTTTGGAGTTGTTGGAACATCTTGATATACAGCGCCTTTGTGGTAACCAGAAAGAAAAAAGTCAAGGATGTTAAGGTCAGGTGACCGAGCTGGCCACTGAGCTGATCCTCACGACCAATCCACCTAAGAGGATATTTTTGGTTCAGAATACGACGTGAATATGCGGCATTATGTGCTAGGCATCCATCTTGCTGGTACCAAATTATAATTATGTTCCTTAGAGATATCTCCTCCAGAAGACCAGGAAGGATTTTGTGTATGAAAGTGGGATTCTCCCTGCCGTTTTGGTTACAATTCACGAAATAAGGCATTATAAGCTGATTGCCAACCATCCCACACCATACACTAACTATCCATTTATACTGATGGTCCACCTGTCTTAGACATCGTGGGTTCTCGACGGTACAATAATGCATGTTGCTCGTATTCACTTGGCCTGAGTTGAAGAACGACGATTCAGCGTTAAAAAGGAAACCCAAAATAAAGTTCCGTTTGACGATCATTTGATGCTGTGCCCATTGACAGAACTCTACACGATTCTGAAAATGATTCCCGTGCAATTCTTGGTGTAAGTGTACATGGGAGAGATTGAATGTACGACGCTTAAGAATGCGATGTGCACTCGTTTTTGGAATTCCAATATCGGTTTCAAGTTTGCGTGTGCTGACATGTGTATTCACTGCTACAGTAGCGAGAACAATGACCTCAGCATCTTAATATATGCGAGTTCTTCGATAGTTTCGTTGCTGTGGATTCATATCGCCCGTTTCATGAAGCTTCACACCTAGACGGGAAAACATCTGTCTGGACGGTAGGGTCTTGTCAGGTTATCGTTCTCTGTAGAGTTGCTCCTCCTGACTAACATTGCACTGATATTCAACAGAATGAACGACAAGTGAGCACACCAAGCTACTGATAATGGTTTTAACAGAACTGTGTGGTTGTTTTTCAGTGCAACTCTTTTGAACATACTACACTGTACTGTTAATTAATACGATTACATTAATATGCTTTCTGACATTATCCATAGATGAGCAGTATTTACACCTTCTCGTTGTTAGAGTACATTTCCGTTAGGACAACTCTAGCCTCACAGTGTACTGTATTCGATTGCACACGGATGACTGACTGAGTAGTCGTGTCGTCATATGTGTTCCTTTGTTTTTTCTAAGTGCAACTTCTGTGGAATGGGGTACGCAACTCTGGGTACTTGCACTGTCTACATCCCCTCTACATCAAATGCAGATCGTCAAAGTCATACTGTACTGTACCATGCAGCGCAATCGTGCCAGAAGGCATCACATAACGGGTCTACATGAACCCTTATATGTACCAATGTCTGTGGCGGGTTTTAATTATCTGTTTATTAGACTGGTACATAGTGATATATTTTTGAATAAGTATTGACGAGCTTTATTGTACTCTTGACCAACTGGTACATGGTGCCATTTAACAAAACTGAAGTTTGTAGTCGTATCTCACTTATAAATAATAGTAAAAAGGTAACTCCCCAGCAGCATTATTCTACCTTACAGTTATACATATTTTGTAAGAAACCTTTTTTTATTTGGAGCCACAGTACGGAGATATTTAAAGTGGTAATTATAAATGGGACATTCTGCATATGGTATAATGCGTAAGGGTATCGCCATGATACAAAAATTAGAAAATTATTCAAACACCTTCACCTCACGTGATTCGTTAAGGAAATTCATATTTACAAAGTACAGCGGAAATAGACGAGTGCCTAGCAGTTTGGAAACCTGTGAGGCACCCTGAGCGTCTTCAGGCAGGTATATATTTTTTGGTTTGGGCCAACGTTAATCGAACATTTCTTGAAGGTTTGGCCAACATTGGAAAAATTACATTGGCTGGACACCAAAAAGACACACGGATACACGTTGATCTAACATAATTATATTAGTTGGATTTCAAACTTTATCAGTAATATTTTTTGCAGCATTCAAACCAATAATTTTATACCAGTTAAACATATGTAAAACTAATATTTAAGGAACCCAACTACTAATTAACATTTATATTAGGTTGGTTATTTTAGTATTTTGATAATTTTATAACTAATAATCTATGTTTAGTATACGTTTTCATTTGTGGTGTGGTACACGCAACCAACCATATATAAGTTGGTATTATGTTGGTAAATACCCGAGTAGCAAAATTTGGTTGGGCCAGCATTGGCCCAATGTTTGGATCTACCTTTGTGCCAACATTGGCATATTACGTTGTCCCAATGAGGAAATGTCCCGTGGGATTACGTTGGCCAACATGACTTTTATGTTGATTACCAACTGAAATACAATGTTGCTCCATCATAATTTTATGGCTGAGTGGAAACTGTTAGAGCAGTNTGATTACCAACTGAAATACAATGTTGCTCCATCATAATTTTATGGCTGAGTGGAAACTGTTAGAGCAGTGTCTTTTCTCTTTCAGAAAGGCATTCACACAGTCATTTACAGACAGTTGGCAATGTTTTANCCAACATTGGCATATTACGTTGTCCCAATGAGGAAATGTCCCGTGGGATTACGTTGGCCAACATGACTTTTATGTGGATTACCAACTGAAATACAATGTTGCTCCATCATAATTTTATGGCTGAGTGCAAACTGTTAGAGCAGTGTCTTTTCTCTTTCAGAAAGGCATTCACACAGTCATTTACAGACAGTTGGCAATGTTTTANAAACTGTTAGAGCAGTGTCTTTTCTCTTTCAGAAAGGCATTCACACAGTCATTTACAGACAGTTGGCAATGTTTTACTAAGATGTTTTATTGAATACATATTGCCAACTAATTTACAATGTTCTGTCAACATTGTTCTGCAAACATTGGTTAACAATGTTTTAAATAAATTATACCTATTAAAAAAATTAAAATGCCATTATCCTATTATTTAACATCCCACTTCATATAACAACCTGAATATTCCATTGATAGATACCGGTTATGAACTAGCGCTCATAAAATTAGCAGCCCGATGTGTTATTCAGACTACTGCGACTTATTATCGTTGAATGAGTAATAGTTGCAGTTTCATTAAATTCCAGTTCGATATACTGTGTTATAAATTTTATGTATTTAAGACAGATTTTACTACTCTGAAACGGAATTTATAACTATCANGTTCGATATACTGTGTTATAAATTTTATGTATTTAAGACAGATTTTACTACTCTGAAACGGAATTTATAACTATCAGTTACAAGATTATAATTTGCAACTAATGAGTAATACACAACTAAAGACAGTCAGTTTAATTTAAAGAATACCTGTGCTAAAAAGCTTGGGCAATTAAGTAAATAAAGTGAATTATATATGTGTTCATTCAGAACCAATTTATAATAGTTTATGATGGCATAATGTCTGCAATGCAATGTTGTCATAATGTAAAAAAAATAACCTGTCACGAACTGCTACGTTCACAACATTTTCTGAACACACGAGGAATAAAATACAGCTTAATAAAAATTAATATTTGGTATTTATTTGTATGTTGTAAAAATTGGTATGGTTTTTTTTTTCATTTAAATCAATTATTTTCAATTAGTGAGTTTTTATTTGTTGTACAATGTTGGCCTAACAAAGTTATACAGTACATATCGAATACCGATGGTATGTTTTACGACAAGTAAACAAAACATAAAAATAAAGACAATATTAAATAAGACATGGTTTGTGTGTTAAAAACATTGCTTGTAAACAATCATACGAAATTATAGTGTTATTTCATCATATATATGGAAATTTTCTTTGTTGGCATATTGTTGGTTACACAAAGTTGGCCCATCATAAAATTACATACCAAATGAAACAGTATGTTTTACGAAAAGTTACTAACACATCACCAACGAAGTCAATTTATTATATCACATTGTTTNCATTGCTTGTAAACAATCATACGAAATTATAGTGTTATTTCATCATATATATGGAAATTTTCTTTGTTGGCATATTGTTGGTTACACAATGTTGGCCCATCATAAAATTACATACCAAATGAAACAGTATGTTTTACGAAAAGTTACTAACACATCACCAACGAAGTCAATTTATTATATCACATTGTTTTTGTGCTAAAGATGTTGCTTTTAAACAACCATACAAAAATTTTGTATTTTTTTATTTGAAATACAGCAATTACCTTTGTTGGAATAATGTTGATTACACAATGTTGGCCCAATATAAATTTAAATACCAAATACCAACGGCATGTTTTCCAACTAACCAACACATCATCAACGATGTAAATATAAAACTAAAACATGCGTTGTGTGATAAAAACGTAGATTTCAAACAAAAATACTAAATAATGGTTTTAATTGATCAGGAAAAAATATGGTAATTACCATTTTTCGCATAATGTTTGTTACACAATATTGGTCCAACATAGCAATAAGTGCCAATTACTAACTATTATGTACCGAGAATTAAAAAGATATATAACCAACTGCTTATATTTTAAAGAGAAATAACTCAGGTACCTTCATATTATATAAAACTCAGGAAAGTGGCACTGTTTTCAATTAAAAACGGTTGTTCAGAATTTTTCCATTAATAGTTGGTTTGCCCAATGTTAGCCGAAAATAAAAATACACACATATTACCAACTGTATGTTTACGAACTGGTTATCACCCAAAATTCAACCATTCAAAATTACAATTGCAATAGTTTATGAAATTTTCGATTTAGTAACTTCATTGTCTGGACGGTGATAAGTAATCTGGTAACATTTTTGTGGTAGGAAACTTTTGCNCAAAAAGGTTGTTCAGAATTTTTCCATAAATAGTTGGTTTGCCCAATGTTAGCCGAAAATAAAAATACACACATATTACCAACTGTATGTTTACGAACTGGTTATCAACCAAAATTCAACCATTCAAAATTACAATTGCAATAGTTTATGAAATTTTCGATTTAGTAACTTCATTGTCTGGACGGTGATAAGTAATCTGGTAACATTTTTGTGGTAGGAAACTTTTGCTGGCATTTTCAGTTAATCCAACGTTATATAAATGTGTGTGCTACANGGTGATACGTAATCTGGTAACATTTTTGTGGTAGGAAACTTTTGCTGGCATTTTCAGTTAATCCAACGTTATATAAATGTGTGTGCTACAATCCAACATAGGTTGATACTGGGGAGATTAAATTGGGTTTTGGTTGGAAAACAATGTTAGCCCAACCCACATGCATTTAAAAAAACCGACCGTTGTCTTTCACAGGTTTATCCAAAGTTACGTTAACAAATTAAAAATCACCACATTCTTTATATTTACAGTATTTCTTAATTATTTTACATACACGACTTATTGTCAGTTTAACAAAATTTTCGTGAATTATAATAGGTTGGATTTTGCTTTGCAAATAATTTTGGCCCAATGTCTATTTTATGTTGGATTCCTACACAAGATTTTGCCAACCTTTCCAACAGATTTTCAACGTTGCTACGGGGGGTACCTATAAGCTTGCGTATAGAACACTACTAATAAACAATGAAACATCGCGTGTGAGAATGGCAGCACGTACTTCACGTCAGTCACGTGCATTCAGAGCGCGATAGCAAGCAGGTGTGTCTGCAAGGTGACCAGATGACCACAATAAATGCAGAGTGTTGGCAATTGTCAAATGGAGCAGTTAAGATTGCCGGAGGTTGCCAACATGCACTGAGTGTATAAGCCGCACAGGTACGTGAAATAGTAATAGCAACTTGCCCGCGGAACGATTTGTTTAACAACTACACCCCGCTCGTACACTGTTTCAACTGCTTGACCACTGACTGCGTACGCCGTCCGTCCAAATATGCGCGAAACTTGGCGGCTGACTTCATTCTGTGGCGTTAATACTAGGCGTTCATTCGCCTCACGAACACTTTGAATGCAGAGGCGTACACAAACTTTCTGTAAGCTTTTATTCCTGTATTTTCATGGCGAATCCTCTATAAATACGGTAAATTAAATATATATGTTTACCTTTACATTAAATCAGGAATAATTTAGAAGTAGGATTATGTAGCTATATGAATGCATGTGTAAAATTGGTCCATTCACGAACGTATCAAAAATTAATTATATAGACATGTAAGGATAAAATTAATCAGTTTTGTATGAATGACTTACAGCAGATCGATATAGTTTAAATGGATACTAACTATTTAAATAGAATATCAAATAGAGCATTTGAGTTTAAATCAAAAAACATTGATATCTTTTCTAAGTATGCATTTACCGTAACTATCAAAGAAAAAAATGAAAGTTTGTAAATTCTTAGAAAATATATAAATAAAAATAAACTAAAATGATTTACAGAGTAATAATCGCAAAGTGTTTTATCATAAGCTGTTACATGAAAGTATGCCAAAATAAAAAATTATTCTATCTACTAAGGACTTCAATAAAGTGTAGTTGAGAGATTTAAATGAACTCTAAAAAAAACTTTATGTGTTAAAATTTTTCTTAGAATAGGAATTATAAATAAATTAATATTTTAGATGAATTAGTAAATGAATACCATAACACAAAGCATATTCCTGTCGGTATGAAACCCATTGAAGTTAATAAATATAATGAAATCATATTTAAAAATTAAGAGAACAATTTTTTTTTTANGTCGGTATGAAACCCATTGAAGTTAATAAATATAATGAAATCATATTTAAAAATTAAGAGAACAATTTTTTTTTTACTGAAGCTATATATAAAATTGGTGATATTGTAGTAATAAGAAAGTTAAAAAGGATGTTTTAAAACNTTTTTTTTTTACTGAAGCTATATATAAAATTGGTGATATTGTAGTAATAAGAAAGTTAAAAAGGATGTTTTAAAACTTCTATAAAGCTAATTGGTAAACAGGAGCATTTAAAATTTACAAAATGTTTAACTATGATGTACCAACATATTTTAAAATATATGGAGTGTGATGGAATAAAATGTAGTTTTTACGAATATCAAATTATGAGGACTGAATATCCTGGCAAATATTTAGTATAAAAAGAGTTAAAAATCACATTTAAAAACTTTATTAAAATTTTATATATTCTGGCAGCCCACGTAATATTTGGCAAAACAATTTTTTTTTTTANACATTTAAAAACTTTATTAAAATTTTATATATTCTGGCAGCCCACGTAATATTTGGCAAAACAATTTTTTTTTTTAATAATCTTTAATATACTTTTTATTATCTACCTGAAAATGTATGGATTGCCTTTGAATTTGCCTTAATTATTACTTATGAAGTATTACTCCAAACGTACATCTTCTTAACTATTTTATAACTATTTCCATTTAATTTTTCTTCGATATTCTTCCGTTTAACATTATTGTTATCTTCAGTCATTGTAGGTTTTAGTAACCAATTCTTAAAATTCTTCCAGAGTTAACCCACCCTAACTCAGTGAACACAATCGTGTATATTAAACACGTGTAGTTAATATTTTACCTTTACTGCACGCTGAGAAGCTCAATGACCAATGATCTTATTTGTGGCTAATTGGGTCGCAAACCGTCTTAGTGGTGTAGGTCATAATTGGTTCATATGACTGTAGTCGAACATATAGTATGTAGCTCATTGTATTCGTCTACGAAACAAGTGTTTTTTCGATTTAAGGACAGTACTCATCATAAAATTGTTTGTTTGCAACACCTGAAACCGTAAATGAATGTCGGTCTGAATGGGTTCAAGCAATTACCATAATCTCGCTNACATTTAAAAACTTTATTAAAATTTTATATATTCTGGCAGCCCACGTAATATTTGGCAAAACAATTTTTTTTTTTTTAATAATCTTTAATATACTTTTTATTATCTACCTGAAAATGTATGGATTGCCTTTGAATTTGCCTTAATTATTAATTATGAAGTATTACTCCAAACGTACATCTTCTTAACTATTTTATAACTATTTCCATTTAATTTTTCTTCGATATTCTTCCGTTTAACATTATTGTTATCTTCAGTCATTGTAGGTTTTAGTAACCAATTCTTAAAATTCTTCCAGAGTTAACCCACCCTAACTCAGTGAACACAATCGTGTATATTAACCACGTGTAGTTAATATTTTACCTTTACTGCACGCTGAGAAGCTCAATGACCAATGATCTTATATGTGGCTAATTGGGTCGCAAACCGTCTTAGTGGTGTAGGTCATAATTGGTTCATATGACTGTAGTCGAACATATAGTATGTAACTCATTGTATTCGTCTACGAAACAAGTGTTTTTTCGATTGTTTGTTTGCAACACCTGAAACCGTAAATGAATGTCGGTCTGAATGGGTTCAAGCAATTACCATAATCTCGCTTACGATTCTGCATTTATTAACTCTTTTTATTTTTGTTTTGAAAAGAACAACTGGTTTATTCAAATTGTTAAAATTTGTCTAGTCTGTCTCGTTATGAATCACACAGACAGGGTCATTGTTTAGTTGTCAAACTAATTTCATATATTTATATAAATCAGTCAAGTACATTCGGTAGATTTCCTTCCCTATTTCAACTTTAAATGGTTTTAGGTGAGTTTGAATTTCTCTCTTCTTTCATAAATGCATACTAAATGCTATCCTCTTCTTCTCAATCAGTGTGGTATGTCGATAATTTAGTTTTAGCTACATTTTATTCATTAGCACGTACATAAAATTAGTTTGGTTGTCCATATTGCCTGGTATTAGCAACGTATTAGACATAATCGTTTGTCACATTTTCACAATATAAGTGATGGCTTTTAACACTATTATCCTAAATTTTCTCTTCATAGTTAACTATCTTCAATTGTTATTTATTCTCATAATTAATAGTTAATTTTTCTTTTAATATCTGTAATTTATATTCTCCTTCATACTTATGAACTCTAGTAACCAATCTCATAAGCAAATTAGTTTCTCCTTTCTTGGATGATAAAATAAGTGAATTTACACCTCATTCATTTATAAATATATTAAGAGATTGTATATTTGAAGGGAGTCTCTGGGAAATACCCCTATATTTTTATAAACTATTTTATTATATTCATTAGTATTCTTTACAATCGCTTGTCTTGTATGAGTATACAATTTTATATCTGCTTTATTATTTTCCTTTGTACGAAGGATTATTATTTTTATCTGAGATGAATACAATTCTCTTATTTTTGAAAGAAAATAAATGTTTTTCATATTTAGAATGAACTCCTTTTATATAAGTATACATGAATAAATATTTTCAATACACAAAAATATAACAAATAAATGGATTTTATAGATAATACAATGCTTTAAAAAACATTTTCAACAACTGTTCATACAAATGTTCACACAGTTGTTCATATGGTATTAAAACCATTACGAAGTCATATTTTTTTCTATATTAACATTATTTATGATTTTATATTTTTTATCTGTGATAATTAGAAATTCTTTATTCCAACACCTCGAACACATCACTTTGAAATTTTCATAACTCATATCACCAGCAACAAAATATTGTACCGGTGTTATAAATTAGTATCATCCTTTCGAAAAATATAAGAAAACCTGTGTTATCTCCCGCCAAATGTTTAATGACTTTTAAGTGATTTTGAAGAAATTAAAAACTAAATATTCATATAATCTCTTGCGTGTCTAAAATTATAGCACAATATACAAAAAGGGAATTATTTTCGCAGCAAACTAAATAGATTATTTCTTAATTATTATATTTTTTAAAATATTAGAGTTTGTTGGATACTTTTTTTTAGACTCACTTTGTTACTGCAGTACCTTTAGTTTATTAGAACTTTTAAGTAAACATTAATTTTATTAAAATGTAACAATTTAATGTGTATATATATATATTATCAATTTATAAATACGTTTTCCACAGTTTGACGGACAAAATATTATTACTGAAATACTATCAGGCATTAAAAAACTATTCCTTTTAATATTTACTTTTTTCTACCGAAATGAAAACACTGAAACACCAATCAAATTTTTGCATTGAATATATAACTTTTTACAATGTGTAATAATTATTAATTTTTTTAATTGACAGGTACTAATTCTATGGTGAGGAAGAAGTTTATGATTTTATTTATAACGATCATTCTATTTTATTGGATAAATTACATATAATATATTGCATCAAACATGAATAACAAAAATAATAACACTAACTTATTTAAATAATACAATAATATTTTCGTAGGGGTTGCTGTTATATTGTTTTTCTTAAATAAACTATTAATTATTTTGGCAGTTTCGATACACAAAAGTTTTACCTTTAAACTGATAATATAACAAACAGAATAAACATTGGAACTAATTTCTGTTTAAATTTTGATCACCGTTCATCTTTAATGCCTGAAATGATAACATTTAAACAATCGAAAAAAAATATTATGGTCTATGGTATTTTTACTCTTTCAATACCGAAAATGTTTGTGGTAGTTAAGCTTATGGAATGAATACAAAATATGATGAATTGAGAGACTTAGAAACCAGCATCATAGGTAGTTTTATACCAGGAACAATGTTCGGTTTTGGGGATTCTTTAATTTAGGAATTTCTTTATCCTATATCATATAAAATGTATAATGAAGGGTTTAATCATATAGTTTATAAGATAGAGATAAAAATAGAAAATTAATTGACTTTAATGGTGTTGATATTGATGTGAGAATGGAAATGAAATATAACCTACATAATTATTTACAGACATATTTACATATTCACTAACTTACATTCTTACCTAGATATGCTTTATACAAAATGATCTTCATCTCTTTATTCATATTCTAAATTTGCTTAACAGTATTATTTACTGGTTTCATATAAACCTTATCTACATCTTCATCTGAATTGTCATATTTGCAAATATGCAATATACTAATCAATGAAATTATGTCTGGTGTATTATTAACTGGTTCTTTATCATTTTAAAATATTGCTTCATCACCATATTCAGATTCAAAATTTTTAGATTTTCTTCTCAACGGGTTTATATTTGATATATTAGTTACTCTTTTTTCACTTATTGCAAGAAATTTATAATTTAATTGTTCTTCACTATTTATGTCTTCATCTTCTTCATAAATGTATCAATAAGGTAATGTGTCTATTTTATTTACTAATTTTGTCTTTTATCTTTTTTAAAAATTATAATACATTTTATTCTACAGAAATGTACAGCGGATGAAGAAAATAATATGAACACCTAACATATACAAAATATTTATTTATTAATAAGGTGTTGGGCCACCATTTTCTTTTATAACAGCTGCAATTCTTCACGGAATAGATTCGTTGAAGGTCTGAATAGTTTCCAACGGAATTTTGTCCCATTCTTGTACCAAAACATCCGCCAATTGCTTCAGTGATGTAGGAGATGGAAATCTGCTCCTCACTCACTGCTCTAAAACTCCCCATAACGGTTCAATTATGTTGAGGTCTGGCTCCTCAAACCAAGACTGAACCTTTTTGGCTGTGTAGGGGCGCATTATAATCTTGGAATATATCAGTGTTTGGCAGCAATATGCTAGTCGTAGTATGCACTTCATCATTGAGGATGTCAAGATATTCATTCGCAGTAATCCGGCCAGTGATGTGAATGAGAGGACCAGCTGAATACCACGATATAGCAGCCCAAATAATAACGGAACCTCCCCCATGCTTGACTGTAGGAAGCAGGCAGTCCGGATCGTAGGCTTCTTTTGGGGTTCTCCATACATAAACCCGGCCGTTTGTAGGAAACAATGTAAAGCGATGATTCATCGGACCAAACAACATTCTTCCAACCATCAAGTGTCCGGTTTTATGATCG
>NQII01000777.1:676638-687072 GCA_002778355.1 Clitarchus hookeri
CCTTCCATGAATGTTAGCTTTGTGGAGCTCCCGCCATACTGTTTTTGTAGAAACAGCATTTTTCAAGTGAGTGTTGAGTTCTGCTGTCACTTTTGCTGCGGTAGTTTTATGTTGTCTGGCCACAATTATTTTTAATGTCCGTCAGTCTCTGTCGGTTAACTTTGGGTTTCGCCCACTATTCTTCTTCGCCGATGATGTTTCACCATATGCTGTCATTACCGTGGATACTGTCGCTTGTGAAACGTTAAATAATTTAGCTGTTTTTGTCACAGACGCTCCCACTAACCGAGAACCAACGATTTGCCCTCTTTCAAAGTCTCAGACATCATACATTTCACCGATCGCTGGTTTTAACCATCGCAGAACAAAGCGTATAGTACTCTGAAATATAACCTACAAGACTTGGCACGTAAACTGTGCAATAGATACGCGTCGCATTATTTACACGGAGGCAGTGTTGCCAACATGCAACAAAATGTACTATATTGCATGGTGTTCATATTATTTTGTCCATCCCCTGTATGTTTCTCATGTTTGTCAGATGTTATAAGCTCATTTTTCTGAATGTTTTCTTAACTTTAAAGAGACAGTTCACAAAATTATAAAATATTATTTTATTATTAAGTAGTGACATTTTAACACCTAATGAATATTTACTTCCGTTTTCTGGAACATTGAGTACATACATTTTTGCAACCTAACCCAATGAATTCTCTCATAATTTAACCGTTATTTTCATCCCTAATATTACCAATAGATTTTTTGTTCATTTCTGTTATATTATAATTTTTTCTCTTGGAAAACCACTTATATAAAATTCGTTTATCTATAGATTCATATCTGAATTAAAATATTCAGTTGTTATTTTGCATACTGAAGAAATCAACGGTAACATAATTCATTGTTTTGTTCCATATTATAATTTCATTATATTGTAGTAAAATTATATACAGTATTAATAATTTTTATATTTCTATAAGTTACATTCATATATAATTTGTTAAATGTTTCTTTTTTTTATTTATATCAACAGCTGCAAAATCATAAGTGTAAACGGTATCTCCATATAACTAGGTATACGGATAAATTTTTCAGAATTTTTGCAATTACTCACTAATTTATGTCTACTCTTATTCTTAAATATTCCATAGATTTGCCATAAACATGATTGTTCGCCAGTTTATAATAATCCTTTTCAAAGTCATTTGCTGTTTTTTCGTCATTTGTGTGTTGAGAACAATACATTTTTGATGTTAATTTGTTTTAAATTTAGAACTTTGAGAAAATCTTTTAATTTTAAACCTTGTTCTGTAACGTATAACATAATTTTCTTTATATTCTAGAGTATTTACCAACTTACTTATTCCTTTTAGAGCAAATGGAATGTCTTTATGTTTGTTGGGTATTTTATATGGGTATCCTATAATAACTTCCAAAATGTAAGCTTCTTCTTAATAATTTGGTACATTTCTGAGATGAATTCTGCTACTTCATCTGGATCTTATATTTTAGCTATCCATTCTAATTCCTCCATATGGATATTCTGATATTGCGAACAATATGAGTTATATCTATCCGTATACGTAAAATATTCACTGAATAAATTTTTGGTATTATAATTTGTTTATTTTAATTCGCTTTTACATATCTTATTTTGCAACACAGAGAAATTTTACTTTGGATACCTGATTCTAAGAACATAATATAATATAGTCATGCAATGGATCTAATTCAATTTGAGTAATTTTTAACACTGAACCCTGAGATAAGTAGGTGCTATGTAATACCATGCAAGATATGTATAAATATAGATATCTCTAAGATTTTCGAATAAATCATCGAAAATTAATACGTCAGGTTTATTGAATGGTTTTAAATATTCTTATAAATTTTTGATATTGAATTATTCCCACTCATTTCATAATGCTCATAAATTTCAGTAGAGATGTGCACTTTATTCAAATTCGACTACAATTTTTCTTTTGGCAGTAGATTTTTTCTTGAATATTTTTTCTGAGTCCATATTTTCGTAGGAATAAACACGTATATTGATTATATCAATTAACTATTAACCTCCGAAGTATTTTGATGTTTCTCTAAATAGTTCTTTCTTGACATTTTTGCTCAATTGATGAATACTTGAACTAATGAATTTGTAAGTATTAATTAACCATAGCTCTCGACCATAGTTGCCTTTCTTGCTAATTGAAATTGCTTTTTCCCTTATAATTAGGTACTAATATTATATATTTCCTATATTTCCCAAATAACTTAATACGAGTGCATCATATGCAGATAAATTGAGGATATAAATAGATATGAAGAATATATTTTGATTATTTCAATAACAATATTAATGTGGTGCTCCTCTATATTTACATTTAAAGTTATATTGATATTAATATTTTAAATATTGTGACAAAGAAAATTAAAGTAATTTTTTAATTTGTCTCTATACGCTTTTATTAATAATTATTTGTGTTTATTTAATGTATTTTAATTAGCAATCGTTGTATAGTATTCTATATTATTATTTTAATGAAACCGATAACTCTCTTAATTTTTAGGAACACTTTCAATGTTTTCATCACAAATATGACATATTTTTTAATTTTTAAAGTCATCTTCTTGAGTTAAGTAATTCATATAGAGCTGTTAGTCATGACTTTTCTTAATTTCTTGTGATTCTTCATTTTACATTGCAATGAAAACTTTTAGTGCATATTTGTTAATGTACACTAATGTATTTTTATAAATTCAATTATTATATTTTTTTAAAAAGAAAATATCTCTTGTTCCTGCTTCTAATATATATATGTTTTTTTTCGAAATTTGGCAATAGTGCTCATATTTCTTAACAAACATTCCAAATCTGCAAAAATTACCAAGGGAATTCTCGATGGCATTTCATCAATTTTGGACTACTATTTTTAATTTTTACAATTTTGGCAGTTTTACGTTTACTGCTTTCTTTTTAAAATAATCGTCTTTATGGTAAATTTTTCTTTACTTGAAAATATTCTTCAACAAATGTCACCAGGAAAGGTTTTTCCATTCTGTCTATTGTGTGCTAAAATGAACTGTGATAAATGTTTGCTCCAATATACATGAATATTTTTCATTTGCAAATTATAGTAAATTTCTGATCTTATATATTTGTTCTTTGTTTTATGTAATGCGTAAAAACACAATTTTTCATCAAATGTATAAACATTTCTGAAAGAATTATTTCTCTCTTTTTTAGTTGTCAGTTAAATTTTCGTTGTCATTTCCACACTTTCTAAGTCTTTGTCAATTTTTGGATTATAATTTTTATACTTTCAAATTCTTTGTGAAGTTTTGGCTATTGTATATAGGGGTAATTTTATATAGTAAATGAAAAATTTTGGACCATCAGTTTTTACATTTATATAACCTTGATTTTCTTTGATTATGTCTTGTAATCTTATGTAAAATGAACCCTTCAAAGGTTTATTTTTATTGGACATATTTCAAGATTATTTATAGAGTGTAATATGACTATCCAGAGACTCGCGCTTCGAATTAATTTGAGGTATGCTGGCCTCACAGTTGTGCGCCAAATTAACTTGAGGTATGTAAGCCCCACTGTTGAAGACAAATTANTTCAAATTCTTTGTGAAGTTTTGGCTATTGTATATAGGGGTAATTTTATATAGTAAATGAAAAATTTTGGACCATGAGTTTTTACATTTATATAACCTTGATTTTTTTTGATTATGTCTTGTAATCTTATGTAAAATGAACCCTTCAAAGGTTTATTTTTATTGGACATATTTCAAGATTATTTATAGAGTATAATATGACTATCCAGAGACTCGCGCTTCGAATTANATATGACTATCCAGAGACTCGCGCTTCGAATTAATTCATTCTACTAAAAATTTAGCTGAATAATTTTTACTCGAAATTTGTTAGCATGTAAATTACTGCATTTATTTTTCTTAAATATTTTTATATATGTTTTCATAATCTTTAAATGAACCATTGAAAAAAAGTTTATTTTTACATCAGTTATTTTTCATATTTTTTATTTTACATTATAAATACTTACATTAGGCCTATTCATACCAATAGAAATACAATTTTGTTATGTGGTTCTTCAATATTGATTACATAAGTATTCATTCTTTATTTAAGGGCAGACGATATCATTTCAAATATCTCTTTCTCAATTTTGAAATATAATTGTTTATTAATGATTTTAGAAAACGGAACATTAAATTATTCTACATTTCTGGTTATAATATCTTCATGTAAATTTATAAAAGCATATGATTACGCAATTCCACTCCTTAATCTTTGTTTGTAATTTTTGGTGTCATTCCAATGAAATTTATTTTATACTGCTTTGCTACACTCCTCAATTCATAATATGAACAGTTGTTCAAATTATAAAGTAGTGATATTTTTTGTTAGATATCATATGAAAACATCGTAAATAAAATAAAATATATGTGATATTTACTTAAATTAAGTATGTCCTGCATATTTATTTTTCTTACAGTGAACATTTATAACCTTCAGTGAAAGCAGCCAAAATATATTGTATATATTATGTCTTCTTTTCTTATCCCCACTCACAAATCCCATATCCAGATTTGTTTCCGTCAATAACAAGCTAACGCTTTTAAAATTTGGATTTTTGTAATAAATTTATTTATAATTGTTGTTAAATATAAAAACTTTTATTTTATGAGTTTTCCTATTAATTTCAAAATATAAATTTTGTAAGTTTTACGTTTTATTAACTTTTTAAATTTACTTTTAATCATGAACAAATATTCTCAGTAAGTTATTAATAACAAATATCGTTTGAAGAAAAAATATACTAATTGCTGTGATTTTATTTAATTAATTTAAAACAGTTTTCTCAAATATTCTTTATAACGTTATCTAACTCATTAATAATGTTAACAATTGTGTATCTATGAGGTGGGGAAAGCATAATGTCTTTAGTTCCTTCAAACAATTTGCACTTTTTAATTAGGTCAATCTTTAGAATATCGCTATGCAGTATTTTTTCTTTATGTTCGTTAATGTATTTTAAATACATATTTACCATCATCACAGAGTACTCCTCTAGTAACAGATTTATATTTTTTCTTAACACATTTTAAAGAAGCATTTATCCTTATAAGTTTTATTATAAATTCTATGGTAATTTCTTTGATATTGCCTAATATAACTTTTGCTTTTTTTAACATGTCCTTTATGGTATTCGTTTAAACATTTTCCACATTGCCAATCATTATAGTATTTTATTTTTTATGGTAAAATTTGTCAAGACTTTTTTTCTTCTTGGCATTTAGAGTAGTTATTTTTAAAGTAAATTTTTTAATTGTATTCTATTATTTATGTTTTTTTATTGAGCCAGTTAATGTAATAATACATTTTAATTTTTGGATATTTTGATTTATTCTTGATAATTTTTGTTTAAAAACAGATTTTAAATCCTTAAAAAGGTATGCCTTAAATGAGGTTCGAAAATTTGGGAGTCTGTGTGCTTGATCTCTCAAATATTATCTACTCTCAGAGAACAGAATCCACGACGTCTTAGAAAAGGGTGGGAAGTTTGTTACGGTCTGCAGCTGTTAGTGGATGGTTAAGTGCTTGNTCTCAGTAAGTTATTAATAACAAATATCGTTTGAAGAAAAAATATACTAATTGCTGTGATTTTATTTAATTAATTAAAAACAGTTTTCTCAAATATTCTTTATAACGTTATCTAACTGATTAATAATGTTAACAATTGTGTATATATGAGGTGGGGAAAGCATAATGTCTTTAGTTCCTTCAAACAATTTGCACTTTTTAATTAGGTCAATCTTTAGAATNTATGAGGTGGGGAAAGCATAATGTCTTTAGTTCCTTCAAACAATTTGCACTTTTTAATTAGGTCAATCTTTAGAATATCGCTATGCAGTATTTTTTCTTTATGTTCGTTAATGTATTTTAAATACATATTTACCATCATCACAGAGTACTCCTCTAGTAACAGATTTATATTTTTTCTTAACACATTTTAAAGAAGCATTTATCCTTATAAGTTTTATTATAAATTCTATGGTAATTTCTTTGATATTGCCTAATATAACTTTTGCTTTTTTTAACATGTCCTTTATGGTATTCGTTTAAACATTTTCCACATTGCCAATCATTATAGTATTTTATTTTTTATGGTAAAATTTGTCAAGACTTTTTTTCTTCTTGGCATTTAGAGTAGTTATTTTTAAAGTAAATTTTTTAATTGTATTCTATTATTTATGTTTTTTTATTGAGCCAGTTAATGTAATAATACATTTTAATTTTTGGATATTTTGATTTATTCTTGATAATTTTTGTTTAAAAACAGATTTTAAATCCTTAAAAAGGTATGCCTTAAATGAGGTTCGAAAATTTGGGAGTCTGTGTGCTTGATCTCTCAAATATTATCTACTCTCAGAGAACAGAATCCACGACGTCTTAGAAAAGGGTGGGAAGTTTGTTACGGTCTGCAGCTGTTAGTGGATGGTTAAGTGCTTGCATAATGAAAAAAAAACATAATTACATTATTACTACACCGTGTTTAAGTTCTCCTTAACTAAACGCATACACTTACCACAAATTTATTGAAAATCACNTTACATTATTACTACACCGTGTTTAAGTTCTCCTTAACTAAACGCATACACTTACCACAAATTTATTGAAAATCACTTTTAGTTTCCTTGGTTAGGGTAGTCTTACAAAACAAACAAGACTTCTTAAATCACCAGTGTTCTAAAGCATCCTTATATTATCTCTCCTACCAAGAAAGTCCATAAATATTAGTGGAGTATTTATTGTAGTGTAAGAGTTAATAATTTTCATAGATGTTTTAATAGTTATTAATATTAATACCAAATAAGAAAAATGTATATACATTTACTAGATGTATGTTTTCAAATTCACACGTTGGCATTAGAGGAGTGTATATGAAGTATATGAAGAGGAATAAGCTGTGCTTATGTGACTTCTGGCGGTAATAAAATGAATGTGGGAGTCGGTTCAAGAGTTATATTACTTTTAGAAAAATATACTGCTGTAATGCATATCGAACAGTGTACACACCGGGCTAGCAAAACCTGTCTATATTTTAGCAGAAATAAATTCTAATGGAATTATGACGACGGAATCCTCTCTCTATGGCAGCCTGAAGATGTATCTCATAAATAATTCGTTGAGTATATTGAATTATATCTGCACATTTCTGTCAGCCATGAAAAATAATTTAGTAAGACAACTTACACAAATTCCAGAAAACTGTGGGTCTCTAAAACTCATTATACACTTTGAAATTCGACTACTCTCAATCAGAACCTTACCAGGGTGAAAATCGTAAAACGAAATTTAGTACCTTGAATGATTTCGAAGAGAGATTTTAAGAGATTATAAAGGAGATGTGTCGCGAGAAATAAGAAATAGTGATGAAGGGTTCAGGCTGGACGCTATTCGGTTGATTATTTACAGGTAAGGAAAATATATACCGTCCATTTACAAAATAATTACATGATGTGCTACTCTCCTTTACGAACGTCATAGTAAAAAAAGCCAGTATATATGTAATTTTGGTAAACAAAATTTTTTTTGCAAATTATGCGTTTTATTAATTTTTTAATCCCATTATGAATATTTAAATGCTTTATGTAAGGCTTAGTTCATAAAAAAAATGTATTCCAAATAAGTTAAGTATACATAATATTCCTTAAAATTGCTAAAAAAATATCAAGTTAATATTTAAAAAAAACTATAAACTAGAAATGTGGGGGAATCTTCACCATTTAGCACAAATCGACATCGCCAACCGGTTTGTAAATGAGCATCATGGGACTTCTCTAGAACTTCATATTAAAAACACAAGTCGGCAGCACATGATAGTGGTCAATACTGAAATCATACGACAATACAGTCTAGTCTACTAATGTCAAAACAGTGGGCGCCTTAATTGATTGGTGTGTGTGCTTGAGTGTGTGTGTGTTTGAGTGTGTGTATGTGTGTGTATGTGTGTGGAAGNGAAGGGGAAGAGTTAATGTGATATGTTAAGACAATTATTACCTTTGAATGTGGAGAGCAGTGTAGTTGGGTTTGTATACTAAGAAACTTTATAGCCAAGTTTTTAATTGGCGTGATTCAGCTCTTTACTGTTCCCCCTAAAATGAGGTCATGTGTGTTCAGTCATCTATAAGAGAATAGAATCCTAAAGGGGAACGAAGGTGACAAACACTACATCAAAATTTCAAAAAAATATTTTACTGTATTTTATTAGCAGATAAATACTTAAATAATATAATTTAATAATATACAAGTTACATATTGAATTATAAAATATCCATTTAATTAGTTTTTAATTTTCAAGAAAATTCTAAGTTTTATTCTTATTTTAAATAAAAATTTATTTGGGGTTCAAAGTTACTTTGATCAACGTCAAGACAGCACAAATCCAAACGGCTGCCAAATATAGTAATGTATTTTTCCCCCAAATTTGTACTAATTTTCTTACGATTGTTTTTTATTTCTCGAGTTTAAACTTACTAGGGTGAAGATAAGGTCACCCACACCCAGAATAGTGGAATGGGTCAGTAATGATACCAAATATGGATCCTATCTCTCCCAATCAGCTGAACCTGACTAGGAACCTTTTGTTCGTCTTGCTGCTCTGAGGACTATATGGCTAATACATACATCGAGGTGACTCATATTCGCTGTTATACGCTGAAGACTCCTTGGCTGTCGCACAAAGGATCTTCGAATCCGCTTTGCTGCTCTGAGGATTTTTTGGCTCTCGAATCAACTACCCTCAAGCTCTCTCAGATCATTTGAGGACTCAAGCAAAACATTGTTAAAATTTTGGAAATTTCTTTGGGTAAATGTGGTTTAAGGGCAAAATCTACCATTTATGATGTGTTTTTATGTAAAATTTGTGACTTTGTTGACAATATGGCCTCCCCAGAGCGACGAGCGCAAACCCCGACTGTGACGTCAACTACGAAGGCGGAGGACTCTGGGTCTGCTTCGCCACAATAATACTACTTTTGCACCGCTTAGTATGAACGTAGTTTAAGTTGAACAAATGGGTAATCCACACACTGTTGGAAGCCAATAAGCAAACTGTTTTCCGTTGTTTTCTCGGCACCGCAGAGCACCAATATTCAGTTGAGTGGTCAGCGGTGATGAAATTTTGGTCATGTAGGACACTCAAACGTGATAGACATTGGTTATTACCACGGGACCCTTGCCTCACACCACAAGACCACCAAAACACCCACCTCAAGTTGTGCTCTACGAGATGCTACGAATTTGCAAAACCATCATTGCGGACATGTACTCTATACAGTTGGAACATGTTCAGCAGGCACTGGAGCAAAATGAGCCAGCACTGGTTAATTGCAAGCGTGCACTGCGCCTTCACGATAATGCCAGGCATCACATGGCGTATGTTTTAGGACGTTTCAGGCTCACTGTCCGTGTGTTTGAGATCCAATACCCTGAAACGGTTCCACCTCCTGCTCCTAATCCTNAGGACGTTTCAGGCTCACTGTCCGTGTGTTTGAGATCCAATACCCTGAAACGGTTCCACCTCCTGCTCCTAATCCTCCTCCTACTCTTTATCCTTCTACTTTTCCTGTTAACTATATAAACTAACAGAAGAAAATAGCTTACAGAATGCTAGAGGCCCATACACATTGCATGGCTCGAACATTGGTTAAAAATCACAGTCGTTTTAGGCGACTCTCTCAAAGTCTAGGGTATGGCAGTGATTCGTGTTCCGGTAGCAACTGTATAAAACCGACTCTGGGTACACATGTTTCTTTAAGTTGTTTCTTTCTAAGGCTTAATTTCGAAGTTTCATTTTCAAGATAAAATTGGCTACTGATAAGTTGGCCGTGACGATTGGAATGGTCCTTTGTTATGGTCAGCTCTGGGTGAAATGTTTTGTGAATATTTGCGAAATTTTTGTGCGAAGAGGTTAGCTACGCGTTTCTTATAAGAAAACTTTCTTCGAGATTGCCAGTGATCGTCTGTCTGTATAAGTTGGTATTCTTGGTCAGTCAAACAAGCTTTTTAGGGCCTCGGCACGAACCAATCTTGGACTCAGTCAGTTTCCTCAAGAACCAGTCTTGGGTGGAGTTAGTCTTGGGTGGTATCAGTCTTGGATAAAGTTAGTCTTGGGTAGTATCAGTCTTGGGTGGCTCTAGTCTTGGGTGGNAGTCTTGGGTGGTATCAGTCTTGGATAAAGTTAGTCTTGGGTAGTATCAGTCTTGGGTGGCTCTAGTCTTGGGTGGTATCAGTCTTGGGTGGAGTTAGTCTTGGGTGGAGTTAGTCTTGGGCAGTATCAGTCTTGGGTGGCTATAGTCTTGGGTGGAGTTAGTCTTGGGTGGTATCAGTCTTGGGTGG
>NQII01000778.1:0-18351 GCA_002778355.1 Clitarchus hookeri
TTGTCTAAAGCGGACAAAGATAAAGTAATTAAGGGAATCTTAGATGAGTGGCAAGAACTGCTGCACAATAAAAGGGCAAGAATGGAGTGCAAGCGGATAAAGATCAAACACTACAGTATGCAATTAATTGTATAGTGGCCACAGAAATTTTAAGGCAAAGCTGCACAGCCTGCGACTGGTGCGGTCTCCATCGTGTAAAGTGTGCGGAGCTGACGATACCGTTCAGCATGTGATTTCCGACTGTCTGAAGACAGAAGACATAATAACTTGGTTAACGAAAATAAAAGAAGAAAAGACTAAGGACTGGAAAATGTTATAACCAATTAATATTTGCATAACATTTGGAATGAGTTTGCCACTACGATTGGTAGAATGCTTAAAGATTTTGACAAGTGGCAACAGTAAAATTCTGATAATCCATAATGGGGTATTCAGGTAAAGGCTTCAACAAAGTGAAGTTGGATTATCTCAGATTGGCGAGGAGGACATGTTTTTAAAGAGAAAACTGGTAATATACAGTGTAACGGCACAAAAAGAAAGAGATTGGCCTGAAGAGACAAGAGGAGAAATTGCCGTGCACTATCTTACTCACCAGAGTACAGTTACAGTGCGGGAGGAAGGAGGGTATGGTGGCCTTCGGGCCTTAAAAACCTGTCCTCAGTGAGGGGGCATGGCAATGTTACTTGCTGTACGTNAGGAGGGTATGGTGGCCTTCGGGCCTTAAAAACCTGTCCTCAGTGAGGGGGCATGGCAATGTTACTTGCTGTACGCTCGCGCACCTGCTCGCACCCAAAACGTCCTGAGGTGGTGTTTACCACATCCCATTCCGAGGTGCACTGCCAGTGAGTTATTCGACCACATTATTCACACATGATCTTTCCTGTTTGCCCTGACANAGGAGGGTATGGTGGCCTTCGGGCCTTAAAAACCTGTCCTCAGTGAGGGGGCATGGCAATGTTACTTGCTGTACGTTCGCGCACCTGCTCGCACCCTAAACGTCCTGAGGTGGTGTTTACCATGTCCCATTCCGAGGTGCACTGCCAGTGAGTTATTCGACCACATTATTCACACATGATCTTTCCTGTTTGCCCTGACATGGTGATAATGCTTCTCCTGTTATCAAGTCTGTGTTATGTTTGGTTGGAAACACCATTTGTGTTCATTGGTTGTACAGAATTGGGATGTAGTAATCTGTGGTTGTGTGCTCTATCACTGTAAGGCACTCGTCGTTGTAATTTCATTGCAAATTACACATGTATTGTACCGTTTCCAAGTCCTAAACATAATATTTGCCAATCGCATCTTCGGTTGCAAAATTTTGTTGAATGTGTATTATACACAAATTTTCTGTTTGCTGAATGTGTGTACAGTTCGACATACATTTTTTCACGAGGCCAACGATGCCTCATACCGCTCAATATCTGTTGCACTCGATGCATAATGGTACCCATTTGCCATAAGAGGTACTGCTTCAGGCATCTTTGATACACTCCCAATTAGCCAGTTTAATGTCTTACACAAGTAGCCTCACGTTTTTTGTTTCCCTGGATGGAGAATTGGAATCCCGGAATGGATTCGGTTCTGTTACTGGACGCATGCTCTTCAAGTATAAAGTTTGTATTTTCCTGTTGATAGTGCATCAATTAAATTTGTTAACTCTCAGTGCCAGTTCGACAAGGTGGCTTGGCGCGGTTGTCATGACAACATATGTTGTTGATGCAATAACTGCCGGCCCGTCACCCAACATGCCCGTTCGAAGGGCGAGAGTGTCCCTTTACTTCTGACGTGGGTCGGTAGTTAGTTGTCGCTACTGTCGTGCTCGCCTAAGTGGTGCATCACTACGACCCCCCTGCTCTGGAATGTGGGTGGGGGTTGTGTTCTGTGGTTATCCTGCCCAGCAATGGTGGTGATGGAGGATGTGTGATTTGTTTGGTGTGCTAAAAATGACAGTTTGTCTCGAAATAGAATTTTGACTTTGTTCGTCCTAAATTTTTTGGATTAATTAAAATTTTGCAGCTGAGGGCTGCTGAGCACATTTTCCTTCTTGTAGATTATTTTTCTGTGGTGAATACTGACTATATATATTACATTAAAATGTTTCATATTGATATAAATACTGATACCAGGTCTAGCATGCTTTGTGAAATTATCACATGACCCCCTATTGACACAATTATTACATCCATTTTGGTGCTGTCTGCTTTCAACGAATTTCTGTGTTACGCAAATGTACATATCACTGTTATAAGCCCTTTGACATTTTTACAATATACCTGTCGCTCTGAGCACGAACAAAATTGAGCACTGTGTTCGTGAACCACGCGTTCACGAGCTCCTTTGTGCTCACTCTGGCTGCCGCAGTCGGAACCGCACCATCTGCACCAGAGAAAGTGCTGCAAAGTGTATTGCATTAGTGTACGTTTTGTTAACAAAGGAGAGAGCCACAGCCAGAGAGGTGTTATAGTATACTTGGCAACACTGTGGCTAGCGTAATGTGGACGNATGTGTATTATACACAAATTTTCTGTTTGCTGAATGTGTGTACAGTTCGACATACATTTTTTCACGAGGCCAACGATGCCTCATACCGCTCAATATCTGTTGCACTCGATGCATAATGGTACCCATTTGCCATAAGAGGTACTGCTTCAGGCATCTTTGATACACTCCCAATTAGCCAGTTTAATGCCTTACACAAGTAGCCTCACGTTTTTTGTTTCCCTGGATGGAGAATTGGAATCCCGGAATGGATTCGGTTCTGTTACTGGACGCATGCTCTTCAAGTATAAAGTTTGTATTTTCCTGTTGATAGTGCATCAATTAAATTTGTTAACTCTCAGTGCCAGTTCGACCATGTGGCTTGGCGCGGTTGTCATGACAACATATGTTGTTGATGCAATAACTGCCGGCCCGTCACCCAACACGCCCGTTCGAAGGGCGAGAGTGTCCCTTTACTTCTGACGTGGGTCGGTGGTTAGTTGTCGCTACTGTCGTGCTCGCCTAAGTGGTGCATCACTACGACCCCCCTGCTCTGGAATGTGGGTGGGGGTTGTGTTCTGTGGTTATCCTGCCCAGCAATGGTGGTGATGGAGGATGTGTGATTTGTTTGGTGTGCTAAAAATGACAGTTTGTCTCGAAATAGAATTTTGACTTTGTTCGTCCTAAATTTTTTGGATTAATTAAAATTTTGCAGCTGAGGGCTGCTGAGCACATTTTCCTTCTTGTAGATTATTTTTCTGTGGTGAATACTGACTATATATATTACATTAAAATGTTTCATATTGATATAAATACTGATACCAGGTCTAGCATGCTTTGTGAAATTATCACATGATCCCCTATTGACACAATTATTACATCAATTTTGGTGCTGTCTGCTTTCAACGTATTTCTGTGTTACGCAAATGTACATATCACTGTTATAAGCCCATTGACATTTTTACAATATACCTGTCGCTCGGAGCACGAACAAAATTGAGCACTGTGTTCGTGAACCACGCGTTCACGAGCTCCTTTGTGCTCACTCTGGCTGCCGCAGTCGGGTCAACCGCACCATCTGCACCAGAGAAAGTGCTGCAAAGTGTATTGCATTAGTGTACGTTTTATTAACAAAGGAGAGAGCCACAGCCAGAGAGGTGTTATAGTATACTTGGCAACACTGTGGCTAGCGTAATGTGGACGCATCACCGAAAGTGCAATATAAACTTAGATGTAATAATGTAACAACTATTATTAGTGAATTTATGTAAGTCGTTATGTTTTATTGTATTTAATTTAATTAATATCATTTTTCATCACATATTTCATCTTTCAGTGTATTTGTGTTTCACCTTTTCACAGCTTGGCTTCGGCTTTCGCCCAGGTAGCGGAAGCCGAATCCATGCTCGCCCCAGTTCTTCTCAAAACCAGAACGATACCAGAAGTGTGAGTATCTCGCTCCTCCACGAGGCCCTCACTACTGGCATATTAGGCTGAAATCATTTTAGCGGAAATAGTATTCAATTAATGAACCCGAACATTTTTTTTATTTGTTTTAAGTACTGAGGGGAGAGCAACTGTACTCTCACCAGACAGTTTTCAACGCAGACACGTTTATCAACTTAAAGCCACGTGTTTTTCGCAGCGCAAAGGCTGAGGCCATTTTTCATATCATTCATGCATTTATTCAATTGTGACTGGACGATGAATAAACCACTCAAACAGTAAAATAGTGTATTATTTTTATAGGGCAACCTTGTGAGTGTCACCAGTGTATAGTAAAATAGTTCAGGCGTACGAGATGGCTGACAGTCTCGCCATCCTATGTAAAGTGTGCAACTGTAAGTACGCGACAATCAAACAAAAACTGACAGCAGGTTAACCAGAGTTCCTGGACCGTCGACCGTACGACCCTCACTTCATTACCTCACNTGTAAGTACGCTACAATCAAACAAAAACTGACAGCAGGTTAACCAGAGTTCCTGGACCGTCGACCGTACAACCCTCACTTCATTACCTCACCACTGAGTTATGGTGCCGGGCAAAATTATATCACCAAACCAGCCCTGGTAACCCAGGCCACGCCAACTGAATATATGACTTTTGCTTATTAATGTTTTACGTGTTTCATAAAACATACATTGTGCCATGTAATATTCGATTTTGCCAACATTCTTTGCGCATTTTACATGATAAACAAAAGTACCTTTTACAAGTATCTAGAAAGTTTTCTATTTGACATGTGCCCTAAAATATAAACTATAGTCAGTTCACAACTGGAAGAGAATTTCTTGAAGCCCTACTAAAAATCTACTTTCAGGCCCATTTCGTATCCTTCCGCCAAAGGGTAAACAAACATTGCCATGTTTACATGCAATATTTATATACAACGGTGTGTGTGTGTGTGTACATGCGTTCGTACATGCACGTACTCATTATAAAAGTCATGTATATATTATTAATGGATATTTCACAAGCATAAAGTTTTTGATCTTGATAATTTCACACAAAACAATATGCGATGCCAGTGATAAACATTTCATTCAATAAACCCAAAATGCGAGTATTTTGATGAATCGATAGTTTTTGTCTATTAGTGACTTTCGATTAATTCCCGTACATCGAAGGTAAGATCATCAGTATTGATCGAAATGGCTACAGACGTTTAAATGATGTGGTGATATACTGTGTCCATGGTTTAGCGCAATTGTAAAACGTTATTTAAAAATGGTTGTGACGGTATCCGACAGGACGGCAGAGTTTGCGAGTGAAGGATTCTACGTCGTCAAAATTTCTGAAAACAATTCTTAAGTGCAAATACTACAACATTAGAATAGAGTGGCAAAGGAAAGACACGTGCACGAAATACTTCAGTAAAATGAGAAAGTGAGCACAAATTAAAATCATATGTTATAAAAACCAAATAATAAAGAGCGGACATTAGTAAAAGAAGACAAATAAATGAATTATTATATGTTAAACAAGATAATCGCACAAATTCTCTGGCATGTGTGTCAACAACACAAGAAACGAAAGTTAGTAAACAAATGGTCGCGTTACTTTCACCTTGAGCATGATCATGTGACAATGCAAAAAACGTTGAAATCTATATACGTTAGCATCACATCATTAATAATTGGCATTATAAGATAGAAGTCTTTTCGACACCCATTTGTAAGCGATAAATTAACAATTATGTTAAAACTTTGGAACTATTTCCTCTCTTTATGCTGGCAACCTAACGGCATAACTGTATCCGCGCTCGCCGCTGTTTGTAATGTTATATGCATGTCACTAACGGCTAGGGTGTTTTTTATCGGTCGATTTTCAAAAGTTTCTTCCAGCCGTGAACCGACAATATGCACTCCTGATTTGACCTTGCAATTGTTGTGTGGTTTGTCAACACAACCACATGTGTACAGCATGATGTAATCGAATTGTGTTCTAGCGCATGTTGTGCGATTCACATAAAAACACTTAGATGTCCTGTTAGAGTTGGACAATATTAAAGTTACACTACATAATGGTCTAAAATGTAATTTGTTGTTACTAGTGTGAAATACGACCTGCTGAGGAATGGTGATTCTTCCCGCAGTTACTAAACTGGCCAAGCTACTTTCGAGTTCCCTCCTCTGATCAAGAGAGGCCTGTAGCATACTGAACAAGCCATGTGGTGGGTGAGTGCGGGAACATTCACTTTGATTTGACACGGATTATGTTTTGTGACTTTGTGATTTCTCCTCACTTGTACTCATGTTTTGTTCTTCCTTCCGCTCTTGTTGGACCNGGATTATGTTTTGTGACTTTGTGATTTCTCCTCACTTGTACTCATGTTTTGTTCTTCCTTCCGCTCTTGTTGGACCCCACAAGTCATTGGGGTTGGCTCTTGTACCTTTTGTACCTTGCTGTTCTTCTCCCCCCAGTTGGGAAAGCCATCTTTGACGTAGTTGAGGTGACCCAGGGCTGGTGGAGTGTAGAATGGCCCTGAGCCATAACTCAGCAGAGAGTTAGTGATGTGGGTCGTTCGGTCGAATGCCCAGGGGGCCCTGGATATCTCTGTCAGTTTGAAGATGAAGTTGTCATGCACTTATTATTACACTACTTACACACATTTACCTTGTGGCGAGACTGTAGACTGTCTCGTTCGCTTGAAACATATTAGAAAAAATTGGTTGATACTACAAGACGGCGTAGTGAACTATGTGTCCCGGATGACAATGAATCAACATTCTATAAATTTTGTAAAGCTGTTTACTCACATACTTTATTACATGTTCAGGAAGTGAACATGTGAATACTAAAAGAAATGGACCCAGCACTTACGGCCTGCCGGTGACCTATGCGTGAAATTTACCTATGTCAGCATTATGTTATGGAGATATACGCTGTAGCATTAAACTCTCTGGTGAGAGCGCAGGTGGTACTCCCCTCTGTAAAGAAAAGAAATCAAAGGTTCCTTTTAATCACATTACTATTGTAATGAAGTGTCATCGTACTAAATAAATTGTTATTATGATGGAGGCCTTTATAAGCAGTCACCCTTTATGAAAACACAATTATCCTCCTAGAAATAGNAATAAATTGTTATTATGATGGAGGCCTTTATAAGCAGTCACCCTTTATGAAAACACAATTATCCTCCTAGAAATAGACATTGAATACACTTTTACACTTTCTTGTGAAAAGTCTCCGTATTTCATTTCCTGTGACGTGTTTGTATTTTACTGGCTGCAATGTTGACAGTGGCTGTCTCCTGAAAGGATGGACGAGTCCACCTCTGCAAAGCGGTGTGGGTTGCCATTCTCGATGGCACTTAGTATAATAAAAACCCCTCTTACTGCAGCTTTGAATGATATGAAGTTGTGTGATGTGTATTGTAAAATTCTGCGCACTATTGGTCGCACTTTGTGGAACTTAGCACTTCAGCTTCGTTCAACAGGCAAGTTGACACCACTTGGTGGTTTGTTACGTCGTATGTCGCGGCGCGAGCCGCTACGATGTAACTACCAATAGCCAGTGATCCCAATGGTTGTGGCTTTGGGGTAAACACCGTTTCGGATTGCCTAGTAATTTCTTACAAGTGTCACCTCTTGTAATAATCAAAGCAGTATGACCTCTTGAGTCATGTTGTACCTGTTGGCAAGATGGTGTAAATTGCGTTCTTGTCAACTTGCACTATGCACTCTTTGCCTGATGTTGCTGTTGTGGCCCGGTGCAGATGGTGCAATTGATGTGACTGTGGCAGTCAGAGTAGGCACAAAGTGCTCGTGGACTTGTCGTTCATGTCAAATTAGAATACGATACTTTGTTGAACTACAATGGGTGATAGTGTCATGCACCACAGTGATATCGATAACAAGCGCACATATAATAATCTGTGCCAAAGTGGTTCACAGACACACATTTNAGTGATATCGATAACAAGCGCACATATAATAATCTGTGCCAAAGTGGTTCACAGACACACATTTGACAAAATTTCCTTTATGTTACCTACCAACTCCAACAATTATTATTTACACTTAAACTGAAATGACCCCAGTCCGGTGATGCCTGTGGGAGCTAAACTTAGGATAGCATGTCTATAGCCCTGTTGCAAGCAGAAGTTNATGACCCCAGTCCGGTGATGCCTGTGGGAGCTAAACTTAGGATAGCATGTCTATAGCCCTGTTGCAAGCAGAAGTTCGTTAAGACTTTACTTTAATGTAATTTTATAATTATTTTTAGTACCAAAGTTTACTTGTGATTTGCACTTTGTGTAAACCGGGAAGGATTTTTCCCTGCTTTTAGAGACCACGAACACTCGCAAACACACAGTGATGTACAATGACATCAGTTGTTCATATGCATCTCAATCAGGGGCACTATGGAGCCTGGTATCTCATTCACGTGTGCTATGTCCTGACATTGCAGCGNTTCATATGCATCTCAATCAGGGGCACTATGGAGCCTGGTATCTCATTCACGTGTGCTATGTCCTGACATTGCAGCGCTGAGCGTGAACACACCTGCCTATCTTTTGTAATCTGAATTACGAGGCTGTCCTGGTTTCACCCATGTGTTAGGATTAAAGTGGGACCCTTCAGCTGGTTTTCACAGTGTTGGGTGAAGCGTATGTTTCCAAAACACCATCTAGATACTGTAGCTTTCAGCCATGCCCGATGGTCTTGTCGCCGGCACGGTGCTTGGCCATTGTTGTTCTGTGGCTCAGCGAACCATAGTGGAGACCTGTGAGTTTGTGCTCAAGTCAATTGCCCCCCCCACCCACCGAAGAGCATTTCGTGCTCCATGCTGTGATCCACTGTGTAGCTACACTGCCAGGCGCAGCATGCTGTAAACCGACATCAGGCCCTTCCTTGTTCGAAGGTTTTAGCGCCCCTGTGAGAGTCACTGTGCTGGTGTTGTGTTGAGTGGCATATGTGCTGGTGCCTGGGAGTGCTGATGGATATACTTTCACGATAGACTATGTACCGGACCCGAGTGACTTGACGAGACCGAATGGAATGGCATGGAGGTGTGTCGCTCTCGTTTACACTCTCGTCTTCACTGCTGCTGCTACTTGTACGAGGGCGCTAGTTGCACCAAGCGATGTAGATTAGGGTCATAGGAATCTTTGTTGAGGTATTCCGTCTAGGATCTCTGACTAGCAACCATAGAGTACCTGTTGTGCTGCACATGGTGGTCTTTGCTGTTGACATGATAGCAGTGGGGAAACATTATGTCAGCCTGGGCGTGCTGACTCCAGGTATCTCTTCATGTTCATGGTTCGGAGGTGTCAATTCGGAGCAGGGTGCCACAATGTCAGATGCCACCATGCAGAGTATGTCATGCAGGCTGGCATTGTATTTCTTGCTGGTTTTATTTCGACCACCATCCTGTGTGATGCTGAGTCTCTTCCCCAACTACTATCTCTTAGGGTGTTTGGGTGCTGGGCGTCGTGGGGAAGAACAAGTCTTGCATTGTGTGGCCATCTGACGATTCTGTCTTTTGCGTTGATAGTTCTTCGCATGCTGGCTCCACTGCTGGTTGGTACACCTCTCCAAGCGGGTGCAGGGAGGTCAGCCAGGGAGGAGGGTGCCGTACCCATGACCCCCATCACTGGTTTCAGCTGCCGCAAAGCAACCATCAACCATGGCTGCTGTGATACATGTACGCATCTCGATGCCTCTGTGCTGACCATGCTTGTGCCCTATCCCACAGGATGTAGTGGCTAAATACGAATTAAGCATAAACTATTGCTAGTAGGCTTGTAAGACCAGCCGAAAAGCCACTGCGCCACAAACAAAATCGAATACTTGAACATTTCCGATGTGATAAAAAAATTCAAAGGCAGTGTAAATTTTAAGTTTTGGATAATATCAGTCAACAAAATCCAAACTTTTAGTTCCCAAACAACAAAATTTTGTGTGTCTGTTTACTGTTCACGGGTAAGGTATCCCTACTCTTCAGTGTATTTTGTGCCTACAGTATTACCATTCTACTTTCCTAACCGCGACCGAACTCACGATGGTACAAAACCAGAACTTTCAGTAATCGCAGTGTTACAGTAATAATAAACATTTGAACATTTCTACAGTGTGCACAGATTTATTAACTTGTCCAGACTGTCAACCAAACGCAATGTCACTGCCCAGTGTGTCCAGGTGGCTAAAGTTTACAATGCAGGGTGTGTTCAGTGCATGTATAAAGTCAGTGTGCAGCAGCCTGGCGAGAGACTAACAGTACAAGACAGCAACTTCACCCATTGGNGCAGTGCATGTATAAAGTCAGTGTGCAGCAGCCTGGCGAGAGACTAACAGTACAAGACAGCAACTTCACCCATTGGCAATGTACAGCAGCTGCCAACACCCGCACTAGAGCTGCCACATGATATCAGCACGCATGTGGTAGATCTAGACAATGCAGTGCTTGTTGTTTATTATACACCNCACTAGAGCTGCCACATGATATCAGCACGCATGTGGTAGATCTAGACAATGCAGTGCTTGTTGTTTATTATACACCTCGACAGCCGGCCTTGACTGCAGCTACTCTCCCTCTCCTACCATCTGCCCCATACATATCACCCTCGCCACCTACATTCCATTGCCTGCGTTCCCCGAACATATAATTCTAGTTCGATCAAATCTCACACCACAATTTCCGCAATCAAACCCGTTGACACAATTTTCCATGCCCAAATTCGTTCCACTGGCTGTGTNAATCTCACACCACAATTTCCGCAATCAAACCCGTTGACACAATTTTCCATGCCCAAATTCGTTCCACTGGCTGTGAGCACTTGGTCACGATGAAATGGAATGCAACACCAAATAACTGCAACCATCATAACTTTTGCACCTGGACCAACCAGTGGTACCATGCCCTAGCGATGCCAGTCTCTACCCACCTTTGCGAGAGAACCTACAGAGGACCCATCTATGTTCCTTAGTGACTGTACAGTATGCCCGCAATGCTATGGGGTATGCATGGATTAATGGCCTAGCTGTGTTTGGGGCGCAACTCTCTGGAGAAGCATGTTTATGGTGGCAATCTATTTATCTCTATGGTCTATATTTGGAGGAGTTCCTCCATGCTATCCAATGCTGCTTTGGTGGAGCATTCACGTCATTTCAAGCGAAAAGCAAATTAACGTTAGAAGACCAACCAATGGAGAAACTAAACACATTTATCGCCAGAAAGTACATATTTTCAGATGTTTCCATCCTCTCCTGCTCGAGCGCGAAGTGCTCGAAGTGGTGGCAGAAACAGTGCAAACAAAGTGCCAATCCTCATTGGTAACACTGCTTAATAGCAGCCTTGATGAACTTATGCGCGCCGCAAATGGGAAATGAGAGCTGTGCGAGGAGCCATGAGAAAAATCAGGTAAGTGGGAAGGGATAGCCCACAGTTTCAAACAGTACTAAAATGCACTCTTTTGGTAAACAATGGGACTAAAATTATAGTGCATCAAGAAGTACAGAAACATTTACCAGTGCAGGAAACAACAAAAGTAATTGTGTGACGGACAGTGCGTGAAACAAAACATGAAGCAAGACAGGAGCCAACCATCGCCAACTCCGTGCCATGATTGTTACGGTCTAGATTGCCAGTGGCACAGTGCATGGCCTAACAAACCCACCTCAAACAAAAACAAATAAACAATCATGCAAGCAGCAATCTCGGGAAACAGGAATCAGGGGTAAAGGACCTGGACTTTCCCACACACCCCAGTCCCAGACAACATTACCGACTTGACACCCCAACAAGCTGTAATCATCCAGTTAGTAGCAATCATTCACAGTTCATTCGCTTTTGGTGTTTATTAATGGTCACCATTGTCATGCTTTAGTTGACACTGCTGCCTCATATAACTTCATACAGCCTAGTTTCGTATATCCTACAGATATTATTCCAGCAGCTCACGATTCGTTTAGCCACAAACTAGCATTCCAGCATCGCACTTGGTCAAGCCATACTGACGGTTCGCACAAACGTGACCTTGAAACCATAACTACATCAGCTATTAACCCGGTCATTAGGAAATATGTCATCCTTGGTATATGGTGGCTTACTGAGAAAATGCCATGGTAGAAACCATGGCACGTCGCATCCATTTTGGCCTAAAGGAGCGACGCATAGTATATAACCTTGACCAGCGACCAGACGATAGTGTACCAGTTGATTCACTAGCAAACTTTGTCAACAATATACCACCCGAACATCAGGCAAAATTTTAGCAGCTCCTTGATGAAGTCCGAGATGTATTTGTAGCACACAATGCCCTGCGTCAAACCACAGTAGCTGAGCATGCCCTACAGCTAGTGCAAGACAGACCTATGCGCACTCTTCTACGTAGTTATTTACCCCACCAAGAGCTAGTTATTAAGGAAAAAATTCAAGAAATATTTAATGACAGTGTTATTCAACCAACAAACAGTGAGTTCAATTCCAACATAACACTGGCCCCTAAAACATATGCTACAGGCAGGATTTGTGTAGTTTTATCGGCCAGTATACCAAGTGACATGTAGTGCGTTACCCCCATACATTGGGATCAATGATGCCGTCAGTACCTTAGGGCTAGCTAAGGTCATGTTATCCCTAAACGTTAAGAGTGGTTATTGGCAAGTGCCCGTCAAGCTCTAAGACCATGGAAATACAGCTTTTACGGCCCCCGTTGGCAGGCATTTCCAGTTCTGCACTTTGCTATTCCGACTGAAGTGTGAACTGGTCACCTTCCAGTCAATTTAATTATACTCAATTATATTCAATTTAATTATACTCTTTTACACTACTAACCAACCACATGTCGCCTAACCACATCGACATTAAACAATTCATCACTCCATGTCTTTAGGTTAACATTAACCATCTTTTACAACGAAATAAAAGCTCAGAATAATGTAAAGAAAAATTATGTTAACTAGAGAAATAAGCTGTATATATATATATATATATATTCCCTAATAAACTTCTAAAGACACTTGCCAATACAAATTTTTGCGGAGACTATTTTGAACTCTCTGTGATAATGACTATAATCACTTTGGCTCACTGTCTTCTTAACTAGTTTTTCTCTTAACCATCCGTATACTTTTGTTCAATGGTCATAAAGTTATCAAAAAAAAATGTTTTCTGTAAGATACTTTAAATTTCAATTGAAAAACGAATCTTTGGCNATGTTTTCTGTAAGATACTTTAAATTTCAATTGAAAAACGAATCTTTGGCATATGAATCACTACGTATATGTAGGGAAAATTTACTTTCTTGTGCTGGTTGTTAGGTGAACGATTATCATTCACTTCCTNCCATCATAACTTTTGCACCTGGACCAACCAGTGGTACCATGCCCTAGCGATGCCAGTCTCTACCCACCTTTGCGAGAGAACCTACAGAGGACCCATCTATGTTCCTTAGTGACTGTACAGTATGCCCGCAATGCTATGGGGTATGCATGGATTAATGGCCTAGCTGTGTTTGGGGCGCAACTCTCTGGAGAAGCATGTTTATGGTGGCAATCTATTTATCTCTATGGTCTATATTTGGAGGAGTTCCTCCATGCTATCCAATGCTGCTTTGGTGGAGCATTCACGTCATTTCAAGCGAAAAGCAAATTAACGTTAGAAGACCAACCAATGGAGAAACTAAACACATTTATCGCCAGAAAGTACATATTTTCAGATGTTTCCATNTAACGTTAGAAGACCAACCAATGGAGAAACTAAACACATTTATCGCCAGAAAGTACATATTTTCAGATGTTTCCATCCTCTCCTGCTCGAGCGCGAAGTGCTCGAAGTGGTGGCAGAAACAGTGCAAACAAAGTGCCAATCCTCATTGGTAACACTGCTTAATAGCAGCCTTGATGAACTTATGCGTGCCGCAAATGGGAAATGAGAGCTGTGCGAGGAGCCATGAGAAAAATCAGGTAAGTGGGAAGGGATAGGCCACAGTTTCAAACAGTACTAAAATGCTCTCTTTTGGTAAACAATGGGACTAAAATTATAGTGCATCAAGAAGTACAGAAACATTTACCAGTGCAGGAAACAACAAAAGTAATTGTGTGACAGACAGTGCGTGAAACAAAACATGAAGCAAGACAGGAGCCAACCATCGCCAACTCCGTGCCATGATTGTTACGGTCTAGATTGCCAGTGGCACAGTGCATGGCCCAACAAACCCACCTCAAACAAAAACAAATAAACAATCATGCAAGCAGCAATCTCGGGAAACAGGAATCAGGGGTAAAGGACCTGGACTTTCCCACACACCCCAGTCCCAGACAACATTACCGACTTGACACCCCAACAAGCTGTAATCATCCAGTTAGTAGCAATCATTCACAGTTCATTCGCTTTTGGTGTTTATTAATGGTCACCATTGTCATGCTTTAGTTGACACTGCTGCCTCATATAACTTCATACAGCCTAGTTTCGTATATCCTACAGATATTATTCCAGCAGCTCACGATTCGTTTAGCCACAAACTAGCATTCCAGCATCGCACTTGGTCAAGCCATACTGACGGTTCGCACAAATGTGACCTTGAAACATTAACTACATCAGCTATTAACCCGGTCATTAGGAAATATGTCATCCTTGGTATATGGTGGCTTACTGAGAAAATGCCNTAACTACATCAGCTATTAACCCGGTCATTAGGAAATATGTCATCCTTGGTATATGGTGGCTTACTGAGAAAATGCCATGGTAGAAACCATGGCACGTCGCATCCATTTTGGCCTAAAGGAGCGACGCATAGTATATAACCTTGACCAGCGACCAGACGATAGTGTACCAGTTGATTCACTAGCAAACTTTGTCAACAATATACCACCCGAACATCAGGCAAAATTTTAGCAGCTCCTTGATGAAGTCCGAGATGTATTTGTAGCACACAATGCCCTGCGTCAAACCACAGTAGCTGAGCATGCCCTACAGCTAGTGCAAGACAGACCTATGCNTTTGTAGCACACAATGCCCTGCGTCAAACCACAGTAGCTGAGCATGCCCTACAGCTAGTGCAAGACAGACCTATGCGCACTCTTCTACGTAGTTATTTACCCCACCAAGAGCGAGTTATTAAGGAAAAAATTCAAGAAATATTTAATGACAGTGTTATTCAACCAACAAACAGTGAGTTCAATTCCAACATAACACTGGCCCCTAAAACATATGCTACAGGCAGGATTTGTGTAGTTTTATCGGCCAGTATACCAAGTGACATGTAGTGCGTTACCCCCATACATTGGGATCAATGATGCCGTCAGTACCTTAGGGCAAGCTAAGGTCATGTTATCCCTAAACGTTAAGAGTGGTTATTGGCAAGTGCCCGTCAAGCTCTAAGACCATGGAAATACAGCTTTCACGGCCCCCGTTGGCAGGCATTTCCAGTTCTGCACTTCGCTATTCCGACTGAAGTGTGAACTGGTCACCTTCCTGTCAATTTAATTATACTCAATTATATTCAATTTAATTATACTCTTTTACACTACTAACCAACCACATGTCGCCTAACCACATCGACATTAAACAATTCATCACTCCATGTCTTTAGGTTAACATTAACCATCTTTTACAACGAAATAAAAGCTCAGAATAATGTAAAGAAAAATTATGTTAACTAGAGAAATAAGCTGTATATATATATATATATTTATTTATTTATCCTAATAAACTTCTAAAGACACTTGCCAATACAAATTTTTGCGGAGACTATTTTGAACTCTCTGTGATAATGACTATAATCACTTTGGCTCACTGTCTTCTTAACTAGTTTTTCTCTTAACCATCCGTATACTTTTGTTCAATGGTCATAAAGTTATCAAAAAAAATGTTTTCTGTAAGATACTTTAAATTTCAATTGAAAAACGAATCTTTGGCATTTGAATCACTACGTATATGTAGGGAAAATTTACTTTCTTGTGCTGGTTGTTAGGTGAACGATTATCATTCACTTCCTNTGAATCACTACGTATATGTAGGGAAAATTTACTTTCTTGTGCTGGTTGTTAGGTGAACGATTATCATTCACTTCCTTTTCGCTCATTTCCTTTCCTGTAGCTGTTTTTCCATGGTATTTGTGTGTTCGCATATATTTAGAGTGGAATTAGGCGGTATTGAACAATGTCTGGAGAAGTGGAAAAACGTAAATTAATAGATCTTCGTGTTGTAGATTTACGAAGTGAGTTGGAAAAACGCAACATCGACAGGGCTGGAGTAAAATCATTGCTTATCGAAAGATTGCAGAAGGTAATTTGCCCAGGCCTTGTATTTGCTCTTGTAGCGGTGCCGCCATTGTGTAATATTGGAACTGTTCGTCGTTATTTTGTTAAATGTAATTTTTTTTCTTGTAGGCTTTGAAGGAGGAAGGTCATGATCCAGATGATTACCTTTTTCAGACATCTGAAAAGAAAACCCCTGTGAAGAGATCTTCCAGTATGTATTCTTTTTTCCTTAAAGCTGGTTTTTCAATTTGTCTTCAGTCAGTCAATTATACTAGGTTGTTTATCAATCTCTAGTTTGTGTATTGAACTGTGTAATTATTTCCATTAACCTGACCATACCTTGTGATTTTAAATGTGTTATGTATCGTTGAGGATTGACTCATTTTATTAAAGGCCGGTTTGCTATTGATTTACCACACACTCATGTCCAGCCGGGTGGCGGGGGTGGGGCCCTATTATAATTGGGTGATGCTAAAGACCGGAATACAATTAATTCAGAACAGAACATAGCACAGACACAAAGTAGAATATGTATGTTAGTATGAGACACTATACAAGCTNTACAATTAATTCAGAACAGAACATAGCACAGACACAAAGTAGAATATGTATGTTAGTATGAGACACTATACAAGCTTGCACAGCACATGCATAGAAATATAGGACAGGGAAACGCACCGAAATTAATGCTGTACGGTGTGTTTGCATCGTGCGTGGCGTCAGATGGCATTGTGTCGATGAAAATGGCTGAAATTTTTGTGAATTTGACTAGTGTTTGGAGAGTTTGGTACTAAATAAACAGTAAAATTGTAATTGTACAAGCGATGTATGTTAAGATGAACGGTATAATGTATTATTTTTCTACTAATCTTGGCATGAACAGTAAAGTAAACTGAGCTCTCAACAGCATTTTTTTTATTGCAATGTTACAATCGCATGCACGTGCAATTTACAGAGCCTCTTTTCCTTTTGTTTTTGGTCTTATTTTGTAAACATCCATCATTTTGTGCTATTTTTATTGTAGCTTGCAGATCTGTGCTGTGTGTGTGTTAGTGTGTGTTCTGTGCTATCGCACGAGCTGTGTGTGAGCTAAATCAATTGTAGCCCAACCTTAATGGCTGAAGCAGACTGCAGTGCAGGTTGTCACTCTGCATGTTAGAATGAATGCTTATCACCTGCTGACGAGCATAGTTTCGTTGATGTGCCATCTGTGGCAGGCCAGTGTGCTGTATTTACATTATCTTGTTTGTTTCCCTTAGTGAAGATCAGGCATTTTATTATTTCCATAATGTTTATCGAAATGGGGCCGGAGATGCCCAGCATCTACTAATTCAAACGTTCCTCGTTAGGTCTCAGAAGTTTCAGTTTAGATAGAAGAGGGTCGAGATTCATAGGCCTACTGATTATTTTTGGAGTTGTTTCAGTCTGCGTCTGATGCGGCACCATCAGGAGCGTGAGAAATTGCATCTCCAGCTGGGTTATGTCAACTTTTCGTATGGTCTGGAGGGGTTCATCTATGTAATTTGGAACATTAGTTTGACATACAATAAAAACTCTCAGATTATGATTTTCGAAGATTTGGATATGATTTGTAGAATGGCAAACCAGAGGTCCGCCGCTCTTAAGGATTGAGCTAGTGCCAGGGCGGAATATTAAATGAACCTTAGGGATTTAGTTATGTTGAGAATGAGTGAGAAGAAAGCGTGAGAGATTTTCAGTAGGAGAAACCCTAGAATTTTGTCAATATTAAACTTTTGAAACACAAAAATTCAATTTGTCTTGTGGAACATTTAAATTAACTTTGCAAGTGCATTTAGGTGAGGTGACCTTTAATTAAATTTTTCCGATGTAATTTTTCAGTTCTGATAAAATTTAAGCGGCATTAATTTAGCATTTTAAAATATATTTCTGGTAATTATCTGGTTTAGGGGCTTTTCTGTAAAAAAAAAAAACACCGAAAAGTGGTATATTTCGACACTACTAATAACGTAGAACATGAATATACTAGGGGCATTAACGTACGACGAATTTCCTAACATGTACCCACCTAACCTAACAGAACCTAACTCCACGATGGGTGAATCACTATTTTACGTTTTTAAACTAACCTAGGATTGTACGGCTCTAAACTAACCTAGGATTGTAAGGTTGTACAGTAATATA
>NQII01000778.1:29313-66529 GCA_002778355.1 Clitarchus hookeri
TAGGGAAGGGGAACCGTCAGGGTGGAAAGAGGGATCCGGGAAATGCCGCCGCCGGGACACAGTCGCCCGTCTGTCCCGGCATAATTCAAAGGGTGGAACCAATTTTAACGTTAAGCGATCTGAAGCAGGGAACACTCGCACCTCGGATAGGAGTCCGCATAAATAACCAGGAACTTATGGCAGTTCTGGATACGGCCGCAACAGGCAATTTCATTAAAAGCCAGCTGCTAACTCCCAAACAGAAAAGCCAGATAAAGGAAAACTCCAGAATAATTCAATTGGCCCAGTCTGAGTCACGACTGACCATAGACATTATATTGCCAGTGTCCACAGAGGTAGAAACAGTCCAAACTGAATTTTTTTGCGCACCGCATTTAGTGAAGGAGATTATCCTCGGGCAACATTGGCTAACCAGTCAAAATTGCATAATCGACTGTGGACAACAGCGCCTATATTTGGGCAAGCAGGATAGGATGGCCATTAACTGGGAAGCCCCAATAAACACACAAAAATTACAAGAAATTTGTAATGAATAGGTAAACCACCAACTCAGGACATTATTGCGGATACTCAACGCTCACGTAGCCGTATTTGAGCATACCGGCAGATTAAATCAGACCACAGCCATTCAACATGAAATCTGCGTAACCGATGCTCGCCCCATACACTGCCGACCAGGTAACCCATCCGCCTACCGCAGGCAAATAATTTTAGATCAGGTAGCAGAGATGAAATCGCAAGGAATAGTGGAGCCAACTGACTCACCATATAACGCCAGAGTGGTGCTTGTGCCAAAGAAAGATGGAGAACTTCGCTTTTGTGTGAACTACCAGGCCTTAAACAATATCACATACCCTATAGCACCCCCAACTATAAACCTGGCTAATATGCTCCGAGACATAGGGGACGCACGTATATTCCCCACTCTATACATGCGCAGTGGATACTGGCAAATCCCGGTACACCCAGGATCCAGGAAATATACGGCGTTTACAACCCCAGAAGGGGAAACCCTGCAGTTTCGGGTAATGCCCTTTGGGTTGAAAAATGCACCCGCTACTTTCCAAAGACTGATGTCAGCAGTAGTTTTGACGGGCTATAGCGGAAAATTTTGCCTAGCATATCNGCACCCGCTACTTTCCAAAGACTGATGTCAGCAGTAGTTTTGACGGGCTATAGCGGAAAATTTTGCCTAGCATATCGAGACAATGTCATCGTATATTCGCGCACCTGGGAAGAACATCAGGTGCACTTGCAAAAAGTCCTGGAGCGCTGCTTTGAACTACATGGACTCACGTGCAGACAATAGGGTCTTATTTGAAATGTCTAATATTTCAGGGTATATGTTATCTATGATTAGTTTTTGGTCAGTGACTAAAACACATATATCACTATTGAGAGAAATTGTTCCATAATTCATTGGAAGCTCTCTCTTTCCGACTTTCAGTAGCATGTCAGCAAACATGCTGTTATCTTCTGAATACATAAGTACTCTCATGTTGGTTTTGAGTGCTAGTTTTATGTTGGGCCAAAGGTACAATCTTTTTAATGATACATTGACTTCATCAGCCACACCACACGCCGCCGCCCACGTATCGTTCCGTGCACACGTCTCGATTTTAGAAATTACTTTTTTGCAAAACGTTTTATAACTTTTAAAGTATTGGCGATAATTGTATGCTGTAAAGGACATTTCTTATCTACATTAAACAGTTTTAATTGTGAATTATTTAATTTTGATAAAGATTAAGTTCTTTATGGTTGGGGAAGACTGAATTTTACGTTTGTTTTTACTGCATAATTTAAATTGTAAATACACTTATTACAACTTATCTATTAAAGATAGATATATGCTACCACAGACTTTTTTGTAATCATTTAATTTTACACAATTATTTCGTACATGATTTTGTGTTATCTCTAAGGGTTAGGCAGCGTATTCCATGAGCGTGCTGGCGGCAAGCTTTTTTCCCAACTCAATTTACCAGTACCGTTAATGCTCAGTTCCTATAAGTGCTAGGACAATTTTTAATACACACAAACCTTCCTCGATAAATGCAGATCATAACAGTAAAAACCGCAGACAGACGCGCGCCACGGACTTCCTTTTATACTATCTAGTGATGTTTGAAGTAGCCCATGTTTATTGTGTTCCGAATGTTCTATAATGTAATGTTACGAACAGTACCAGCCTATAAAGTTTATTTATTTATGTTTTTAGCTGGATAGTTATTTTTTTTTGACAGTAATTTAAAGCCCTACCCTAAGGAATAGCTAGTACAGTGAAACCTCGGTGCGTTCCCGTGTGTCGATTTTTTTTGGATGGTCCCAACAAATATATATATACAACGTTTAAAAAAAACCTGCATGCTACGTCCTTAAATTATTAATTTACCTGCATCCATTGATCAGATATTCGGTCCGAAAACAAAAATATATTTGGAACTATTGTTATTTGTGATAACATTATCATAAAACTGGTACTACCAAAATTCGGAAGCGCCATGAGAAGGTAAACACACACTCCCTAACCTCAAATACAACTAGTTGTTGTGAAACGTTGCAATTGTTAACAAACCCGTAATGTATTTTTGATAATTCAATCACTATTTGTTTTAAATTACTTACATCGAAAAAAAAGTAAAACATAATAATTGCAGGCATTTCTTTGTTATATTCGCGCAAATAAAACCAGTATGTTTAATGGATGTGGTACGGAGCAGAACCAAACATTCGTAATGGACGGAACGGATTTGAACTTTACTCTCGTTCCACAATGGAAACGTAATAATTTTTAGGTCAATACATTAAAGGGGAACAGTATGTTTTCACGGATTAATTCTGTTAAGATAAAATTACTGTAGTAACTTTTTTTAAGAGTAATGCAATGATATCAACTGTCACAAGATGGCGAGCATTGTCAACTTAGCAGACTTTCCGTTTAATTTGAGCGAAATTGAAAAACATTTAGTGGGCAACGGAATTTTTAGCGGAGTAAAATATAATTTAAAAACATTGGATTTTACATGTCAAACTCAAAAACCTGTGTTAAATTTGGTCCCAAAGAAGAGTAAAAAATATATAATGCAGCATTGTTATGATGAAACTACATATAATGCTTTATTAATGTACTTAAATTTTAACAATTTTTAGCACTTTTTTATTTTAAGTCATTGTTTTTAATAAATTTTGTTTGATTTTTGCCATTTTTTTTACATTTGGCAAAAATTTAGTGAATTTTATGTAAACATTCTGCAGATTTTTGAAATTAAGTGTATTTCAATATTTTATAATAAAATATTTATATAATGATTGAAATATGTTTTTTCATCCAGTATTTAAGATATGCCCACTTTCATTACAGGCAATCAATTCAGTATACCCAAGGATGAAAATAAATTTTTTTTTTTAGGTTAGGTTTTACTTTTTGAGGAGAGTGGTCCACATGTTGAGTTTTTCCAGCATGCTGAGTTTTTTCAGTAGATCCCATGAAAAACGAATAATAGAGGTTTCACTGTATTGTATTTCAGGAAATCACCTCAAAATCATTATTTATTTATTTAGTTTACAGTTTCACACATTTTGACAGTTCTGTTTATTTTCTATGTGGACTGGTCTCGTTTATCTTTGGAAGTGCAGTTTTCTCTTTGCACATTAACTGGTGTTATCAATCAAGTTTTGCCACGGAGAAATTAACCTAATTAAAGACTGATAAGATTGTGTTACATCTCTGGAAGTGACTAATATTTGGGATTTTCCTATTTTTATTAGCCATCGTGAGAACCCCTTGAGGACTCTTTAGACGCCATGTAGAGCGGTTTGACATAACATTTGCTCTAGCGAAATCACTAATTTTGCTTAAAACCACGCATCGTAAGCTAGGAAGGTGTTGAGAGGCACCTTAGTATTTAAATGTGTAGGTCATGTTTAAGAGGAGGCTTGAAATGCATATATTTAAACTTTTGAGTGCTTCAAAACTGTGTGTGCTGCCATCTCCACTACTAGTCCAGGTTAACTATAAATTCATATGGGTATGATTTAGCATCGATAAACTGATACATGTGTAAAGTACTAATTTGGAAAAAATTTGACAAAAAAATTATTTTCTCAGAAATTTTAATGAGACATAGCTTATTTTAATTAACATTAACCAGAAGCCGGTGGATTGGATTCCCACGTTCTACAGCCGAGCATAATGAACTTTCAAACAAGATTAGTTAGCTGAGATTAATTTTGAGCCAGTCAAAGAATTAATTTCTCTCACAAATTGCCATTTTTATCTGGTAATTTTAGTGAGGTGATTTGGTTTTCAGATATCACGGAGTTAATTTTTCGTTTAACAGTATTTCTGATTTAATAATTTACCTGGATTTTCTGAACTAATTAATTATTATTTTCATCAGTAATTTAAATTTTTCATGTAATTCCTTCTGCTAATAAAACTTGAATTTTCACACACGAGTCATATGTTTTGTGTAGTGTTAGAAATTAGTTTGATTTGTTTTTTTTTTTTTTTTCCAAGGATATTCCTGTTAAATTTTTTTTAATACAAATTGTATGAAAATTTTGTCTTTGTCTACATTTTGTGTGTTATATGTCCTGTACTGTATTCACCCGAATATAAGACGACCCCTCGCAATTTTCCCTTTGCTAAAGGGAAAAATTAAATTTTGCCACTAAGACTTGTTGACAGGTCATGATGATAAAAAACTGGAAAGTCAAATATCCCATGAAAATCATTTGTAATATAACTAAAAGCTTACCAGTCATCAAACCTTATGTACAAGAAATAGAAAAGAATGCAGTATATATAAAAACTATTCTGTGTCAATTATTCATCTCTTCAATCAGACTCTCCAGTAGAATGATCCTCACGAACATTTGCTTTGGTAACAAAAAATGCCTGACTGCAGAACAATTGTTATGAATATTTGCATACCGAACCACCATTTAAAATTCGTATCATAACTACGCCGTTCAAATTTTCTTAGTTGCAACACTGTTAAACGTTTTTTTTTTTTTTTTTTTTTTTTTTTTTTTTTGCGACAATCAGAATAGGAACAATGTTTGTTAGTGNCGATACAAAACCAGAAAACGGCTTCGACCAGGAGTAAACAAAGTACGGAAAAATAAATTGGAAGTCGTAGCTACAGCTACTATGTCGTACTCTCAACCCCAGACATCTGCGCACCTGGATTAAAGACCAGTAACAGAGCCCATTGGAAGAAAAACGTGATGGAAATTGAAGTTAACCTCACTTTTTGTTTTGATTGAGTTTTATTTCTTTTAATAATGTTAACCAAATTTCTGTTTTTCTAAAAATTAGAATATTTCTCTGGAAACCACGAACCAAGTGCTATTAATATTGCATATGCATAAATATTAACCTCAATTTTTCTGTCATACAAAAATAAGAGGACCCCTAAATTTTTTAAAGTAAAATTTGGAACAAAATAGTCTTATATTCGGGTGAATACGGTACATTCTGAATGTTGTAACAACTGTAACTATTAATATTCGGGACACGTGTTTCATTTTCTTTCACTTTGCTAAGCTTCGTATATTTTATATTGGGTTACAAAATTAAAGCAGCGATGGTTAGTTTCTCGTGGTATATCGTTATCGAACATACGTTTGCTGTTTAACATTTATCAGGTGTCTAGTTGCCGTTTTCAAAGTTTTATTTTCAGTCGCGTCAACATTAGATTAGCTTTTTTCAGACTGCGTCGACAGTTTTGCCCGACGTTCCTACGACACAGTTTTGATAACATGTGGAGAGCATGCGTGGCAGCCCACGCCAAGTCCTTATCTAAGGAGAAGGGGGGGTGTAGACAGCACAAGTACACTGTTTCTGTCGCCATTAAAATCAGTCAGTCGTTTGAAGGCGTCTGAAGTGAGTTGTCATCCAGTGCTCGCCTAGGCCGCGTCTGGCTTAGCGCTAACCCCCACACCGCCAAACGTGAACTTGCTAGATTATATCTCCACCGGTGTGTGAGGTCGCTGCATTTGGTTTTCTTCGGGCAAGTTTTTATAACATGAATAATTCGTAAATGACTGTGGTTCGTATTCTGCATACCTGAAGATCGTACGTGAACTGTTTCACTTGATTGATAAGTAAAAGTATAGAACAGAAAAACTGGAACTCGACTTTATTTAATATTTAATTGGTATCCATTTGAAAGAGTCTCGTGTTACTACTTCTGAGCTAGCAGAGTGGAAATTTCTAGTCTGCAATAACTGTGCATGTGCCACATTACAATGTAATTGGAATTTCTGTAAGGATTGCTTTTAATGTGTTTGAACATTCATACTGATCACCTGCCTGCATTGGACACACATATTTTGCAATTATTTCATTAAATTTCCAATTGTAAAAGCATTTTTTCCCACGCTGTTATTTTCACAAAAGGAAGCCACTTTGATGCGTTACTACGCAACTGCTGGCCGCAGCGAGCAAAGAGAAAATTTTGCTTTGTTACACACACACACCCAAAATAAACTTATGTAATAAATGTTTTTGAAATCTTTTTATCGCAACAATTTTATTTTATTTATGTTATTTGAAATTTTTTTATGGCACAACAATTTTCTTTATTTATATCATTTTCTCACACCAAAGTATATTATTACCTTTTGTTTATTATTTAAATAAGGAAAGTTAACTCTTGAAAAAGGAAAGAAAAAGGGTGAGGGGTGGTTGGAGTGGACTATTTTCTTTTTAATTTTCATGGAACTAATGTTTAGTATCTTTTTCCCTTGGAAAGTCATTAAGTCACTTTTTTTTTTTAACTTTTTTAGGGCCTCACCTTTGACAAAGTCTGTAAGGAATATGATTTTAAATAATATATAATCTAAAAAATGGAAATTTTTTCAAATACATTTTTATGTTAATATTTTTTGATAATATTTGAGATGTAATTAATTCTTGTGTAGTTTTATTTTAATTGTATTTCATTTTGTTGTGTTTTTAATTTTTTCCTGGAAGTAGGGTTTAATTTTGTACTGCTTAGGCTTGAAGTTGCCAGAAGTGAAGCTCCTGTGTGGGACTTTTAAACAAGGTGTGTGTGTTAGTTACTTCTGGGATTATAACCTGAATAATCCCCGGTGGCATCCTAAGACAAGTTAATTTGGTGTGGCCCCGGAAGTAAGTTAGTGAAAGGATGCTGCACATTGTTGAGAGTGTGGGCATGCAGGATTTCATTTTCTGTGCGGTTCCATTTGCTGCTTAGCTCCTGGTGCCATAGTGGTTGGTATGACACCGTACTTTCTTAGTGACTCCATCCGTATAATTTAGGCCGAAGGGACAGACAGGAGTTTACTTCATTTTAGCTTCTATTATATTTTAACAAATGTGAACATATTTGAATGGCAAGATGTGTGTTAATATGCTCTGCTCTGATAACCCTGAAAAACATTTTTTAAGTGAATTAATTTGTTTGGAACTTATCCACTGAGAGGAGATTTGAATTCTTATTTTCGAGCAGTGGAATTAACTTTTATTTTAATTCAGTTATGAGAGTTGCTGATTCATTTTGAGGCTTACAGTAACGCAATTTTTCTTTGAACATTTGGGAAGCAGCACGTGTTAATTTTATTTTTTGTAATTTCAGTATTTTAACACCTTTCGTAAGGTTGGTGGTTAACTAGAAATTTCTATTTTGCAATTTTCAGTTTTTTTTGCCATTAGTCAGCAGGTAGATTTAATGATAATTATTTCTTTTAAAGTTAAATTTAAGTAAATTAAATAAATGTGAAACGATTCTTTATTTTTCTTTTTACTGGCAGCCAGTAGAATTCAGTGTTTTATTTTGTGAAGTGCTGTGTGTTGTTCATTATGATTGAGTGCCTGTATGTTGCAGTGTTATTGTCCGTGTCTATGTACCATCTCCAAGAGTGTCACCACACTACACACTAAACTTTCACAAAACACCAAATCTATCTTGCTCTCTCTCTCTCTCTCTCTCTCTCTCTCTCTCTCTCTCTCTCTCTCTCTCTCTCNCTCTCTCTCTCTCTCTCTCTCTCTCCCCTTCTATCAGCACTAATTAGATTTTCTCACCACACAAATCACATATCTGTTTGTAAATCAAGTTCCTCCAAAACAAGTTGTTGTAGAAAAACTCTCTCTCTAAATGGGGTTGATCGAAATACAGAGGTTCTATTGTATATGAATTGTGTTTATTCCATTTTGTAACCAGTGATGTTTTCTACAGATCTTAATGACAATGTGTTTGTGCTTTGCTACAGAACGTGGTGAACAAGATACAGAATCAGAGACTCAGAGTAATGCTGATGAGAATCATGACCAAGATGTGGATGATGAGGGAGAGGATGAACTAGAGAAGTCAAATACAAATTTAGATGATTCTGATGTAAAGGAAGTGTCACGAAAAGAGGCGGACGTTTCCACTGAAAATAAGGAAGGTTCTGCAGAAGTGAAATCTGCCAAAACAGAATCCATGGATACAGATGCAGTAAAACAACCTGCCAAAAGTGGAGGGACGTCTGCTGCAAAGTCTGAAGGTACAGCTGCAGGAAAGGGAACTGGTTCTGTGGTGAAAGAGGTGAGTTTTACCAAGTGCAGTGAAACTATGTAGACAAAATACAGTAGAAATTTTTTGTCATGTTTCACGAGACTAGAATATATTCCACTGTAATTTATGAATGGGGTGAAGAAATTTAAAATGGACAGTGTAAAATCAGGGTATTCGCCTTTCCACCAACAGATAATATGGCTTATTATACTAGTTACAGTATAGAATTGCACTGTCTGAAACTGATGGAATGGTCACAAAGTTAATGGAAGAGTGCTGAAATAAACAGTGACATTGTGGAGAGTCGCGAAATTTTAATGTAGTGTGGCCATTTACTTTTATTTCATGGCGTTTCGCTGGTTTGTGCTATCTACGTAAATTATGCGATAACCGTATCATAGAAACTGCTCTATGTCAAACTTGTGTTTAGGTTTGGTGCATTCCTGTGTGGGGTGTATCATTGTGCTTTTGAAAGTGAAATATGTTTTTACACTAGCAAGTGAAATTGAGTGGAGTATGTTGTGTGTTTCTAATGAAGAACCATGTCAGTCAAGTATGAGATGCAAGAATGAAATATAGTAGAACTCTATTTTTATTTTACCCTTTTTTTACAAATTTTTCCCTAAGTGCTATTTATTCCCATTAAAGTTTAATGGATAAATTTTTCTGCAAAATATTACTGCAGAAATGATTATGCCTTTTTACGTAATGCATAAAACATAAACAACTTTGATACCATTGCCAACGCCAGCGATAGTAGCGAGTTTATTAAACTTGGATCTATAGCAACTTGGAATAGTGTGTGCCGTGATCAGGACTATGATCAGTGGACAATGAACACTTAGATAGCAAGATGGTAGCGGTAGTCAAATCTTATCAATAAGAAAGAATTAGTGGTATTAGACTGCACGGTATGTTTGTAATGTTTCCAGTGTTTGTGTCTACGGAAATAACCTTCGGCACTAAACGAAAAGGTTACCGAAACCACATTTATAAGTATTTTCGATTATAATAACTAAAGTTTGTTTTACGTAATGGTAAAAAAAATAATGACAAAAAATTTTGTTTGAATAAATATTAAATATAGGTTTGTGTTGAATTCTATTTTTAGACGAATCTGAATCCATAGTTGAACCCTTAAACATATTCTTGAAACCAAATCAAATCACATTACAAAAAACATTGACCAGGTCTCTTTACAAGATTTTTTTCGACAGCGAGAATATACTGGGAACATGACTACAGATAATTCTGCAATCACATGCAGGAGATTTTTATGATTATTGATATGTGCTTTTAGTGTTAATATATTTCTTTTATTTTCCAGAATTGTATTACATTTTATTTTTCAAATATCTACCATTTTAAGACTCTTGAAGTTTTTGAAAATTTGAAGGATTAATTTCATTTTGTATTTGAGTAATGTTGATTATATAGAACCACAGTGAAGTCCAGATTTTCCAGAATAATGTCTGGCTAAGAGTTCACAGATAATCAATATTCACAGCTAAGCAATGAGAGAAAAAGTAGGTTTGTGTACTGTACACGTAGGTTATGTATACAAATAATAGGTAATACATAACACATGTGAGTATGTTTTGGCAGCATTTTCTGGAGTGAATCAGAACAGTAAACATGATTAAAATGTCCACTCACGTTAAAGCAACACAAAAAAATATATAAATGGACAAATTCAAGTACTTATTCTAATACTTGCCAACAGGCACCACACACACACAGGACACATTTTTTCACACAGTTGTGGGATTGCAACTTTTCGCTGGCCGGTCCAGCTTCATCAGACGGTGAGTTGGACTCGGCAAAATGGCAGAAGGGTGCTTTTTGTAAACCTAGCGACCAGGTGGCAAACTAGGGTGTGGCAGTAAAATTGAAAATTTGCTGGTGTAGCTGATGAGTGGTTTGGAGCTGTGATTTTCTTATATTGAGACCCGGGGGCATCCTGAACTTAGGGATTTATGAGCTAATTCAGTGTGTCTGAGTTCCAATTGTTTGAGAGTGGTAGGGCTCTCACAACTCTAGTGCTGTAGCAGGAATCGAAATATTTGTTATATGATGCTGTATGTGCTGCAACCGGTTTGTCTTGCAAGATGGGGATGTGACCAGCTATGGCTTTTGTGTCTGCTCTGTGGCCTTTCATTCTCTGCCAGAGTGGGTTTTTGGTGATGCAGATGTATTCTGCATTACAACGTTGGCACTGTAGCTTATAAATCATATTTTCTGTGGCACAGTAATAGTTGCCTTGGATGTGGTGTGTGCAGCTAGTGAGTCTGCTATTGAAAGAAGTTGAGGGTTAGTGGATGACACATGAGCCAAGCGTGGGCTATTGCAGGGGTGGAATACTCTAGGGGTGGTAATTTGGTTGGCATTTGTGGTAGGCTGCAGCTTTGGACAAACCAGTTTGTTGCAGAGGTTAAGTTAGGTGTCCTTTTGAAGACCAATCTGGGTGGTTTGGAGAGCAGGTCTCGTGTTTGTGGTGAGGAAGCCACAATTTTGTATCCATAGTGGAGAATGATTCTGAGTTTACTAGACCTTCTTGATGTGGGACCACCAGGGGTATATCGGAGTTGTTGACATTGGTTTGTGTTTCTGTAATTGAGATGGCTTGCTTGATCTGTTTGTGGACGAGGAGCTTGGGGTAGCCCATCAAGGAATGCTCTGCATTTTACTCACACTTTTTTTTGCCCTAATGTCTGTCTTTACAGCATAAATTTCCCTCTTTTTACACTTTCCTGCATTTTGCAACATTTTTTTCCCAGTCCTTTGAAAAGTGTGAAATAAGGGCTTCACTGTAATAAGTATTCATACATTAAACTCTTGTTTCAGTTTTAATTTGCAAATTTAAAAATCATTAATTTTGCTGTAAAAAGTATGAAATATGCTAAAATTGAAAACTTGTATAATTTTCCTGCTTCTACTAACGCTGCAAAACTTTCAGAGAAAGAGTGATAAGCTCCGCTCCATGTATATATGGGTTTCTTCCTTGGACAAAAAATGTCACTAGAGCCTATATGCACCATATTTTGCACTGAAAATTTTAAACAGTAACAATGAAATCTGTTTCCATCAGTGCTTCCTAAAACTTTAAATATTTCAACAGGCAACGTTTAATTATTTACAAATAGCATACAGAACAACTAGGGTAAAACAATATTTAACTGTTAATTATTTCTTACCTGCCGTTGCCAACACATTGCTGTTCTCACTGTTTTTAATTTGTATGGAATGCAAAATATTACAAATTATAGAAAATACTACTTTCAAGTATCATTTATTAAAAAAATATAAAACTTTCAAGTTAATCAGTTTTATATATTTATGATATCAGTTTTTAAAAAACAATTTGTTATTCCGAGGTTGATTTTTCATAGGTTTGTTTCAAACCATCCGATGGAACCATGAATGGACCTAACCTCTTTTCCAGTGTAGAAATCTGCTGATGAATTACTCTTACCATGTTCATCGCAGGCAGCCCCAAGTTTGCCTGGGAAGAAGTCTATGTGGGAGTTCAAGAAGTGAAGTTTTATAGATATGTTGCATCCCTTAGCATTGCATGATTTCAGAAGATCATGATTAGGCAGTATAATCCCACGAGCCAAATCGTGACAGCAATGCCAGACGTGTGGGAACATTTCGTTTTGCACCGAAATGACACTGCTAAAGCCTTGTTGGTTTTGCGGTGCAAAAATATCACTTGGAAAATCATAGAATCAGTGATTCGGGTCTGGGTTCGGGATTCAGTAATTTCAGACAAGGACTCTAGGAAGAATTTGGATTTGAGGAATTCAGTTTCGCAGGGCACCTTAAATATTCTTTAGACTTTTTAGTCATCACCTTTAAGTAACCTTTTTTTATTTCACATATGTTTTAACCATCTTTGTATGCATTAAAGCTTCAAGTTACTTTACAATGTTTTCTGTGCTGTTACCCCCTTGTATGTAATATGGGTTATACACTGAGATTGATGTCAGTGCAGTTGTGCTGACCATATACCCACAAGGCACAGAACATACAGAAGGAACACAAAAAAAATGTTGGGTATTGTGTAGGTCTTCAAACAAGAGCCATAAGCAATATGATTTTAATATCATTGTTTAATAAGGCATTTTCTTGCACTGAAAAACGGTTTGTAACACTCAACTGTGTTACCAATAAAATGAAGAAAAAAATTGATTTAAATAATACATTTATCAAGATTGTGTTTTATATTTACTGAGGCATTTGGGGAAATAAAAAAAAATCATTCCACATTTGTGTTACCCTTTTCAACTAAACAAGTATTTAATGTGCATCTCACTTTTTTTTTTTTTTTTTACTTTTTGAATTATTTATTTGATTTATAATGCCTAGTAATGGCCTGGACCAAGTTTAAACTAAAATATAGTATTCTGATTTCAAAATTTTAGTGTCTAGCTTCAATCGGCTAAAACAGTTAATTCCTAACAGGACATGGACTCGGGTGTTGATGTATCGCTAAACAATTAGAATTATAAATAAGCGGCGTGTTCATTGTGCTTCGAACTGATGCGGCGTATTAACCTATGTCAGTAATACCTTACAACTGAAAAGGAAATATGCAAGAAAAATTTAAAATTTTATTTTTCTCTTATTATTAAATTACATGGTTTTGGGTTTCTTCTCAAGCTTTGATCGCATTGTCATTTTACTCGCACATTTTGATGTGTCTGGTTTAACCAATTAACACACATTTGACCTTCAAATTCTTCCAAAAATAGGAGAGCGGCTTCCCGCACATCCCTCATACCAGGTCAGTCAAACGAAACTCTCCAGTCTCCACCTTTCATAGTTCAAAGGCAATGGTTTTCAAAAATTTTAAATGTCCTTTACTAGAAATAATATATTAATGTAAAACTTGTCACAAATGCTTAAATTCAAAAATAAATAATAATGAAGTTATCTTCCTTCACATTAAATTGTAAAATAAAAGATTAATGTAAAATGTGTGGTTTAAATCTGATACTCTCGTACATATTAAAAAAAAAAATATTACAGATAAAGATTTTGCATCACAAAACATGTATAAAAATTACTTAATTTAAGCTTTACGAGATGTTGTGTCTTTGCATTATTTTTAACTATTTAACTTCATTTTCAAACTGACAAATTGCTTTTGTTTTGATTCCTTAGAGGAATAAATATCATAAGCGATAACACTAAAAATAATATTGTATACTGTCATGGCAATATCTAAAACATGGAAATATTACAATTTTTTTTAACTTTAATATAAATTTCTAATACTCCTCAGATGTGTCAGATCTTTAATAGTTAGTACGTATATTTTTTGACACCCATTCTTATTGCAGTGTTATGTTGCATTTTTTTTTCAATGTGTTTTGTCCTTGTAACATGCAAAGTTCAGCACAATTATTTTGTCGTATTGCATAATTTTAAAGGCTCCCAGCACTAAAATAATAACCCAACATATTTATTTATAAATACAATTCTCACAAGTAAACACAAACAAAGCAGAAAGTCAGCTGTAAAATGCTGCTCACTTACTTCAAAGTGGAGTCTTGCTGACTGTTCAGTTGATGTGAGTTTTAAACACAAAACTATTAAAACTTATTCTTTATGCAGACCACTGGAAAATAATCTCCCACGATAGTTTCTTAGTGGATTGTAATATGTTCAAATACTTTTCTTTTTATTGTAGTATTCTGATTTGCTTTTTGTACATGACAAAATCAAATATTTTACTAGCTATGGGAACATATTTACTCTTGTTCAGCATATATGCATGTTAAAATGAGCAATATAACGAGGATTTACATTTTTTATTTCTATGGTTTGCTTGTGTTTTGATGCTGTAGAATTAAAGAAACACTTGGATTTATTTATGTACATTAAATTGATAACCATTGGGAATTAGTCTAGCACAATAAACTAATCTTGGATTACACTAATTTTGGAAGGAATAAAACTGCAGTACTTAACTTGGAATACTGTAACATGTGACTTAGTTTCATAACTGTTGGCTCAGTGATTTGTTTTTGAGCTGATAGTGAAGTGTAATTATACTGTACAGTAGATAAATTAACATTCACATCATTTTGAATACATTTTGCAACCAAAACATTTGACTAGATGTGTTATTTACAGGATTTTTAAAAATATGTTTTCTACCATATCACTTTTGCTATGACCTCTGCTTTTTTAGGCGTTAAATAGTGGAATGATAGCATTATATCTAAAAGCGGCGTGTGACTAGTGCGTTTGAAGGCTCAAACTTGGCAAAATGTGCTTACAAGGAGAGAAAATATGATTTTTGGCTCTTAACTATTTAAGAAAACATACCCAGCAAAAAAAAATGTCTCATTTTACATTATAAAGATGTTAATTTGCAGGTATTTGTAATATGTACTTTAATTAGATTCGTCATTCTTGTTTTTATTGGGTTAATTCAGTACACTATAATTCTGGCCAGTGAAATGTAATCGTGTTTGAAAAGTGAAGACTGTGGGAATATTTAGTTTTACATCTGGCAGAAAGATAAAAATTGGCTGAATATAGAAATTAGCGGAACTTAAACGTGCTGCATGAATTTTTTTTATAATTTTTACCCAAAACATGTAAACATTACAAAATGTACGTATAATTTATTATTAACTTATTTCTAACACAGAAATTATTTACAGGTTATTAGATGTGCAAATTTTCTTGTAGTTTTTTTTTGGTGTTGAACTACTCAAAGCAAAGCACAGGACAGAGTGAAGGATAATTTGCATGAAAATTATTTTATTATTATTACTGTTATCTTATTTCAGAAACAGAAACAAAGTTTTTGTGCAGATTTTTATGTAGATTTATTGGTATGATACTCCTCAAAGCTAGGAACAGGACAGAGTTGAGGATAAATTTGAATGTAGATTATTTCAAACACAGAAAGAATGTACAAAGTATTTACAGCTTGTTACATGTGCAGACTTACCTGTAGCTTTTTTACTGTGGTACTACTCAAAGCAAGGCACAGGACAGAGTGGAGGATGATCGGGATAATTCTTTCATGTGTGGATGGTTTGCTTCCATTTATAGTTTCCTTTATGGAGCCAGCAATGCAATTTGACTTGTTTTTGTCACTCGTCCAATAAAATGGTGTTCATTCAGTCTGGTAAATGGGACATCAGCAGCACAAATACGGGCGGCGTTTCTTTATTTGGTGGTGGTAGAGAATGTTCTTCCAGAGGTCCCTCAATGATGCAGTTCCTGTATTGTATTGCAGGCATTTTAGTATCTCGTGACATCGAAGGCAATTTTCCCATTCACAAGTGCTGCTTCAACCATGAAATGCCACAATACATAATACCACTTCCGGTTTTTGTGATAGGAACAGTATGATGATGACAGTTGGTCTAAACTATCTACACTGTTAATGTTCCTGTTATACTCGAATACCATTTTTGGTTTATAAATAATTGTGTACCCATTTTCAGTTTGTTTGGCTCTTGTTCTTACTTCAGTCAACTCAATTGCCATTCACAGTTGACAACAGAGTAACTCGTCCAGTGTCTTTGCCAAGAGCACACAATCATTCCCTCTGCTTTGTTCAACCAAAAGTTTAGCTTGTCACCTTTCTTCATTTTGCAAACTACTGATTTACTCTCAGTTGGCATGCCATTCCTGTTTGTTCGAACTGTCCCTCAAGCTCCTATGTCAATTTCTCTTCAAGGGACTGGAACAGTGGCGGGCTAGAAAAATTGTCGCAATAGAGAATTCGCTGTGTGTGTTCAAACCCCAACATAAGTTTTCGAACCACTCGCTCACCTAACACCAGGCTGCGATCAACATTTACTTATAGCCCGCCTTCCCCGACATAACATCGAACCTCAACAAGAAATCTGTTTCACTTTCACACAGTGACCATAGCTTCACACCCCACTTTGTAGAAGGTTGTGACGGCATGCATTGTTTGAATCATAGACGTCCTTTGAAGCGAAGCATGGTTTCATCAATAGATAAGCTTTGACCTGGTTCAAATTCATGCAAGTGAGTGTCTTTCACTATGTCTGTGATTGTATGGGGAGAATTTTGAATTGAGGGTCCTTATGTTTTTTTTGGAAGTTGCTTTTTGTTGTCAGCGAAGTGCAGAAATGACCTGATAATCTGGTATCTGTCACGAGACATAATGTTCGAATAATTTGGGGTAGCATTTATCCAGCTGTACCAATTTCTACAGCTGTCATTGCCAGTATGTCTTCAGGAGTACACTCATTCCACTGATGGTTCCTGGAATTAGGTGGTAATTTCTCTGTTGTCGTATTTTCATAAAACTGGGATGCATATACATTTGTTTGGTCTGTTACTGTAGCAAAAATAGACCTGGAAAAAAATTTGTTAAAAAAAGTCCTTAGCTGTCATTTGAGGTTTTATTTTTTTAGTGATTAATGTAGTAGAGATTTGTTACACCAGTCATGTAAAATATTTATATATTCACTCTACATGTTCAACCAGTCATTACTATTTACACATACAGTTTGTTTTCTTATCTTTCAAAAACTGTTGCGTAGGATTGTCACTCACAGTGTCACTGTCACTATCTCCCAAATTTTCTGAGACTGCACTAAAAGTTTTCTCATCTTCCGTATTGCGAAAACCAACTTTGTTTACAAATTCACTTCCAATTCTGAATCAGCAAAAGGAAATATTGTAAAATTCTTTTTGCGACAATCATTTCCTACTACCCGATGCAATTGTTATTATTGACGAGAATAACACACTCGCAGTATGTAAATACTGTGATTTTATATCAAAAATAGTTGCATAACATCAAAGTATCAATTTTGTAGATAGCAACACTTATTAGAAAACAATTCCATGCCAAACGCACATAGCAACTTAGGAATCCGCCCAATTCGACTAGTCATATGCCGCAAGTAAGCGATAATTCTCGGCATTCGAGAATAGTCTAACATCGCAGTTAGAGTTAATACTGAATGGTCTATATAGACATGGCAGTGAATGTCACAACCGTGCATAACCAATGGTACTGGTCTAATTCCTGTAGAGTAGTGTGGTACAGTATATAAAAATGGTTAGTTACCTGATGAATGGTAAAAAACCATCGCAACAATTGAATATTGTGTTGTAATCATTTTTGGACCAAAATTTTTGTGTATTTTAAATTCTGTACTAAGAAAATTCAAAGTTCTGTATTAAAAAATTACAAGCAATTTTTTGTGTGTAATGTGTGTGTCACATTTAATTAGTTTTGTGAAATTGTTATAATTAACACTTATTTGAATTATTCCTTTTAGAAAGAAGCAGACAGTGATAAGAATGCACCGGAGGCTAATGGAGTTGACAACGAAGATTCAATAAATCTTACTATTGGGGAAGAAGATGAAAAACTTTTAGCTGAAGAGGTAAGGAATGGTAAAATTGACAAAATACAGTGGACTTCTAGAGGTACGGAAAATGCATGTACTGATAAAGTTAATTTTATGTTGTCCCTGCAAAATTCTTACATAAATAATGATAAATCTACCAGCTTTTATCGCTTATCAGATATTGCATTGATCAAAATATCTTTTGGTCTCATAATTTAAAATTTCCCAGAACAGAAATTTTTAAGCTGGTTGTTTATGCAAAACTCCTAAATGGATGTGAAATACGTCACACGGACTGCTGTTTATCGCTGCGGTGTCTCTCTGTCATATTCCCTCACCTTACACGTCTGACAAAAAGGGAAGCAGTTGCCTAGCAATCAACATGGCGTTCTGTAATCCTGTCTTTCCATCTCTCTCTCTCTTTCACTCTGTCTCTCTTTCTGTCTCTCTCTCTCTCTCAACTGCGCACCTTTCTTCCTCTTACATGCCTTGGAGAGGGGAAGCTGTTGTGTAGCTCTTTATCTTTCTGCTGCTTGCTTGCTTGCTTGCCTCATCTCCTTACATGTCTGGCAGGAAGGCAAGTCAGTANTCAACTGCGCACCTTTCTTCCTCTTACATGCCTTGGAGAGGGGAAGCTGTTGTATAGCTCTTTATCTTTCTGCTGCTTGCTTGCTTGCTTGCCTCATCTCCTTACATGTCTGGCAGGAAGGCAAGTCAGTNTAGCTCTTTATCTTTCTGCTGCTTGCTTGCTTGCTTGCCTCATCTCCTTACATGTCTGGCAGGAAGGCAAGTCAGTAGAGTCATGAAGCATAAAATAAAACTAATCATGTGATCTCATTTTGGTGCACGGTTATCCTGTCAAATGCACTGCACAACAGAGTGTTCAAGTACTCCGCCAGGTCTGACCCTTAAAATGAATGGTCACCGTAGTTGGGCGTATGCATCAGTAATCAGATCACATGCAAATGTTTTGCCTAAAAATGTAACTCAGTACTTAATAGAGCGGAATAATTTTTTTTGCAAAAATGTTTTTTTTTGTGATTGAAGGTAGTTTTTTCTCTTAAAATTGGTGTAAAATCAACATATTTTTAAGGTAAAATATAACTCTGTGAACATTTTCAAAAATCTTAAAAGAGAAAAGTTTTTGGGATGTTATTTTTGATGCTGCAGTATCTTGATACCATTGATACTTTGTGGTATTGAGTATCTTGAGACTATACAAAAGTATCAAATTTTAACATTGTGCTAATGATGATTACCATGTTTTTTTCCATAAAAAACAATATATAATTTTGTTACTGTGTTTTATCACATAACTATTGCTGCTGCACAACTGTTGCACAATAATTTTGAAATACTGAAAAGTAGAACACAGTATTAAGAGTTGTTTGCAACTCCAGCCACGTCACAACATGTGAAACAGACATAGGGAAGAACCAAAGCTGGAAGTACTGTAATGATTTGTAGCTCCCCTCCTTCAAGGAGAAACAAAGGTGGGAGGGGTGCCATGGTAGTTGCTAAGCAACCATTTTCCCTATTGCCAGGTGTGTAAGGGGGATGAAGTGACAGTGTACCTGGCCTCGGCAAACTACAGCCAAGCGTACCCGATGCAGCAGATGTCTGCCGAAGTAGTGAAAGAGAATGCGATGTTGCACCACTAGTTACTAGGCAACCACTTCCCCTCTCGCCAGGCATGTAAAATGAGGAAACAATGAGACACCTTGTGCTGAGCACTTGACTGAGATGGAAAGTTGCCATGCTTGTCACTCAATTCACTCTCCGTAATTGTCGTTTTAGTAAGCAAACATATTGATTGCCTTGAAGTCACAAAATAAAATTAAAAGCTACAAAATGTCATCAAAACAGGTGTGTACTGGGCTAACATTTTCCTTAAAGTTTGATTACAACTTTCACTGTGGAAATGAGATACTTTAAGGAGACTGTGTTGCTGGTTTATCATTGGTTAAGGACATTTGATTTATAGGCAGTCAGCTTGTTTCAGGTGTAATGTGGGTTTTTTTTATGTAGTTCTAGTGTGTGTCAAAAACATAATAATTAAATGAGCAATTTTCTTGGACAGCTTGTGTTATCAAGAAAAGTATCAGTATTGAGTATCATGAGAATGTTTTTGTATCAATACTGGTATCAAGTATTGACGNTGTGTTATCAAGAAAAGTATCAGTATTGAGTATCATGAGAATGTTTTTGTATCAATACTGGTATCAAGTATTGACAGAATGGGGTTTATAACTGTTACATAACCTGAAATATATCACTTACCTCTAGATGTTTTTGGGTATGCCTACTATTTTGTAGTATAATATAATAATGCTCCAATACAAGCAGAAATGGATGGGGTGAATTATAAAAAACATCCAATAAGTTATGTAATTATCAATGCACTGAATGTTTGAGTGACTTGCTCATAGTGTTGGGNAATTATAAAAAACATCCAATAAGTTATGTAATTATCAATGCACTGAATGTTTGAGTGACTTGCTCATAGTGTTGGGATATAATTTAAAAAATGGAAATTCTTTTATTAAAAATCTTAACTGAAAATAATTTTTTTGTGCATGTAATTAGGTTTGTTTAAATAAAAAAGTTTATACAGTAAAGATAAGTAGCGTAGCTGTAAATGTCATACATCTCGCTCTATATTTCTGTGTATGTGCTTTCACTGCAAAGAACTTCTCTATAACAAATCAGCATCATTTCTGGTCCCTTGAAGTTTGTTATGGTGAAGTTTTACTGAAAAAAGAAACCTGATGCACTTGGGTTTTTCTGCACAGGTAGCGAAGAATACATACAAATAGTGCAAGAATACCTAATCCAGTAGTACCCAAAAATATGTGCAGCGAACGTACCAATTTCCAAATTCTGCAAACTCTGTGGCTTTGTTTATTATTGATGTTCTTAGTTGCAAATCACATTTGAGAGATGTACAGTATATCTGTTAAAAAGACCAATCAGACATTGACACCGTAGATTTTTTTTTTTTTTCGGCTACCACCTACAAATGTGGATTTTGGATGAATTTTTCCAGACGATAAGAAATAGAGTACAACTTAAAGTGTTTTCTGAAATTTGTTCTGTGCTGTTCAACTATTAGCTGTGGCTATTATGACTATGTAGTCACTCAAACAAAATAATCAATTATTTTACCTCTGCTGTTATAAGTTAAAAAATATCAAATGCATAGAAGCTGCAACAATTCAAGAACATTAAGGAAGGTATTATTCGTGCTTTGTCTTGCCAAAAGTTGTAATGCACCTCCTAAAATTGAATTTGTAGCGGAAAATCTATAAAAATTATTTGGCAGGGATTGGCCGACCTTTACAGTGTGTCGTTCTAGTCAACTGGGCCAATTTGCAAATGTTGCAAACATTGTGATTTTGGCCATTATTAGTATTGTTTCTTGCAAATCACATTCAAGATTTGTACAGTTTAACACTGTACTCGTGATTTTTTTGTGCAAAATTGATCCCCTTCCACACTTTCTCAACAAAAAAAAAGATTCAGAAGCAGATTTTAATGATTCAGTGTATGAGAATAGAGGAAATATTTTTAAAAAAATTATAATGTAATATGGGAAACAAAAGGTTTGGAATCTTTCTATTCCTAATTAAAACCAATATCTCTTACTACAAGCATCATATGTAGTGTACAAGACAGCACCAAAAATGTGACCCGTGTTCAATAGTTACCTATATGTCACTTTGGCAGTGTTGTTTCTTAAGCGACAATATCAGGGTGTCCAGCCACAGGGAAAAGTTAGGAATTTTCACCTGGGTCAGAGAAAATTTAAATAGGCATCCTGCAAAAATTGTTTATATTATATAATTTTAAGCATATGTGTTTTCAAAAATTTTCAATTTTTAGTTTGTGAAATAGCAATAATACATCTTTACCAAGCGTGGGCTTATATGTACAAAATAAAGTATTTGTTTTTTTGTTTGTTTGTTTGTAATGGGCACTTGTGTGAAGTCAATAGTGTGTATAGCAAGAAATACGGATGGGCTGAATAAAATATTGGCCCCATGTTAGCTTGATATGTTGTGTTGTAATTTAATTCATCTTCACTGATAGCATATTTCTGCTGTCAGCTGTGAAAAAATATGGTATTGGAAGGTTTCGGTCCTGAAAATCGTAAAAGTCTGCCTGGAAAACAGGGAAACGTCGGAATTCCAAAATGTTATTTCAGTGGACATCCTGAATATGTAGTTGACGCTACTCCCCATCTGTAGTGTACAGAATGGTTCGTAGGGTCTACAGTTAACAGTGGCACAGACTATAGGGTGCCGTGTAGGTTGAGGGTATATCACACAATGACTTTATCACAACTTCTTAGTTTGGAACAGGTTTATTGAACTGGAATTTACTTATACCTTCCCGGCANTTCTTAGTTTGGAACAGGTTTATTGAACTGGAATTTACTTATACCTTCCCGGCACTGTTGCGGGACTTTGAACATACTTAACGCCCTGCGAGTTCTGGCCTGAAAGGCTGGTTACAATGCTCTGGCTACGTTTCTGATGCTGTAGGGGCATTAGGTGACAGGACGATGGGGTTACTTATCTGCACATGTTGCATGGTAGTTGTTCCAACNCACTGTTGCGGGACTTTGAACATACTTAACGCCCTGCGAGTTCTGGCCTGAAAGGCTGGTTACAATGCTCTGGCTATGTTTCTGATGCTGTAGGGGCATTAGGTGACAGGACGATGGGGTTACTTATCTGCACATGTTGCATGGTAGTTGTTCCAACAGTTGAGGTCTGGTGAGCTGGATGGCCCTGTTAAAGGCCCTCTGTGGTTGGCTTGTTACACGCAGCTGGCTTCCTCTCGACGTGGCGCCCCTCGTTGGAGCTCACCACTCGCTCCCGTTCTTGGCATAGGGAAGTAACTGAGTGCTTACTACCCTACCACGTCCCGACGAGGGACCCCGTGTGGACCCCCACCCGTCCTTCGCGGCTACGGGTTGCACCAGACTGTCCCACTATCTCGACATGGCACTTCTCTGTGAAGTTCACCACTCGACTCCGCCTTCTCGGTGCGTTGTAACTGACTGACTGGTAACTAACTGGCTGACTTGCGTCCCGGCGTGGAGATACTACTCGTCTGACGCGACTCTGGTAACTGTCTCTGATTCTGCCCTGCGTTTCGCTTCCCAATTTGGCTGACCACTTAATGTCGCAACGGTCACCCTTCCTGTGCATCCCAGGGTGGCGGTACCGAACTAGTTCTTCTCTGAGTCTTAATCATTGATTCTTTTCTTGAGATTTCTAGAATCTTTCCCGAAAAAATTAGTAAAGTATGTGTTGTTTTAGCCTACTAATGTATTTTCTATGAATGAAAAGAATGATTTTTTTTACGAGATTGCAATAGTTGTAGTGCTGATAATTGTAAGACTAATTAACTAGGAGTTGTTATTCACAAACTTAATTTCATTCTAGCATTTACTTTAAACAGTTTTTGCCACCATTTACTTATGAAATCTAGTACTGTATCACAGTCTGCTGTGAAATATTTTATATACATGCAATTGTTTTTAGTATTTCACTGGTTATCACATTTAAATGCTTATAAATTCAGCATCATGTAACGACATTATTTAAGTTTCAAAACAATAGTTGTAAAAATTGCAAGAAGCGCCATTTAATTTTTTTTTATTCGGCGCAGGGGTGGTCGTGTTTGTTTATCCTGGTGATGCAATTTTTCCCCCAATACTCACTTTTGTCGTTGCAGAAACTTTTCTAGCCTGCATTGTGATTTTGTGCTAAAATTGTTGAATTTGAGTTTATTTTATTAATAAGTAACAAATAACAAACACAGGTGAAAGAAAGAATCTGGTACACTTCTTAACTTCTTTAGTTCTAGCTGTTGGTTCACAATTTAACCTGTGGCAGACTGCATTAACCAAGATGAATTGTTAGCAGATGTCTGCTATGCTGCTTTCTACCTAGTCTCTGCTCTCACGTTTGGAGATAAGTTGGGAAGTGACTATTAGTAGCCGAGATTTGACATTTTAACTTTATACGTGTGTAAATGTGTAGTTAAAAAAATGGTAGGGGGTAGTGGTGTTATGTAGTGGTTTCTTTTCCCTGCATTTATCCATTTAGAAATTGGACCTATTTTATGATTTTCTGTGATTAATTACAGTCCACAAATGTGTGTAAATGTTATCTTTTGAATATTAAATCCTTAGTTATTTATGTACGAAGTTTGTAAACTGTCTACGACTTGTCAGTATGATGACAAATTTTATGCAATTACTGGCAAGAGAAAAATCTCTCGTTGGCACTCAAACTACATCTAACCTAATGTTACATTTCCACACAGTGCACAAGGTTCTTTCTTAAAAGAAAGATGTGACTCGCGTGAAATTCACATGCTATTCACCAAAACATCAGCAAATCCATTACTTCTGAAACATGAATTTCTACTTTCAAGTCCAACACCACCAAAAGTGTCCAGTAGTCCAGTAACTAAAATTTAATCATTTAAGTGTAATTTTTATGAAAGATCCATACTAAAAATTAGAATCTAAGAAAATTTGGGATCAAAATTGAAAAAAAAAAAATCCATTTGGGGATACATGAATAAAATTGTCTGTAAAGAGTCCTTCCAATAACAACCTTCTTAAAAATAACTCTTTTTCCTGTACTGTATTTACAATAATATGAGCAANTTGCCATGTGACTGCCACATGGCAATGTTTGTTTACCCTTTGGCAGAAGGATACGAAATGGGCTGGAAAGTAGATCTTTAGCAGGGCTTCAGAAAATCTTGAAGTTACCGTGAATACATTATAATAAAATTTTCTTGCATACATTGCTTCAAACATTTGACAAGTGTGCATACATTTGATGATGTCATGTAAATATAAGCATTTGGTTGTGTTTATTCAAAAAGTTCACGGGTATGCCTTAATTTTTAAGATGGCATTTTGTGTGAAGTTATGTATAATTTTTTCTTTTGTTTCAGGAGGATAGCAGCCATGAGAAGGATGCGAAAGGTAAAGAAAGTAAGCAGGTCTCTATGAAGTAAATAACTTTATTAGTTAGTATTAATTACGAGTAGTAAAACCAAGAGCAACACTGCATGTAGATAAGTGAAGTGTGTGGATGATTAGAGAACCTGAAGCCATTTTGTCGACATGAACTGTGCAAGTGCCTGTTAGCTCAAACAAGGATGGACATGTTACAAGAAGCAGTGTGTGCACATCGCGTCTTGAAAGAAGCTCACAAGATAGTCTTCTTACGTAGCTAAGCAAGCGACAGATTGACTGTTTTTGCAGTGCACTTGTTAACAATATTTTAGGGACTACAGTGGGATCGTTATTTTAAAGAAGATATAAGAACTGATCCAGTTTTGTGTGGTAGCAGACATTGGATGTTGAGTGAAGTGTTTTTTTTTTTTTTAACATGAACTAGAAGAATTTCATTGAAGGACGTTTGTGTTAAATTACGGTTGTGTGTCAAACAGGAAAGATCAATATTTTTAGGACATTTTCATTAAGTGTTGTTGGTCTGTGAAGATGAACTAAATATCAGCGTGTGTCTGAAAGGAAAGGTGGTCTATGTTTTAGGACATTCTCAGCGTCTTCTGCTCAATGAACTTGAACTGAAAAGTTTTTAATGTTCATTTTGATGGTACCTTCCTGTGAACATGATAAAAATGTACCATTGTTGAATAGCCATTTGAACACTTACTAGGACTGAAAAGAATACAAATTGAACATTACAAGCAACTTTTTCTTTAAAAGCTCTTGGTTTTACTTCCGTACCTTTTCATTAAGCTTTGTATTAAAAGAATATTTTAGGATCGTAATTTTTATGTTAAAACTAGTTTTAAGTATTCAAGTTATGAGCAAGGGCTTATAGCATCCTGTCATCGCCCTAGTAGTGTGAAAATCAGCACATGTTGGAGAGAGCAGCCATCCTTTTGTTCCATCTCATCATGTCATCTAGTATCCTGCATGAAGATCATCAGCTACTTTGCTAAACGTTTTAAGTTGTTTGGTATATGGAATTTTTTTTTTTTTATGATACTGGTCGTGGTAGGTAAGTTTTTGGCAAAGTAATGCTTGTGCACTCTTTCAGTAATTGGCTTCAACGAGGCAGGAGTCACCAAGAAGGTACATCTTGTTTCTTCTGGGAGTGATGCTCGTAATGCTTCCTTGATTGTCCCTGTAGATGAGGGGAGTTTACACAAGAAGGATGAAGCTGCCGGTGCACAAGATAAGACTAACGACAAACAAGTTTCTGCAGGTGAAGACAAGCAAGGCAAGACCGATGAGCAAGCTGCATCAGAGGACAAGGCTGGAGCAGATAAGAATAAGAGGTTCGTCTCATCATGTTTGCTGCATCTTCAATGGGTTTGTAGTAGAGAGCGTCAGAGGAGCGTCGAGATGACTTCCATTTATGCTGTTGCACTGTAAGGTATCCCGTAGAGAGTTGTTGACGTAAAGAGGCTGAAAGAGATCTGCACTATTATTAGTGTTGTGTGACTATGCAGTTAACGCTATAATGGATGAGTCGTAATCAATACTTCAAAGAAGTGTGTTTGAGAGTCTCCAAAAATGCCTGCACTATACCAGTATTTACTACTGAAGTAGCCTGACATGGCGTAACAGTAACGCCGCGAGATACCTGAAGTGAATGCAGCAATTTTGTCGTAAAGTCTCCGTAACATATCCTTTGAAGATTTACTGCACCAGAAAGTAAGTTGTAATCTGCTTATATTTCCCTTTGATGTCGTCGTCTAAATTCCAAAATTCATCTGCCGTGAATATAATGGTATAGTGCGAAATTTAGTGAATGAACTAAACACCTCAGTTTTTATTTTATTAGCAATACCTCAGCCGTGGTTCATTTTTTAAATCTGAAAAGGAACGTGAAAACCAGTTGCTGGAAATATGTATAAATTGCAGTAAAATATGTTGACAGTAAACGTAAAATCGAGTTTAGAATTAAACAGCGTGGCTTGTGTTTGCCTAGAGCTACCCATAAGTAATTATTTTTTGTTACTTTTTAGTAAGGTTTAATTTTTGTAATTTTGTATTGGTTTTTATGTTAGTGATTTCTAAAATGTGCATTGTATTTTTCTCTTAGTGTTTCCCAGGTGTCTGGTGATCAAAAGGCTGTTAAAGATGATAAAGGTATGTTGATCACTATGAGAATTGGTATGACTTCTGAAAGTAGTTAAAACGTAAATATTTTTAAAATTCTGCCACACTTGGATGTTTCATAGTACAGTATGTTTGTTTGGGGGAATTCAGACAAGAAGAAAGTTGCTGGTGTCCCAGCTGGTAGCAGTCGAAACTTGTGGGTCAGTGGCTTGTCATCATCAACCCGTGCTACAGATCTCAAGCAAGTTTTCTCAAAGTACGGCAAGGTATGTACTAAATGGACATGTCTGTATAATAGGTTTCTGGCTACCTAATTGAACACCTAAGAGTCAAATCTAGATTTTTACACACTTGCAGATTTGTAAGAAAATGTAATTATTTTTTTCTTAGTCAGCTCTACTCGACTATTTATTTGAAGCACATACTTTAAATAGCACCAGATTTTAACAATATTTAATACCTTGGTTGAGGAGTGTTAAAAAATTGCTTTTTTTTTTTTAATCACCAAAAATTTTATTTATTTTTAATTTGGCACTTTTTTATCATATAGAAGGTTACTCCACATGCATGTAGAAACTCACCTACATAGAGAAACCTTAAAATTAAATTAAATACATGAATGGAACAAATCATGATAAAAACCAATCACAGAGGGGAAAGTTAAAGAAGTCATAGGTGTGGGCGACAATGCAGGAATGCCAACGTCTACGGGTTCTCTGTAGTTTCTATGGACAAAAGGTGCACACTGTGAATGTCCAGACGGTGCACTGCAAACTACGGACTTACTTTCCTGCACTGCAACAAAGTTAAGTAAATTTTGCGTAGGCAGCCAAGAATGCCTGTTCCAAGGCTTGTCCTTTATTTTGCGCATTTGTAAATTATATTGCTTGTACAGGATGAGTATAAAAGAATACCCCAACTTTGAAGGTCTATAATATCAAAACCAACCAACCTACAACCTTGATTGACCAATCAAATGAACTGTGGAACCATGAAGTTTGTTTGCCATACATTCATAAATGTTCAAAGTTGGGGTATTCTTTTATACTCATCTTGTATTTTGCGAAAAATATTGACTACAGGCCATGCTGTGGAGTTTATTAGATTGCACGCATCCTTGAGACTAGCAGTTTTGCCACATAGTGGTGTTAAGCGTATCAATTGTTCGTTACACATACCATTTTTTGGGGTCTTGTATGGTGTATGTATGAAGATAATTCTGGCCTTGTATTTTAACATTTGCGATGAACTTTTACATACGTTTAAAAAAATGTAAGGAACCTGCTGCCCCATAATAAAAGATACAAGAAATATAATGGGTTGCCTTTTAGTAGTGTGACCCTTGCTTAGTGTACCAATTTTCTCGTCTAATATGCCAGTCTTCAGCTACGTGTGTCGGAATTTCCGAGTGTCGATTTTATGTCCCTGTTGATTATAATAAACAATCATTGTATTAGGCGAAGTAAATATTTACAGGCTATTCCTCCAACCATGTCGTCAGGTGAAGGTGAGAATAAATACTCGACGAAAGGTTGCAGCTAGAGATGGGTCGAAGGTTCAAATTTTGAACTGATCCTGAACTTTAAGTTAGGCTTGTAATTGATTGCCATGTGAAATATCAGTTCTAATTCAGTCTAAAAAGTTTAAACATTTTTTTTTTTCATTTTACTACATTGTCAGGAGAGAGTTGCTGTCACTGGTGCACTAGAATTTTTTCAAATGCTTAAGTAATTTACAGCTTTTATAACAGTACTCTACCAGAGCTATCGCATTTGTATGCTACCAACTAGATTATATTAATTACGCGATAAAAAGTGAAAAGGGACGAAATGCAAACATAATTAGTTTGTCACCAAGATCAATTTATTTCCGAAACATATCGCTTCAGCTGTGATGTTTTCGAAACATTTACTGTGTCGACTTTCCAATCCCGACTACATATTGAATCAATTTATTGAATTAGCGTCTTAAAGATGTGGATTCACAACAGAAATGTACTCATTTTGACGTGTGTAAGCTGCGTGCGTTTATAGGCCCACCAGAAATTTTTGATGAAAAATTAGGGATAATTAATATTTCACGTTAGACCACACTGAATTTTTGTATTCCTGTAAATATTGTTAAGTCACAATTCCGTACAAACAGGATTTCTATCAATGCACACTTGTGATGCTGTGGTGGGCATGCAAACTACGTATATTTGTCTCGTACTGCAGCAAAATGTGTTCATGTACGGAATCTATGGCCGAGCTCCAACATTTTTACATTTTAAGTGTCCAGGATGGTTATTTTGTTTATGAATGTTTATAATGTTAATGTATACCCCTTTGTCAGTTATTGACAGTACCAAAGGAGAAATCATTACTCTTTTGCTTTCTATTTTAGAAGCAGATGACAACACTGGAAATTGAATTTTCTCACTCATTAATGAAGAAATTATACCCTGGCAAAATTGTAGTATCATGTTAGGGCATTTGCGAGGTGTAGCGGCTTTCTTGAAAACAGCAAATCCTAGTACAGTGAAACCTCTATTATTCGTTTTTCATGGGACCTACTGGGGAAAAACTCAGCATGCAGGAAAACTCAACATATGGACCACTCTCCTCAAAAAATAAAACCTAACCTCAAAAAAAACCTTTATTTTTATCCTTGGGTATAATGAGTTCATTGCCTGTAATGAACAGTGGGCATATCTTAAATGCTGGATGAAAAGACATATTTCAATCATTCAATAAAAGTATTGTATTATAAAATATTAAAAGGTGCGTAATGCATCACTCGCCAATGTTAAAATCTCATTTGCAGTGGTGTCCAGTGTTTTGCGGGAAGAGAAAAATACCTTATTTAATTTTCCTGGCATTTATTTTCAAAATTTCCTTAATATTGGCAAGCACACTATAAAAATATTGTAGCTAGATTAAGACAAAAAATAATCAACGGCTGTACACAAGCAAATATCTACCTGCATTCTTGCACTTTTAATTCAAAACTGAATGAAAATTACATTGCAATTTATATATTTTCAAAACACTTAATTATTTCTTCTTGAAGAAGTCCTTAATTTGACAACTGCTTTGTCTCGGCATTACATTTAATATGGTACAATGTGAAGTCTCCATTTTAAAAATGTTTGTCTGATCTATATCCTTAAGTTTTAGAGCATAGCAGAATGCTTTAACCTTTTCAATAGCATCACATGCTTCTGAAAAAGATGGCACAGAGTCCTCCGAGACCTGTGTATCTTCTTCACTGCTTTCTGGAGTGTGAACTTCACACATGTCTAGTTCACCGTCACAACTTACGCATGCATCAAAGTCGATGTCCGGTTCATTCAACTATTTCCAGTCTGCTTCAGTGTGCGCTGTTATCTCCTGACCAATCCCACACTTGCTGAAACAATTGGCAATTCCTGTAGTGGTCATCTTCTGCCATGATGCTGCAGTGTAGTGGATGGCTTGAAGCAGATTGATTTTCAGTGCTGCATTCTAGCCACCCTTCTGCGAATCCAGCAAGCAAATAGCTTTTTGCACAAGCATTTTTCTGTATTCTTTCTCGAAGCGCTTGATAACCCCCATATCTAATGGCTGCAACACACTAGTGCAGTTAAGCAGGTAAAGTATCACTTTCAAATTTTTTCGAGATGATGTGTCTTGAGGATGCGCAGCACAATTATCCACAAACAGTAGGGTTTTTCGGCAGCGAGCCCACATTGCACAGACAGGTGAGTGCAGAAATGCACTAAAAATTTCAGTTATCATCCATGCCTCTTTATTTGCATAGTACTTTACTGGCAGAGTTTTAATATTTTTAAAACACCTAGGTTTTGAAGACTTTTCCAATGACAGTTTGTTTAAGTTTATCACTTCAGTCACTGTTGACATGCAATAAATCAGTGATATGTTCCTTTGCATAGTTTCTACCATGGTAAGTTTTGCATTTCATGGATAGTTCTGTCAGGTTAACAGTTGTAGAACAAGCAGGTTACATCAGCATTGTAAATGTCCAATGGTTCGTAACCTTCTGTCAGCTGTGATATCTTCTCTAGCCACTGTTTTGAAGTTTCTGCAATCACTGCAGTACTTTCTCCGGACAACTTCTTATATACCAAGCCATGGCGGTCTTTGAACCTCGAAATCCAGTGGTTTGATGCCGTGAAATTTTCTGTTTCAAGGCTAAGAGCTATTTGCTTTGCTTTCTCCCTGATTACAGTGCCATCAACCGGAATATTCTATGCTCGAATTTTCCGGTACAGCGCAAGAAGAAAATTCTCTAACTCGCTAATTGTTGAAGGTTTTGCGTTTCTTCAAATTTTGTTTAAATTTGCTTGCTCTTTGGTGAATATAGTCTTTCCTTGAAATTGTTGTTTTCTATGTAGATGGTGGAAGACTGAGGTGCTTGGCCACATCAACACGTTTTTCACCCGGATTTTTTTCCACTTCCTCAATAATTTTAAGCTGTTCTTCTAGTGTTTTGACTTTTGTATGTTATGACATTTTGTCCACCACATTTAATATAAAATAAAATTAAACTTGTTAGTACCACTTTCGACTCAACTGTTAATTTTATCACGTGAGAATACAACAGAAAGAAACAGCAACGGAACTAGTGTTACCAACTCCGATTTAGAAAATCCGTCGAACGTGTACATAAAATTCACTAAATTTCTGCCAAATGTAGAAAAAGTGGCGAATATCAAATAAAATTGTTTAAAAACAATGATTTAAATTAGACACTTGCTAAAAATGGTTAAATTAAAGTGCGTTGTTCCATTATAATAATTATGCATTATATATATATATATATATAAATTTTTTTTTTTTTCCTAAATTTGACAGATTTTGAGTGTGACATGTAAAAATCGATTTTTTGAAATTATATTTTACTCCACTAAAAATGCTGTTGCCTGCTTAAATGTCCACTAAATGTTTTTAAATTTCGCCAAGTTAAACAGAATGTCTGCTAAGTTGACAATACTCGCCATCTTGTGCGACAGTTGATATCTCTGCATTGCTCTTAAAAACACTTACTATCGTAATTTTATCTTAACAGAATTATTCCGTGATAACATATTGTGCCCCTTAAAATAATGCTTGTAATTCACATAGTTATTTACCGCACTGACCTAAAAATTATTTTTTTTCCTTTGTAGAACCAGAGTAAAGTTCAAATCAGATCCATCCGTTATTAATGTTTGGTTCTGGTCCTTGCCTCATCCATTATACACGTGTTTTATTTGCGCGAATTTTCGTGTGCTGACTTGAAACAAAGAAGTGCCTGCAATTATTATGTTTTACCTGTTTTTCAACATGAGTAATTTAAAACAAAGTGATTGAATTATCAAAAATAAATTACGTGGGTGTTAACAATTGCAACATTTCAGAACTAGTTGTATACACTAGCATTTGGGGTTAGGGCATGTCTGTTTATCTGCTCTTGGCACTACTGAATTTTGGTAGTGCCAGTTTTAAGATAGTTATTTCACTGATAAACAATTGTTCCGAATATATTTTGTTTTTCGGACAGAATATCTAATCAATGGATGCAGGTAAATTAATGATTTAAGGGTCGTAGCATGCGTGTTTTTTTAAAATGCTTTATATAGGATATTTGTTGGGACCTTTCCAAAAAATCGACTCATACGGGAACTCAATGACGAGGTTTCACTGTATAGTAATTCAAGGCCGCTTGGGCAAAAGGCTGCAAAGCAGTTGTGAAGTTACATAGAAACATTAGTAGTTGATGTTTATTACTACCTCGAGAAAAGTTCAAAGAGGAAAAAGGGAATTAATTGCTTGTCAGAATTTGTGGTCTGGAAACACACAATTTTGAAATTTGTTTCTACTTTCTGGTTGTCATTGGTAGAAGCTATTAATAAACTTTAAGAAAAGTGGGGTGCATTGTTGTTTGGTGTTGAAGATGGATCTGTTAGCAATAGGCCCAATGCTCGTTTTTTAATTTTAAGAAACGTTTTCAAATCTCTCGCAAAGCTGTGTTTTTTTGTTTCTCGATAGTGTGTTTGCCAGCTTTCACTTCTAGCAATGTCAAGTTGCAATCTGAGGTGCTGTCAGTACATGCTGTAAGGAGAGAATATTTGTCCTTGTTCACAGATTGCTTGGTTTGTTTCATAAAGCCAGAGGTTATCGTTTCAAGTAAATCTGACATCACAGAAGTACAGTTACAGAAATTGTATCAGAAATGTGATGAAATGTTGTAATCGGGGCCAAAGCAAGAGTTTACTTGAGGGAAAATGAAGGCATACTTGCAATCAGTAGAGACTTTAATGATTCAATCATAAATTTTTTGCAGTAGTGTGTGAATGCATGATTTTTAAACTACCCATGAAGGATGAATTTTTTTAACATGCCAAGGTAACTGATGTAAACTTAGGAAATAAACATCTTTTTCATCTGTAGAATATCTTGTTTTGCTTTCCTGGGGGTTGTGAATGATGAGAGCACTAGAGCTTGAATTCAGTACGTGAAACACTAAATGCCATAATGGTTAAAAAAAATCATAACGTAGGCATACAAGGATTAATGTTACGAAAAAAAATTCACTAAGAGGCAGTTGGAATCTGTTACACACACTACTGTTAACCAGGTGACATTGGAAGGGTGGGGTAGAATGATGAAATGATAATGAATTTGAATGGAGTAAGTGAGAAATGTATGTACATCAGTTCCTGTTTAATGTGAGGTCAACTTGTCATGATTCTGGCACAACTAGTGTTTTTTTTTTTATGTGGAGCATGCGGGTAGTATTGATTATAAATATGTTTTCTTAAGTATCTTTGATCATTGCGATTAATTTGAGTTTTCAGTATGTGTATATGTGTGTGTACGTTCATATACACACATTTTGGTCTTGATGAAAAAGGAGGTGGTGAGAATACTGATGAGACCTCCTAGAAGATGTTATCCCTGTATACGTCCTCCAATGATGTAGCTGACCCTGTTGCGACACCGTTACATGTCNTTTTTTTTTTTTTTTTTTTTTTTTTGGAGAAATGGCCACCCATTTGGTTTAGTAAAGTGCTGCATGCCTGCACAAGTTCATTGATGCGCACAAAAAAGTGGCTTTCCATTTTACAATACCGCTAACGTAAAACAAAAACTGTTATGCATTTGCCACGAGCACGCATTGCAATTTGTTATATAACGAGAAGAGAAGTGTGTTATTGTATATTATTTTTGATTACAAAGTAAGAGTTAACTGTGACATGCCACAGTTTTGCTTGTTTAGCCATTCTTCATTCCTTTTTCAATATTGAACAAGTAAAATTTAGAAGGAATTTGTGTTTCGCGAACAGTCCATCTATAAAAAAAAGTTATTAAATAATAATTTTTTTTTAAACATTTTTCAGACTAGTAAAACGCAGTAGATGCGTAGTACCATTTGTANTTTTTTTTTTTTTTTTTTTTATGCTTTGCTGTTAAACGATTGGAGCATGTGATTTCCGGCAATGCTACAGAAATTTTTGTTCAATCAATGGGAAAAAAATTTAATTTGGAAGTTGGGAAAAGACGTGACTTACGTAAGAATTTTGTCTGGACCACTGGAAATTTTCTGTGGTGATGTACTTTCGATCCATCCGTGTTCGATGTGTAGAGTTTCCACTTTTGTTTTCAGGCTATTATTATATTTTATTCTGATCCTTTGAAAAGTGTTCAGGACTGTGTTGTTGATGGAACATTAATAAAAAATTACTGTCACTAGAGGATTTCAAAGTTTATTGCAGTATGCTTGTAATATTAGAAATACTTGACATCGCCTATGAAGTTGCTAGGTTCGCATGCTGTGTGTGCGAGATGCTGATGGTAATAGCTCAGGTTTTTTGCCACAGTTATGTGTTTGTGCAGGTAATAGGTGCCAAAGTGGTGACAAATGCTCGAACACCAGGTGCCCGTTGCTATGGCTATGTTACCATGGCAACCAGTGATGATGCAACGAAATGTATTCAGCATCTTCATAGGACTGAGCTGCATGGCAGGATGATATCAGTTGAACGTGCAAAAGGAGATTCCACTGGCCCGCCAAAAAAAGCTGAAAATAAGGCCCCAGTCGTAAAGAAAGTAGAGAAGAAAGTCCACGAAAGGAAGTTGTCCACTGGTAGTAAAGTGGATGAAAAGAAGGATGAGGAGGAGAAAATTGCAACCACAACTGAACAAGGTAATAGAAATTTACTTTTGGATTTGTCTTGTAGCTTTCTATTTATTTGCACATTTTTACATACCAGAGTGCAGTGGAACCTTGTCATAACATTTTCCTGCTTAAGGTGGAATATCAGATGCCATATTTGTTTGTAATTTGCGTGCATATCTATCTACCTGAACCGAGGGCAGATACAAGCTAAATTGCACACACGCAGTTAACGAGATTCCTGTTACGTAACATTATCATAGTCCAAATGCGACAGAAGCTGCAAAATGAAACAAAAAGTGTAGCACAGAGCTATACGCTGTTGCCAGTCCCGGCCGACCGGTTGTGGTTCCTCGGCTCTTGCCATAGAGGATGGAAGAAATTTGTCGAGCTGACCATTTGTGTCTTAAAATTTTCAACGTGTTTCATTCTAATTAAATAATATTATAAGTTTACATATTTAATTCTATACACCTATTGAACCTTAGTAAGAAATAACATAACTGTTCAATGCACAAATTTGTCTATATAATTGCAATTCTTAACTACAATACAGTAATGTAATGATTTTCCCAAAGTGATATTGCAGCTTAACAGTTACAAATGTATTTACGAAATATCGCGATTTAAAAATTAGTTTTGAGAAAGTTTTACGTTTGAAATGTCCGCCAAAATGCGTCTGTCGCGCCTGCTCACTCTGTGACGTCACAAGTTAGATACAACCTTGGCCGCCGCGTTTGTTTACTTCAGCGGTGATGCTTATTTGGTTAAATATAAATAGTTTGAAGTAATGAAAAGAGAAAATAAAGTCAAGTATACCAAAATAATCGGGATGGTTTATTATACCACATTGTACTATTACATCTCGCAAAACACCTGATAAAATATTTGTTAGTTACAAAAAACGAAACAAACAGGAAGACATGGTTTAATGCAGTTAGGCAAGACATTGAAGATGTTTAGCCAAAATCATTTCTTTATTTTTGCGAAGACCATTTTGATGTACGTAGTTGTATTTAATGTGTTTATGTTTCCCCTAGGTAGGCAGTTTTAACACTGAGCTTCTTATGTACTAATTACATCTGACCTAACCTTCATTACGGTACTATGGTATTATTTAATATGCACCACAACACATTTCGCAATTTGTATATGATGTAGACGTGAGCATAAAAAAATATGTTAACATATTTCATGTACAGGCATATAAATATGTTTACAAAAAATTTAGCCTAAATAATATGTCATTATCTTAAACCACGAAAATTAAACATTAAATTATTTTTTATGGGCTCAAGAGTGGTACACAAAACATGAGAAACAATATAAGTTATTTTTAAAATAATTTTTTACTTTCCAATCACACTATTTGAGGTCTTAATATAGTGATTATAAACGAGGTGGAACGTGGAAATACAGGTTTGCCAGCCGGCAGTGCGGCATTCTGCTCGCCACCGGCCCGCAGCTGCTCGAGAAGTCGTCTGGTAGAGATGTTACCATACTGCTTATTATCCGACATGTAAAAGGGGAAAAAAGTTTTTTATGAATACTGAAACGTATTTTAGAATCCGGAAATATTTGTAACCTTCTTTCTCAACACAATATTACTTTTCATTTCTAAATAATGTAGTTAATTTATCACACATCAAGCATGGCGCACGACAACACAGTACGCTCACTGCAGTCGCAGTAATTACAATTGTGTTATTCTTGTGAATGTAATACCTATTCCATATTATATTTTCCTACTTTGAATCTTAGCAATTGCAAACATAAACACAGATAATGATAATAATACATAAATCATTAAAACGTACAAACAAATAAGATTTAACATGTGGTGTAGGCCTACAGTCGCTTTGAAGATCACGACTGTGTGATATGAGACACGTTCTTACCTTTGTAATTTTACACCTCTTATTTCAGGTTCCACAAAACAATGGGAAATTAAGTAATCAAGTAGCATATCGGTATCTACTCGTGGCAGATTGTTTGACTGTGCTTTCATAAAGTTGCCTTCCATTTTAGTGCTGCGTGTTTGCAACGTGCCG
>NQII01000778.1:72437-112167 GCA_002778355.1 Clitarchus hookeri
TGCAAGCTAGGTAGTTAATACCACTGTTGTTGATGGCCTTCATTTCATCGAGCTTGAAGAAGTTAACAATGCCAACAAAGTATTCTGACAAATAAAACACTGCTCTGAACCACGAGTTCCATCGGGTGTTCACTGGTATTGGGAATAGATTTGCTGCTTTAGTTGTATGTTCAGCTAGATATTGCACATAATGATGCTTTCTTTTTTGTGTATTCAAAAATGCGGCTTTGACTTCTACCACAGCCTCATTTACTTCAGTCAGTTCAATGCAAAAAATGTGACCTACTAAGGCCAGTTTGTGGGCCCAGCACTGAATATGGACCACATGCTCTCCAGAAAGGACTTGCATTATTGTCGTCACATTTGGTCATGTACGTGCAGAGTCTGTAACAATTGCTTGAATGTTTTTGAAATTGACACCGTATTTACTAACACGTTCATTTATAGCCTGAGAGCATGTCGTTGCATCTGCTTTCTCCAGAATGTTTACTGCATCTACCTTCAAAATTGGTTCTGTTAAATTGTCTGAACAGATCTTAAAAAGCACAACAAACACACATCTTCTTTGGTATTTGTCGTCTCGTCACAAAGTATAACAATATTTTTCTGCTGAAGAAGTTCCTTTACTGCATCAAAGTGTGCCTCTGCTGCCACAGGAACATATTTTTCTCGTGAGAGTTTTCTAATGTAAGTACAGTGAAACCTCTATTATTCGTTTTTCATGGGACATACTGAAAAAAAGCTCAGCATGCGGGAAAACTCAACATGTGGACCACACTCCTCAAAAAGTAAAACTTAACCTCAAAAAAAAATTATTTTCATCCTTGGGTATACTGAGTTGATTGCCTGTAATGAACAGTGGGCATATCTTAAATACTGGATGAAAAAACATATCTCAATTATTCAATATAAGTATTGTATTATGAAATATTGAAATGCACTTAATTTCAAAAATCTGCTGAATGTTTACATAAAATTCACTAAATTTCTGCCAAATGTAAAAAAAGAAGCACAAAAAATCAAACAATTTAAAATAGAATCATGCTAAAAATTGTTAAAATTTAAGTACAGTAATAAAGAATGTTGTTTCGTCATAATAATGCTGCATTTTATATTTTTTACTCTTTTTTTTGGAGGCAAATTTTACACAGTTTTTTTAGTTTGACATGTAAAAATCTGATTTATTGAGATGATATTTTACTCCGCTAAAAATTCCGTTGAACACTAAATGTAAAGTCTGCTAAGTTGACAACGCACGCCATCTTGTGACGGTTGATATCACTGCATTACTCTTAAAAATAGTTAGTAGCGTAATTTTATCTTAACAGAATTAATCAGTGAAAACATACTGTACTGTTCCCCTTTAATGCTTGTAATTTACATGCTTATTTACAGTACTGACCTAAAAATTATCACGTTTTCTTTGTGGAACGAGAGTAAAGTACAAATCCGTTTCGCCCATTATGACTGTTTGGTTCTGCTCCGTACCACATCCATTAAACATACGCGTTTGACATGCGTGAATTTTCGTTTGCTGACATGAAACAAAGAAATGCCTGCAATTATTATGTTTTACCTGTTTTTTGATGTGAGTAATTTAAAACAAATAGTTATTGTATTATCAAAAATAAATTACGTGGTGGTTAACAATTGCAACGTTTTACGAAAACTAGTTGTATTTGAGGTTAGGGAGTGTGTGCTTACCTGCTCTTGGAGCTATGTACTGAATTTTAGTAGTACCAGTTTTATGATAGTTTTTCCACAGATAAACAATTGTTCCACATACATTTAGGTTTTCGGACAGAGTATCTGATCGATGGATACGGGTAAATTAATGATTTAAGGGTGTAGCATGCAGGTTTTTATAACATTTTTTTGTATAGGGTATTTGTTGGGACCATCCAAAAATCTACTGATACGGGAAATCGACATAAACGGAAACGCAACGAGTTTTCACTGTATTATATGAACTAGGTTTTATTCAAAAACCATAGTCGGCCTACAGGCCAAGTTGTAGTTAAATATATAAATTTTGGAAATACGCTTACCTTCAATAAATTGTCATCCATCCTCTTAAACTAGGATCATCTAACTTTTCAAGCGGAATGTTGGCTTTTGCAAAAGCTTCAGTTGTTTTAATAGCAAGATCATCAACTGCCAATTTTCTTTTTTTTGAGCTACTAAAGCAAGCAAGCACAGACGTTTGAACTTGAGCATGCGAATCAGCACATTTTTGTTTTTTTGAAAGTTTAATATGTTTTTGAGTTTTTGCATGTTTTAATACCGAGTTATTCTTTTCATACGGAACTATGCAGTTACAAAAATGACACATTAGAGTTTGACGTCACTTTTGGTTGCTGGACATCCACTGCCGGTTTCGGCATCTTGGACAAAAAAATAACACAAAATCCACACAGCAAGGATAGCTGCCGCTATCACTTCAGAAAGAGAAACAATTCTTTCGAAGAGCCATATTTTTGCAGAAAACAAAGTTGGGTAACGTAGGTCTGCAATTATTCCGAGGAACCAAATTCCAATTCCGTATTTTGTATGTAAAGAAGCATTGGTATAACTGCAATTTGTTTACATGTTTGACAACATAACAAGTATATTTTTATAATTTCTGTCATAAAACTTAACTTTTAAATAAACAACGATAGTGTGAATACGCCATTGTATCTTAGTTTTGTCACATACAGCAGTAATAAAATTTACATCTTACTCGTGTCCTAATTTACGTTCAGATTTACTAACAAATATTCTCTAGCCGCGTGTATTCTATGGCCGTCACAGCCTTTTTAATTAATACCGCTACCTTAACAGTAACAATTTTGTTTGGTATTTATTATATTCTCGAAAAAAAATTATTGAACGGGTGTGCTGTTCAAAGAAAGTTACAAAATGTGATCCACAAATTATTGACCCTTAGAAATTCAAAATTTTAAAACACGCTAAAGTAACTTGTTGTGCAACGAAGACGGTGGATGTTTGGTAAACAGTGCGACGAGTATTCCTAACCTCAACCACAAAACTTGATATAAACATTCATTACCTATCTATGTTCATTTTTTTGCCATGTTTAGGCAAAGCAACAAGAAAGATAATTTTGTAATACTCATTCTGTGAATATTGGCTTAGTTTCAAGTAAAGGTCGGTGAAAATTTTCAAATTAGCTTTATTTGAAGTAAAACTGTAAAAATTGCTTTATTCGCACCAAAGTGCTAAAATTCGGGTAATTTTTCGTTTTATCGCAAATACTATTTTTTCAGGTCTCTGTGTGTTAATGACTTGCTTATGTTTTTTTATTGGAATATAATTTTGTTTACGGTTTTAAAATTTGGTTTTGTGAATTATATTAATTGATAATTACAAGGGAAACTCAAACCATCAAACACTTTTGGACCGTAAGTCCTTGTCCACAGAACATTTTCTGTGGTTCCAACGAAATTCCTATGGAAAAAATGCTAAAAAAAAAAGGTCTGTTTTTGCTGAACTCAAAATTTTATTGTTACAGCATCAATCAAACAACAATTTTGGTAGCATTGCCAAAAATTACATGTCCGGTCATTAAACAGCGAAGTATTAACAATGAAGTACAACTATACTCACCAAGGCATACGAAAGCGGTACACAGTACATTATGTACATGCACATGTAATACTAATAGGTATAGATAACGCAAATAAAATAAATTTTCAAGGTACATCTTTTTTGCCTACTTCTCACCGCCCTGCATTATTTGTATTTATGTCATTTACCACTTCTGAAATAACCTGTTGATTTCGTCACTATTAGCACTTAACTTGTACTTTGTAACAAAATAAGTAACAAAAAACAAACTACACATCATGTATTTAGAGTGCACTGAATACAAAAACCACAGGGGGAAAAGGTGGAAATACAGTGAAATATGTACTGTAGAATTTATTAGACTTTCAGCAAACAATTGCAATGTTTATGGTGGCAACCATGTTGGTAACGAATAGCGACGACAAGAAACAGCGGTGCCATATTTTCGAGCTATTGGATTTGCGACGGACGTTTCCAACAACACTCGCAAGTTTTTCACTCGAATATCGTTCTATAAATATTGCGAATGCATTATGTATAAATGTAACACTAATAAATATGCCTGTAAAGCTAACAAAAAAAGGCAATGCAAAATTAAGGAAACCCTATTCACAGCACTTTGCACTTTTTCAATCACAATATTCAAGACATTTCTATTTCTTTGCTAGTAACTTGCTGTATGTGTAATACTTCCGCTTTGTCCGCAGCTATTTCTGTGCACGTGGTTTCAAAAGAAGTGTTTAAATTTGGTTTGTATTAAGTTTAAGTGCAAATGCGGGGAAAAATTAAGAGTAGATTGTTTATTTGTGGGTTTTTTTTTTTTTCCATTCAAGGTAAACACTTCTTGGCTAATATTCCCATTTGCATTGTTTTATTTTAGTTAAACGTGACAAATACCTAACATAAACCTATCAATTTGTTCAACATAAAGTTTTATGAGGTTGGGTTTTTTTTGTTTGACTAATATATCTAGTCCAAGTGTACAGAATGTCCGCATCTACAGAATTTTAATGTCAGTTCTCTGAAATTCGATGGATAGAGATTCGACTGTAACTCCACAGCACAAAGCAGATTAGGTACTAGGTAAAGCTTAACCTCATTAGAGATGGAGAAATATGCTCAGAGAGGCAGGAGTTGGGAAGGAATTAGCCATGGCCAGTAAGTAGTAAGGATTAACCCAGCATACAGCTGGTGTGATTTTAGGAATGAAATTGAGATTTCTGAGTTGGGAGTCAAGCCCAGGTCCTCTCAAATGCTAGTCNCGGGTAATTTTTCGTTTTATCGCAAATACTATTTTTTCAGGTCTCTGTGTGTTAATGACTTGCTTATGTTTTTTTATTGGAATATAATTTTGTTTACGGTTTTAAAATTTGGTTTTGTGAATTATATTAATTGATGATTACAAGGGAAACTCAAACCATCAAACACTTTTGGACCGTAAGTCCTTGTCCACAGAACATTTTCTGTGGTTCCAACGAAATTCCTATGGAAAAAATGCTGAAAAAAAAAAAAGGTCTGTTTTTGCTGAACTCAAAATTTTATTGTTAAGCATCAATCAAACAACAATTTTGGTAGCATTGCCAAAAATTACATGTCCGGTCATTAAACAGCGAAGTATTAACAATGAAGTACAACTCTACTCACCAAGGCATACGAAAGCGGTACACAGTACATTATGTACATGCACATGTAATACTAATAGGTATAGATAACGCAAATAAAATAAATTTTCAAGGTACATCTTTTTTGCTTACTTCTCACCGCCCTGCATTATTTGTATTTATGTCATTTACCTCTTCCAAAATAACCTGTTGTTGATTTCGTCACTATTAGCACTTGTACTTTGTAACAAAATAAATAACAACAATAGACGGCTCAGACTACAAATCATGTATTTAGAGTGCACGGAATACAAAAACCACAGGGGGGAAAAGGTGGAAATACAGTGAAATATGTACTGTTGAATTTTATTAGACATTCAGCAAATAATTGCAATGTTTACGGTGGCAACCATGTTGGTAACGAATAGCAACGACAAGAAACAGCGGTGCCATATTTTCGAGCTATTGGATTTGCGATGGACGTTGCCAACAACACTCGCAAGTTTTTCACTTGAATATCGTTCTATGAATATTGCGAATGCATTATGTATAAATGTAACACTAATAAATATGCCTGAAAAGTTAAAACAAAAAAAGGCAATGCAAAACTAAGGAAATCCTATTCACTGCACTTTTTCAATCACAATATTCAAGACATTTCTATTTCTTTGCTAGTAACTTGCTGTATGTGTAATACTTCCGCTTTGTCCGCAGCTATTTCTGTGCACGTGGTTTCAAAAGAAGTGTTTAAATAAATTTGGTTTTTATTAAGTTTTAAGTGCAAATGCGGGAAAAAATTAAAGTAAATTGTTTATTTGTGGTTTTTTTTTTTTTCCATTCAAGGTAAACACTTCTTGGCTAATATTCCCGTTTGCATTGTTTTATTTTAGTTAAACGTGACAAATACCTAACATAAACCTATCAATTTGTTCAACATAAAGTTTTATGAGGTTGGGTTTTTTTTGTTTGACTAATATATCTAGTCCAAGTGTACAGAATGTCCGCATCTACAGAATTTTTATGTCAGTTCTCTGAAATTCGATGGATAGAGATTCGACTGTAACTCCACAGCACAAAGCAGATTAGGTACTAGGTAAAGCTTAACCTCATTAGAGATGGAGAAATATGCTCAGAGAGGCAGGAGTTGGGAAGGAATTAGCCATGGCCAGTAAGTAGTAAGGATTAACCCAGCATTCAGCTGGTGTGATTTTAGGAATGAAATTGAGATTTCTGAGTTGGGAGTCAAGCCCAGGTCCTCTCAAATGCTAGTCNCAGCTGGTGTGATTTTAGGAATGAAATTGAGATTTCTGAGTTGGGAGTCAAGCCCAGGTCCTCTCAAATGCTAGTCCACTTGTTTAACCACTGCGGTTGTTAGCTTGGCAAAGCAGATTGGATAAACTTTTTCAGGGCTTCAGAAAAGTGTGAAGTAACCGTGAATGGTTTATAGTGATAGTGGTGGTCATGAAAATAAAAAGACAGCTGCATTTGAAGCAAATTTGTGTAATTTTCATATTGCCAATTGTGTTGCAGTAATATTGAACTAAACTGGATTTAATTAAATTAGTGTTATCTACAAATGAACAAAAGCTGTAGGTATGTTGGCGATTTAAAAATCTTGTAAAACTCATATGTAAGAGAATTTTCTTGGGGAGTTTTAAATTTCGCAATAAATTACAGATTTATCTTACAAAAATACTACTGCATTTCAATGTGTGTTACATGACAAGTGTGCTCTTGTAAGGTTGTCCTTTCACCCTTATCATTAAAAAAAATTTAATATTTTCCATTTAAGTATGTCCTGATTAAAAGAATGAATAACAATTTCTATTCAGTTTGAGTGAAATCGTTTAAAAAAAAAAACAAATTCATGTTCTAATAATGCATGCATTTTCTTGCTATAAAATTTGGCTAAGTGAAAATATTTTTTGGGCGAACAGAAAAGGTGAAGTTTGGGGCTATTTTAATATTACTCAGACACCATTTGAAGGTTTCAAATTAAATTATATGAGTTATGTGAAATTAATCATGAATTATTTTATTTTGGCTAAGTAGTTGAATGTAAAATTATTTTAGCAGATGCTGTATGCTCTGCATTGGCGTATGTGTGAATAAACTTTTCCCTTATTACTAACATTGCAGCCTTGCATCTAGAACTACAAGATTTCTCATGTTTTGCAATCTTGCAGAGAGAAGGAGAAGTTGCGCATCGAAAGAGAACGCATTGAGCGAGAGCGTGCAGAGCTGCTTCGCTTGGAGAGAGAGCGGCAGAAGTTGGAGCGTGAGAAGTTGGAGCGAGAGCGTGAAGAACTGAAACGGCAGCAGATGAGGTTGGTGATGTCAATCATGTAAAGTTTTTTTTGTATTAAAATTAATAATATCTGCATTCCTTTTAAGATAGTACTGATTTTTTTAACAAGGCGGAAGCAATATTTACAGAATGTTAACATTTACAAAAATCTAAGTATATCAGAATGTATGAGCTGACTTGAAACGAAAGTCAATTTGTAGCTTAAATAATCAGCTTTCTTGTACATTATTAAACTTTATCCTATTTCCAATCACATCATCCAAGCATATTTTGGTTCAAAATCCAATTTTAAAACCAAATTTACTATGAGAAGGAGGTAAGTCGAAGACCTCAAGTTTTTTCCACATGTACCTGTACTCGCGCAGTATGTAAATACAAAATGATTCTCAAGAGATGCATCATTCTCATTTGCCATAGGGTTAAAAATTGACCTTTTTTTTTATCTTTCAAAAAGTTACTAATTGGGAACCTAATAACTTAGGTGTGGGAGATTCTAAAAACATTAAACTTATAAGAACTAAAGGTCTATATGATGCTTATCGACTTTAAAAAAAAAATTTAAGTTCTTTACTGGGTTAACATTTATAAAATTTTAAAATGTGGAAGAAATATGTTAAATTTAATGGCATTTGTGTAATAAGGTGCATGGATGATAATATTTTTAATTTAATTGTTAATCAGGATTTTCAGAAAATGAGGTAATAGGTGAGTAAAACCTTTTTTCTAGAATGTTTGCAAATATATATTTATATAGGTTTCAATAACTTCTTGAAACTAAACATTTGTTAACCTTTTAAGTGGTTAATTTATATGAAATCTGTTCAAACATAATGTCGCTTGGATAGGCTTCACCCCATTTTTATTTATTTCATTTTAATGGCATAATTAAAGTATGTAGAAAATTTTAGAAATGCCATTGCAAATGTGTACCTACACCAATTTCCTGTATAAGTTAATGGCCTCCCTCTTGCTTCCACTCATGTTAGAATTGCAGCCCAAAAAGGTCTTAAAAAGATAATGCAGATCAACGAAAAAATTGTGCAGGTCAAAATGTAGCAAAATAAATCCAAAAGAATTTGATAGAAATTGAAATCCAATTAATATTCTCATATTATGGCACTAGACAGTCAAAGATGGAAGTAAAACAAACTTGCTGTTTAGTAATAATAACTGAACCATGATGGGTGGAACAGGCAAGGTAAAAAAAAGAGGGTAAAAGATATTTTTATTTATTTCACCACTTGCAGTGCTCTTCATTGTTTACATAGCTTGGCACTNAAAGTACAGCGTGGAGAAGAGAATGAAGAAAAACAATCAAATTGACACAGTACATTAGATAACCTTGTAACTGCATAAATACCTTAAAGAAAATCTCTTTAACTGCAAGCTATTGGTGAGGGCATTTTAATCCTAGTCTTCTCAGCTACCATACAGTTTTTGCACACTGAACATTAACTCTTGACACAAACTTCTTATTGTAACAACCTAATAAAATGTACCCAAAAATTTTAGGTTATTGACTTTGTCATATAAGATAAATTAAGCTTTGTAATCATAAAAAATACTGAACGTAATATTTTGGTGATAATGTACATTTACTTCAGAAATTGTTGCTAACAATAATCTTTATAATAAGTATATTATAGATTTTTTCCTTAAAAGTTAATGTTCACCATAAGTATTGATTTAATGTTTTGTTTTGATCGCCCCAAATAGTTATTTTCATTTTGTATTAACGTAAGACTTAATAGCAATTGTAATCCACACATCCATTTCCTAGGTATAATATGTACTTTCAGTAATTATTTCTGACCTTAAAACTTAATTTTATTTTTCAAAGACATTTTCCTGTTTTAAGTTGTTTTGTTGTATATTTGTTGTGTAATTATCTCTTTTGCAGTTTTGGTTTAATTGTGGTTTATTTTACTTGTGTTTTTTGGTTTTGTGGGTTTTTAGGCAGGTGTGGGGTTCTCCTTTCTTTTTTCCAGAAGTCTTTTCAGGTTTTTAGTTACTTGTTTAACACAGATGCCTAAAGTTGCATTTCTGTTACGACTTTTGACTGAAACGGCTGGTTCTAATTTTCATTGGGATTAAATGGGTTTAGTCCCTGGGGCCAGCCTAAATTAGTTATTTGCTTTGAGCCCCAGCAGTTATTTTAATGAGTAGGAACCCTGCGCCATGTAAAGAAAAGCGTGTAGGCGTTAAAATTAGTTTTCTCTGAGTGGTTCCAGGCAACGTCCATTTTCGTGATGCAGCTTAGCACCAGATGTCATATTAGAGCTGATGATGCCAACCATGTACAAAGTGACATGTCTGTTGTATAATGCCAGAGAGACATGAATTTTACTTCACTGTATTATTGAGTAATATTACTTTGCATTTATGCACATTTCTAATTGTGATGATTTGGATTTTCATTGATATGATATGATCCAGGGGTTCGCTGCTGTACAGACTGAAGCTAGTTGGAGCAATAACCTTTGGTTTTAACTTTTAATTTTGATAGAATTTATGGTAATTACCAGTAATAGTGACTGTTCGTTTAAAGGTAATAGTAACAGCCTTATTTTCATATTTTTGAACAGATATAAAGTAGTATTAATTTTCTTGTAGTAATTTTTCATATTTTACCAGCCTTAAATTATTTTTGTATAGATGGTGGATATTTGAAGATATTAATCTCCTAATTCAGGTTGAGTCAAATATTTAAGAGATCTGAGACTTTCTAATAAAGGCAGTATCTTTAAATTTAATTTTTCTTCTTTTTTAATTTTCCCTACTGACAATTTTATTTAATAAAGCTTTAGTGAAACCTACTATCCTTTCTGTTATTCCCAGTAGTACACTAGAAAGTTGGTTTTATCCTGCACATCCAGTGTTTTCCTGTTTGGAAATTTTATGAGTGTTCAATCGTATAATGAAAGTGTGCATGTCACTACTCTAGCTGAATGTGTTATTTCAACTACACTGCGAGTAATTACCTATTCTACCCAACAATTAACCTAGTATCACCTAATAAAGTGAGATCCCAGATCAAAAAACTCACAAAATATTTTGATTCATACTCGCACACATAATATTATGTTATCACATTATACCAGATAGTACCATTTACCATACAAGACACCAGACATAAAACAAAATTTGGCAGCCCAGCGTCAAAGGCCTATACACATACAACATATACAAAATTTACCACCACATCATGATTATACGTTGCTGTGCTACATTGTTTGAACCAAATTCTATTGTAGTAATTCAGTTGGTGAAATATTGTATGTTTGCGGGGCCATGAGGGATGAGCAGTTAGCCTGCTCTCCTTCCACCAAGGTGAACAGGGTTTAATCCCAGGCTGGGTCTCCCACATTTTCGTGTGTGGGAATTTTGCTGGTCGGTGGGTTTTCTCTGGGTTCTCCTGTTTTCCCCGCCCTTTCATTCAAGTACTGCTCCATACCTGTCACCCTAATCGGCTCTCAAGACTTTGATGTTCAGAGCTGCCCAAATCTCTTCTCACACTCACATCGTATGTTTACATACTAGTGTGCTATTGCAGATGTTCTGTGTGTGAATTAATTTAATAGAAGTCGTGAGGGAAAATAAGATTCCTTTGAATGTTTGTGCCATACTGTTTACTTTTGTATTTATTCCATTTTCTCATTCTCGCTGTTTCTGTTCAGTGGCATTAAATTAAATTAACAGTGTTAATTTATTTTCCCTGATATGGGTTTATTTGCTTATTGTGCTTATGTAGGCTTGAGGAGGTACGGCGTTCGACCAAACGTCCAGCAGAAGACAGGAGAGAGCCATACCCGGAAGATAGGAAGAGAGTTGCTACTGAGAGAAGATACGAACCTTCAGGGCGCTTTGAGGAAAGGTGTGACTTTCGTTCAATTTTTTTTTTTGACATGTATTACCTTGTTCACAAAGTATTTTAACATTTTGAATTTATTATTTATTTTTACTATTAGTCTAAACTCTTACAATTTAAGAATACATTTTTTTACATCTCCTCTTAGCTTGTGTTGATAGAATTTGTGGCTACAAAATCTTCAAAGAAATTTTTTTTTCATTTCCTTTCTTTCGTTTTTTCTTATTCAGTGAAACCTCGTTAAGGGGAGAGTTGACAATGGCTGCAAAAACTGTTGTATAGATTCTCGTCGCAAACGATATTGCCACTAATTATTTTCATCACAGATCTCCTCAATGGGTAATGTCTATAGTGCTGGNGTGGTAAAGTGCTGGAAACTAACTACAAACCAGCACATACATTCTGTATCTGCAATTACCTTGCATTGTGTCAACTGCAGCTTACATTTACATAATTGTACCGTAATTACTGTATATTGTAATGTTAAGTACAGACTTTGGGCATAATATTATGGAAAATGTACTCTTAATACATTGCGGAAAAACTATCAGAATTTGCTATTTCCTCACTGAAGTGCAGCAAAATTTCAATACTCGATGTATCTGGCCTTCAGATATCTGAAACACATCTCGCTCCCCTCTGCCACTTTAAAAAAGCAAAGCACCGCATTGATTGATGTAGTTTGTGTACGATACAAACAAGTGCGAGACATCCTTCAGTGAACTGTCTCTCTGTTGGTTTTTTCATATGCTTGTAGTAAATGTAAAAAAAAAAATTAGTTTTGCAAATATTTTGATCATTACTAGCAATTTTTAAAGAAAGAAGCCACTGTTGCAATTTGTGACCACTCACAGCTGGTCCAAGAGGTCACGATCTACAGTGAAACCGCTATTTTACATTTTTCAAGGGAATTGNGCATGAAAGTGTAATGAGAAGAACATTTCCGCTGTAAAAACAGACATTGGTGCCAAAAAAAGGGGCAGGAAATTGAAAAATCAGGGTGTTTACAGACATGCAGACTTTTAAGATCTATCCGTAAGATGTACTGAAATTGTGTTCTTTTTTTCAGTCTTTACAGGAGAGTTAACCATTCTTAGATATAGATAAAATAATTGCTAGAAAATTAAATATTTAGAACTGGTACTGCATTGCGAGACATGATTGTAAGTTTTCTAGTTTGTTATTGTATCCAGCGAATCATAACATTTGTTTATTTTTATACGTTGCTTCTCATTGGCCATCGTAACTAAAGAGCCAGTGATGAAGCCAAAATAGTCTCTTGTCTGGTTTATCATGCTGCGTGTCACTAAACCTAACTNTTCAACTATACCGTAACTAAAGAGCCAGTGATGAAGCCAAAATAGTCTCTTGTCTGGTTTATCATGCTGCGTGTCAGTAAAGCTAACTCCATTCTGGAAATGCTTAATTTAAAGTTTTATCTGTGATATACAATTTTGTTTCATGAATGCAGTGGTGGTTCGAATAACTTGTATATATCAGTGCTACTTTCAGAAGAATAAAGCATTTAGGTTACATGCACCCTCTATTTCCAGTTCATAGTTTATGATGAAGGAAGCAGTGGCAGTTTCGACTGATATTTTACTTATGGTGTCGAAACATAGAAACAGTATTTTAACGTGTTCCTGTTGAAGCCTATAGTCAGGATTTTCCTTGCATTTGAAAATCAGACGGACAGACATTTGCATTCGGTCCTTTATGCTGCCTGTGATTTTTAATATTGCTCATGGAAGAAAATGACATTTCAAACCACTTTGAATGTTTAAAACATGTTACAAATACCAGAAGTGCAGAACAGCCTGGTCGAAAGAAACAAAACAAAGTTCAGATCCCAACTTTTAAACAGAAGTGTAGAAGCAATTTTTATGGAAAAATGAAATGGCTGAAATTTGTTATATGCATAGACCAGAAATTTTTAAAAGCTTTCCTGACATAGTAAAAACCGGCAACTTCTCTGAACTAAACTCAATAAAGTATGTGATATAGCTAGTACTTTGAATTTGTAAATTGTTTTATCAGCTTATTTAATTAATGTGTGTTACCTACATGAATATACACAGAGGTGACAAAAGTCATGGGATAGCAATATGCAAATATACAGATGGCAGTAGTATCGCGTACAAAATGTATAAATGGGCAGTGCATTGGTTGGGCTTTCATTTGTAGTCAAGTGATTCATGTGAAAAGGTTTCTGACGTGATTATGCCACACGACGGGAATTAAGAGACTTTGAACGCGGAATGGTAGTTGGAGCTAGACGCATGGGACATTCCATTTCGGAAATGGTTAGGGAATTCAACATTCCGAGATCCACAGTGTCAAGAGTGTGCCGAGAATACCTCGTTTCGGGTATAACCTCCACCATGGACAACGCAGTGGCCGACCACCTGCACTTAATGACCGAGACCAACAATGTGTGCGCAGAATGGTCAGTATTAACAAACAATTAACACTGTTTAAAAACCAAGAAATCAATGCGGGACGTGTCCATTAGGACAGTGCGGCGAACTTTGGCTGTACTGGGCTATGCCAGCAGAAGACCGACTCGAGTGCCTTTACTAACAGCACGACATCGCCTGCAACGCCCCTCCTGGACTCGTGACCATATTGGTTGGACCCTAGACGACTGGAAAACCGTGGCTTGGTTAGATGAGTCCAGATTTCAGTTGGTGAGAGCTGATGGTAGGGTTCGAGTGTGGCGCAGACCCCACGAATCCATGGACCCAAGTTGTCAACAAGGAACTGTGCAAGCTGGTGTGGGTTGTTTTTACATGGAATGGACTGGGTCCTCTGGATCATTGACTGGAAAGGGTTATGTTCAGCTACTTGGAGACCACTTGCAGCCATTCATGTACCCAAACAACGATGGAATTTTTATGGATAACAATGCGCCATGGCACCGGGCTACAACTGTTCGCGATTGGTATGAAGAACGTTCTGGACAATTCCAGCGAATGATTTGGCCACCAAGTTAGCCCGACATGAATCCCATCGAACATTTATGGGACGTAATCGAGATGTCAGTTCGTGCACAAACTCCTGCACCAGCAACACTTTCGCAATAATGGACGTCTATAGAGGCAGCATGGCTCAATATTTCTGCCGGAGACTTCCAACTATTTGTTGAGTCCATGCCACGTCGACACGAGGTCCGACACAAAATTAGAAGGTAGCTCATGACTTTTGTCGCTTCAGTGTATATTACAATAAGCATCACAGCTCATTGAAATGTGTATTAATATTTTGTAATACACAGAAGTATGGTGCTAATATTTAGGTCTAATTTTTTGCTGATAATAGTACATTAGCATTGTATGTAGGCTATCATGGGTGTTTGTTTTATGCAGGGGTGCAATTTTTTAATAGGCCTGTTAAAATTAAATTAATACAGCATAAAATTTGCCCATTATTTTTTGTATTGTAAGAGTTTTACTGATTAGAGTCAGAAAGTTAGCAAGTCTGGGTTATATAGCGTTACACTGTACTTAGGCAAACTGTGGCATGTGACAGAGATAAGAGGGCGAGTTGTGAGGGTAGACTAACGGCGTGGGACATTCAGATTATTAATTTTATTTGTGTTTTGTTGTATGTACAGTATAAACTTATTACAATGACACATCACAGTTAACAGAAATGTCATCACAGGTTGGGTGCTCTTTGGAGTGTGTATAGTAGAGTACATAGTGTCCTGAGTGAACATAATTTGGTAATGGGTAGTTTGCGACCCTGCATACAGCAGGGTGTGCGCCTGCCTAGGTTGGCCAACCTCCTTTGTAACCAGAATGATGCAAGTTGGCATTGCAGCCTCTCAGGTAAGCTAATAGATTATCACTTGTTTTTAGTTGTCATTGTATTGTTTATGTGACTATAGTCGGACCCTATATTATCGGTATTGGATTTGACTAGGCAGCGAATTTACGAGGACGTTCTCAGGAACTGTTATAAAATAACAAATATTGACGAAAAATTGAAAAATCCTGGGAAATATGTACACAATTGCGATGACAACTGATAAAAAAAATTTCCTGGTTCACCGCAATAAAATATGTGTTTTAGTATCGCTACTCTTGTACACCGCAATGTGTAAAAGAAAACTGAGAAAACCGAGAAGATCCATTAAAAATTTGCGCCGGAGGTTAGCCTGCCCTGTGCTGTGCGACGTCGCAAAGTGATTCTGTTCTTCACCCACTCTCTCCTACTTACCCCTCTTCTCTCATACAAATCTAGCTAGTTTTCGCCTGACTCCTCACCTTATATTTCCGCTTATTTTACGTAATTTTTATACCATATTTTAGGTTGAAAGTTCAGAGTGCGTAAATATGTGTGGGCATCTGAAAAAAAAAATTTATAAGTGAGTTTATAACTTTACCAAAATTATGCACCTCAAATATATGGAAAAACACTTCTACGTTAACAAATGCTATAACTTCGTAATATAGGATGCTTAGATAGTGACTTGAACAGTTCACATGCTGCAGCGCATTGATAACACGTGCGGACCACTGCAAACCTACATCACCGTGGCCTGGCACTCTGTTTTCTCAGTTTCTGGTGAAATAGTAATTGTTTTTATTCTCGCAGCTTTGATGGTTTGGCAACATGAAATTTGAAGAACACTGATAATAAATATTAGAAAACTGGAATAGCATTTAATGAAAATGGAAAAAAATTGCAACCAATAAAGACAGAAAAAGGTAAAATCATTTTTAAATAAAATGAAAAATAAATCATTATTGGTGTTCTGGAGAAAAAAAAATGTAGTGGAACCTCTATCCATAGAATTTCAGGGACTGGCATAAAAATTATATAGACGTCAACTAGACATATTAGCCGGAGGGTGGATACCTCATTAAACTTTATGCTAAACACCTTGATAGGCCTGTGTTAGGTATTTAAGTTTAACTAAAACAAAACAATGAAAATGGGAATATTAAAGAAAACAATTCATATTACAGTAGAACCCTTTTATAAAGTTTTCAAGGAAACTAAAAAGGGTTTTAACCTTATATATAAAAGAAATCCATTATAATTTTTTTGGTATTCACACTCAAACTTAATATTTAAAAATTAGGGATGGGTCGAATAAAAAAAAATGTTGATTCCAGTTCCGGTGCCGATTCTACAATTTAAATATTGTTTCCAGTATTCGGTTCTATTTTGAATAGTTGCCTTTTGCTTGCAACTTTATTAAACCAATGCAGGTAAAATTCATTAAATGTTTTATTTAACCCATGGAAGAATTTAACAGTAACAAAGTGTGAAGATGAGGTTTAATGTATACAGATAAACTTGTTGTATTAAATTTATTTAAGGTTAGTAAATATGTAAAACATTCTTTTTTTTACATTAATATGTGGTGATTGTGGCATGTTTGGAAAATACTTTAATTAAATAACTCGTGGCCCTAAAAACCAAACATTATGCCCTGCTGTACAATAAAGGTAACCTACAAAGGTTCGTTAAAAGAATGTCATCAGCTGTGGTATGCAGCTCGATTCCTTATCTTTTTTTTTGCTTCTTTTAGGTTGACTAGGCAGCCTTTTTTTTTTTTTCTGTGCTGGAATGTGACACCTTTAAAAAAAACGTCTTTTCCTCCTCTTTTACTCTGATCCACATCTTTCCTGCCAAACAAAGAAGGCTGTATCAATCGGCTAGCAGTGTTGTTTACCTGGGAGGGCTGAGAGAAAAAGAGAGAGTGAAGGCAAAGGAGTGTTGATGAAAGAGAGAGAGAGGAGATAACAGACTGTTCCCATACACGTCCCTCCAAACATCACTGAACAGTTTACGACTACCACTCCTTAATTGTTTTCCTTTATGTTGGGAAAAAGGGGCGCCCTATACATGAGTAAATACCATAGTTATTTTTGTAACAACAGAGTTTTGCCATTGCTGTGTAGAACCAAGAACCGAGTAATTGTTGTTAACCTAAAACCAGTTCCGAGTCAAACCTCAAGAACTGGAAACACCTCTTTTCAAACCATGATCACAGATATAGTTGCCAACGTAGCGGAAGTATTATCCATAGAGCACATAACAGTCTCAGTTACGAGCTAAGAAATAAAAATGTCTTGAATATTGTGATTGATAAAGTGCAGTGAATAGGGTTTCCTTAATTTTCGTTGCCTTTTTTGTGTTAACTTTCCGGGCATATTTATTAGTGTTACATTTATATATACAGTGAAACCTTTATTATTTGTTTTTCAAGGGACCTACTGAAAAATACTCAGCATGCTGGGAAACTCAATATGTGGACCACTCTCTTCCTCAAAAAGTAAAACCGAAACTCAAAAACAAAACTTTATTTTCATCCTGATTTAAAATGAGTTGATGGCCTGTAATGAACAGTGGGCATCCCTTAAATACCGGATGGAAAAAACATATCTCAATCATTCAATACAAGTATTATATTATAAAATATTAAAATGCACTTAATGCATCACTCACCAATGTTGAAGCCTCATTTGCAGTGGTGTACAGTGTTTTGCGTGAAGAGAACACCTTTTAAATATTTAATTTTCCTGGCATTTATTTTCAAAATTTCCTTTATATTGGCAAGCACACTATAAAATTATTGTAGCTAGATTAAGACAAAAAAATAATCAACGGCTGTACACAAGCAAATAACTACCTGCATTCTTGCACTTTTAATTCAAAACTGAATGAAAATTACATCGCAATTTATATATTTTTAAAACACTTAATTATTTCATCTTGAAGAAGTCCTAAATTTTCAACTGCTTTGTCTTGGCATTACATTTACCGTATTTTATCGCATATAAGTCGCACATTTTATTTTTAAAAAATTATTGAAAACTTGGGGTGCAACCTATAAGTGAGAAAAATTCCTCCAGCCCTGCACTAACTTTTCATTTACTCCGAATTCACGGCCCGCGGCTCAATTTCCAAACTCTTCAGCGAACAAAATCACTTTAATTTTGAAACCTGCGGTGGAGGTACATCGCTTTTACATCAAGAAACTGTCGCACTTCTTCACTGCCACAACATCAAAACAACACTACGTGCGGCGAAAAGACGATATAAGAGAAAGACGTGTAAATCACGGCTAACATTTGGTACTCAAGAACCAACGCTAATGTGCTGCTATCTCTAATACTCCACAGAAAGCTTTCGAAAATAATCAATTATAACTTATCGAGCAAAAATTGATTCCTTTTGATTCTTTTAAATATTTTTTTCTGTTAAGGATTGCGAAGGGAATTACGTAACGGAAATATTCAAATGCCTTTCTATATTTTGTAAGTTTATTTAAAACTTACAAAGATAAACTGCAGAAATAATGGTTAGGTTTTTGCTTTTAACATAAATCATTAGAAATACTTGAAATATATAAAAAGAAAACTTGATAAAATTTTTGTTGTAAAAATATCACTTCAAATTAAATTACATGTTTATAAGNATTGCTGTGTAGAACCAAGAACCGAGTAATTGTTGTTAACCTAAAACCAGTTCCGAGTCAAACCTCAAGAACTGGAAACACCTCTTTTCAAACCATGATCACAGATATAGTTGCCAACGTAGCGGAAGTATTATCCATAGAGCACATAACAGTCTCAGTTACGAGCTAAGAAATAAAAATGTCTTGAATATTGTGATTGATAAAGTGCAGTGAATAGGGTTTCCTTAATTTTCGTTGCCTTTTTTGTGTTAACTTTCCGGGCATATTTATTAGTGTTACATTTATATATACAGTGAAACCTTTATTATTTGTTTTTCAAGGGACCTACTGAAAAATACTCAGCATGCTGGGAAACTCAATATGTGGACCACTCTCTTCCTCAAAAAGTAAAACCGAAACTCAAAAACAAAACTTTATTTTCATCCTGATTTAAAATGAGTTGATGGCCTGTAATGAACAGTGGGCATCCCTTAAATACCGGATGGAAAAAACATATCTCAATCATTCAATACAAGTATTATATTATAAAATATTAAAATGCACTTAATGCATCACTCACCAATGTTGAAGCCTCATTTGCAGTGGTGTACAGTGTTTTGCGNTAAAATATTAAAATGCACTTAATGCATCACTCACCAATGTTGAAGCCTCATTTGCAGTGGTGTACAGTGTTTTGCATGAAGAGAACACCTTTTAAATATTTAATTTTCCTGGCATTTATTTTCAAAATTTCCTCTATATTGGCAAGCACACTATAAAATTATTGTAGCTAGATTAAGACAAAAAAATAATCAACGGCTGTACACAAGCAAATAACTACCTGCATTCTTGCACTTTTAATTCAAAACAGAATGAAAATTACATTGCAATTTATATATTTTCAAAACACTTAATTATTTCATCTTGAAGAAGTCCTAAATTTTCAACTGCTTTGTTTTGGCATTACATTTACCATATTTTATCGCATATAAGTCGCACATTTTATTTTAAAAAAATTATTGAAAACTTGGGGTGCAACCTATAAGTGAGAAAAATTCCTCCAGCCCTGCACTAGCTTTTCATTTACTCCGAATTCATGGCCCACGGCTCAATTTCCAAACTCTTCAGCGAACAAAATCACTTTAATTTTGAAACCTGCGGTGGAGGTACATCGCTTTTACATCAAGAAACTGTCGCACTTCTTCACTGCCACCACATCAAAACAACACTACGTGCGGCGAAAAGACGTGTAAATCACGGCTAACATTTGGTACTCAAGAACCAACGCTAATGTGCTGCTATCTCTAATACTCCACAGAAAGCTTTCGAAAATAATCAATTATAACTTATCGAGCAAAAATTGATTCCTTTTGATTCTTTTAAATATTTTTTTCTGTTAATGATTGCGAAGGGAATTACGTAACGGAAATATTCAAATGCCTTTCTATATTTTGTAAGTTTATTTAAAACTTACAAAGATAAACTGCAGAAATAATGGTTAGGTTTTTGCTTTTAACATAAATCGTTAGAAATACTAGAAATATATAAAAAGAAAACTTGATAAAATTTTTGTTGTAAAAATATCACTTCAAATTAAATTACATGTTTATAAGTTATTTCTTTTTTCCAATAAATATATAAACTCCGGCAGTCAACGCTGCATCTCGAGCGCCATATCAGACTACGCCCAACGAAATTGCTGCGCACTGTCTGCGTTGTATGTTTGGCAACACCGCTTGCTTGCAAAGACACCCGACCTTCGCCAAGGTNTCCAATAAATATATAAACTCCGGCAGTCAAGGCTGCATCTCGAGCGCTATATCAGAACATTTCAGACGAACTACGCCCAACAAAATTGCTGCGCACTGTCTGCGTTGTATGTTTGGCAACACCGCTTGCTTGCAAAGACACCCGACCTTCGCCAAGGTTGCATACATCAGCCACCCGTGGCTCAGGCCGTGTTGTACAGATTTACAACAACAATGAGCGCCACCTATCAACAATAAAAAAAAAAATTTTTTATCACCTTTTGAAAATAATGGTGCGACCTATATGCACAGGCGACTTATATGCTATAAAATACGGTAATATGGTACAATGAAGTCTCCATTTTAAAAATGTTTGTCTGATATACATTGTTAAGTTTTTGAGCATAGCAGAATGCTTTAACCCTTTCAAAAGCATCACATATTCCTGAAAATGATGGCACCGAGTCCTCCGAGACCTGTGTATCTTCTGCTTCTTCACTGCTTTCTGGAGTTTGAACTTCAGCACACAATTTGTCAACTGTCTGGACACCACACGTGTCTAGTTCACAGTCACAACTTACGCATGCATCAAAGTCGACGTCCGGTTCATTAACTATTTTCAGTCTGCTTGAAAGTTGGTTTCATCATCTCCCACAGCTTCAGTGTGCGCTGTTTTCTCCTGACCAATCCCACGCTTGCTGAAACAATTGGCAATTCCTGTAGTGGTCATCTTCTGCCATGATGCCGCAGTGTAGTGGATGGCTTGAAGCAGATTGATTTTCAGTGCTGCATTCTAGCCACCCTTCTGCGAATCCAGCAAGCAAATAGCTTTTTGCACAAGCATTTTTCTGTATTCTTTCTCGAAGCGCTTGATAACCCCCATATCTAATGGCTGCAACACACTAGTGCAGTTAAGCAGGTAAAATATCACTTTCACATTTTTTAGAGATGATGTGTCTTGAGGATGCGCAGCACAATTATCCACAAACAGGAGGATTTTTTGGCAGAGAGCCCACATTGCACAGACAGGTGAGTGCAGAAATGCACTAAAAATTTCAGTTATCATCCATGCCTCTTTATTTGCATAGTACGTTACTGGCAGAGTTTTAATATTTTTAAAACACCTAGGTTTTGAAAGACTTTTCCAATGACAGTTTGTTTAAGTTTATCACTTCAGTCACTGTTGGCATGCAATAAAACAGTGATATGTTCCTTTGCATAGTTTCTACCATGGTAAGTTTTGCCTTTCATGGATAGTTCTGTCAGGTTAACAGTTGTAGAGCAAGCAGGTTACATCAGCATTGTAAATGTCCAATGGTTCGTAACCTTCTGTCAGCTGTGATATCTTCTCTAGCCACTGTTTTGAAGTTTCTGCAATCACTGCAGTACTTTCTCCGGACAACTTCTTATATACCAAGCCATGGCGGTCTTTGAACCTTGAAATCCAGTGGTTTGATGCAGTGAAATTTTCTATTTCAAGGCAAAGAGCTATTTGCTTTGCTTTCTCCCTGATTACAGTGCCATCAACCGGAATATTCTATGCTCGAATTTTCCGGTACCGCGCAAGATGAACATTCTCCAATTCGCTAAATGATGATTCCCTAGAAGTTTTGCGTTTGTTAAAATTTAGTTAAAATATACTTGCTTTTTAGCGAATATAGCCTTTCCTAGAAATTATTGTGTTCTATGTAGATGGTGGAAGTCCGAGGTGCATGGCCACATCAACACTGCTTTTGACTTAACTGTTAAATTAAAATTATTAAGTTTCCTTTGTGGAACCAGAGTAAAGTTCAAATCTGTTCCGATTATTATTAATGTTTGATTCTGGTCCGTACCACATCTATTATACGTATGTGTTTTATTTACGCAAATTTTCGTGTGCTGACTTGAAACAAAAAAGTAGAGATGAAACTAATAGTAATTTTGCCGGATACCGGATATTCGGCTGGGTCACAAGCCGGATATCCGGCGGCCGAATATTCGGCAGGTCTGAGTGTGATTTCTTCTTAGAAGAAATATTCATGTCGCAACATGTTTGTTTTCCGACGCCGGCGCATAGATACTCGCGGGAGTGCAATAAGCAGGCGGGAGGGGTAATGAATGAGTTTGCTCACTCATTTGTTTTGTTTTGTTTGAGCCGCCATTTGTTGACGTTCGGGTTTAGGTGAAATTAGTGAAAGCAAGTTACGAAAATGTCAGCGCGAAGTAAAAGATCCCCAATTTGGCAATATTTTGATATCAGCAATGACAACAATAAGTTTGCTGTTTGTTTGTTGTGCCAAATGCAAATCTCTCGTGGTGGAAAAGGAAAAAAAGCAGGTATGTATTCAATTATTTTATTATCGGATTTAGCTTTTTGTATCGAAAATATTCCGCAATTTAACGTGAATAAAATTTATTTCAAGATGATCTACTAAATTTAATAATAAATAATGATCGTATTCGTAACTAGTTATGTAACCACGGAATTCGAGGGGTTTGTTTTAAAAGATATTATTTTAAGAAACTGCTGTCATACTTTCGTAGCCTTTCGTGAACTTCAAGTAAATTATAAATGGTTAATGGATAGTTAATTTATTGTTGTATAAACTAGTTTACTGATCCGAATTATTTCAAATCTTACTTCGCTTTTATTTATCGATTTTGTTTTAATCAATACGCTTATTTTTCTTTCAGGTACGTCAGCTATGAGTAACCATTTGAAATACAAACATCCGGATAAGTTCAACGAGATTCGTAAGGATAAGTCCGTGGTACTTGCTCCGCTGCCAGCAGCCAATGCTCACCCCGGTCCAAGTACATCGTCGACATCGACACAAAAACAATTAAGTTTGTCTGAATCATTTGAACGAAAATTATTATGGGATGTGAATGATGCAAAGGCCAAAAAGTATCATTATCTAATCACAGAAATGATTGCACTAGACAATGAGCCATTATCTATCGTGGAAAGAGTTGGATTCAAGAGATTCATGGAACAAGCGGTACCCCGCTATGAAATGCCGAGTCGCACCTATATTACTCAAACAATTGTTCCTGATATTTACGACCGAATTAAAACAAAAATTGCAGCAAATATAGCAAATGCTCTCGCGATTTCAGTGACTTCTGACGTTTGGACCTGTTTGCACAACAATGCGAGCTTTTTGAGCTTCACAGCTCATTGGTTGTCTTCTGATCTTCATCAGGAACATGCTGTTCTTGCTATGAAGCCATTCCCAGGATCCCATACTGGAGAAAATATAGCAAAAGAGCTTAATACGATCGCAGCTCGCTGGAACATTAACCAAAGTAAAATACATTTACTTATTCATGACAGTGGTGCTAACATGGTCAAGGGTGTTCGAGTGGCCGAGTATGATTCTGCTAGATGCTTCCTTCATTTACTTGAGAGGGTTGTCACAGTCTCGTTAAAGGTTCAACATGAAGTAGTGGAGATGATCGCTGCCGGTAGACGTCTTGTGACGCACTTCAACCATTCAGGTTTAGCTCATGAGAAACTGATCGAAATACAAAAAGAACTTTGTTTGCCACAGCACCAACTTGTTCAAGATGTAAGTACGCGGTGGAATTCTACCTATTATATGGAAGAACGGTTATTGGAGCAAAAACGGGGTATTTCTGTTTACGTAGCTGACCACGGCATACTTAATAACTTGACAGCTCAGCAATGGGAATTGATGGAACAGTGCGTCAAGCTTTTAAAACCTTTTGAGGAAATTACAAAAATCACCAGTTCCGGTCTCTCTTGCATATCAGAAGTTATTCCCCATGTTGCTGCTTTAAAGAAGTATTTGGACAAAGAAGAAACTGCAAAAATTACCCCTGATATACTGCATATGAGAGCCTCGTTAAGAGCTGAAATAGAAAGCCGTTTTAGCACCATAGGACAAGATCAAAATTTTTTGATTGCAACGTTCCTCGATCCGAGGTTTAAGACCAACTTTTTCGGGGCACTTGAAGCTGAAAGTGCTAGGCAAAAAATTTTGTTGGAGTATTTAAAAATGACCTGTGATGATTCGTCTAACAGTGGATGTGATTCGCCATCTTCATCGCCGGCTAAGAGACGTAGAGTTGATGAGGCGGGATCGACTACAACACGCGAGGCTCACGACACATTTTGGAATTGTTTTGATGAAGTGGCGAATGAAAATAATAGATCGTGTCAGGATCAAGAGAAAAGCGCGATTGCAAATGAAATTGATTATTATTTAAAAACAGCTCGTATTGATCGTAGCTCCGACCCTTACTTTTGGTGGAGTGTCAATACAAACCAATATCCAAATTTGTCAAAATTTGCTAAAATTTATCTTTCAGCTCCATGCAGCAGCGTCTATAATGAAAGGTTGTTTTCTGAAGCCGGCCTTGTCTATGAAAACAAGCGCAATCGCTTATTGCCATTACACGCAGAACAAATTGTGTTCATCCATCACAATTTGCCTTTAGTTAATTTTGAATATTAATAAATTGTGTTTAATATTCATAATAAAGAAACCACCTTAACTTATTGATTTTCATTTGTTTGGCATGAATTTTAGAATGGATTAAATATTATACCTATCTAATGTGGACAGTAGTTGCATTTATTGCATAAATTTAATCCAACTTTGATATTTTTGTACTATCCGGTATCCGGCCGAACCGAATATTGACTCACTATCCGGTATCCGGCCGAAATAGAACAAAGGGCCGGATAACGGATAGTAACCGGATATCCGTTTCATCTCTACAAAAAAGTGCCTGCAATTATTATGTTTTACCTGTTTTTGATGGGTGTAATTTAAAACAAATAGTAATTGAATTATCAAAAATAAATTACGTAGTTAACAATTGCAACGTTGCAAGACAACTAGTTGTGTACACTAGCATTTGAGGTTAGGGCGTGTCTGTTTACCTGCTCTTGGGGCTACCGAATTTTAGTAGTACCAAGTTTAAGATAGTTATTTCACAGATAAACAATTGTTCCGTATATATTTTGGTTTTTGGACAGAATATTTTATCTATGGATGCTGGTAAATTATTGATTTAAGGGTTGTGGCATGCAGGTTTTTTTTTACATTGTTTATATAGGATATTTATTGGGACCATCCAAAATATCAACATAAACGGGAACTCAACAAGGTTTCACTGTGTGTGCATTCGTAATTTTCATGAAAATATATTCAAGTGAAGAACTTGTGAGTGTTGTTGGCAACGTCGCATCGCTAATCAATATTTCAAGAATATAACACCGCTGTGTCTTGTGTTTGCTCTGCTGGTCGTTACAAACATGGCAGCCACCATAAACATTGCAATTGCTTGCTGACGTGTACAGTACATAATTGATACACACATACTGTATTTCCACATTATTAGTTTTTATTTTATTTTTTTGTGTTTCGTGCACACTAAATTTATCTGTAGTCTGGTAAGTCCATTATTATTTATTATTTTCGTTACGAAATAAGAGTAAGGTGCGACATTGTAAGGAAATCAACAACAGGTTTTTCTAAAGTGGTACATTACATAAATAAGGCTAAATGCAGGGCAGTGAGATGTAAGCAAAAACAATGAGTTGATTGAAAATTTATGTTTTTTGTGTTATCAATTAGTAGAGACAGAAAGAGTAGGTTTTATTTTTTCAAAAAAGAGGTGTCATTTTTGTAAAAAAAAAAAAAAAAAAAAGCTGTTAATATCCTCCTACTAAAATGCAGGTTTCTGCATGAGAATTGCTCTATTTTTTCATCTCCTCTTTATAAAGACATACATAACTTGAGAAATATTGCTTTATTCGTAAAATCAAAATTTGTCATTGTTATTCCTATTGAAAAGCATTGGTTATTTTTTTTTTAACTTATTTCCTTGCACAAATACCTAACTCCCAGAGAAAATACAGCCACGTTTCTAAGACAACCAGTACTTTCCTTTATCAACAGACAACATTGGAAACCATTTCACATTTTAAGATTTTGTATTCTGCCTGACACCTGGCACAATGGTCACAATTTATACGCAATTATGAAAGTACTGTAAAAAAAAATATTGCCTTGTACGAACAGGAAAAAAAATTAGAAAATTCTACCTTTTATGTTTTTAACGATCTGAATTTTCAGCAACAGATTGTTTTGTTAGGCCCACTAACAAAGCTTTTGTTTGTTTAAAACTTTGTCACTTTGTAAAAAATAAAGAATTGTTTGACAAAACGTGACAAAGCTACATATGTAAACAAACTCAGCGAGCTAGTTGGTGCGAATTCCATAGATAAAGTGGTGTTTGGTAGGCTTAAACACTAAAACGGCGGGGTTTCCTAGTGAGCAAATATACTTTTGCAGTGCCATGCATTAGAATGTTAATTTGAAGTGATGCATCATCACTTGGGGTCATGTTATTTATGGCCGGAAACACACATTATGCAAAGTAAAATGTGTTTTTGTTTATGGTGGTAAATCAAAGAAATCTGCATGCAGTCGTATTTGAATACGCCAAAACACAAAATACGTCGTAAGAAGCAACTATACGACATAAAACAATAATTCTCGAAAATACTACAGGATTTTGTACAATTAGTGAATTACAGTTAGAATTCAAAAATCGTAGTTTTTCGTTTTTTATGTTAAAACTAGCTGACCAGTGACTAACACTGTGACGGGAGAATTTCGCTATAAAAAAATAAGGGTTGGTGGTAGAAGGGTGAAAATTTAGGAGGGTATGTATTTTTTGATGCCACATCATAAAAAAATAAAAATTTTGTTCAAACAATAAAAAAAATTGTTTGGGGGTGGCCACCCTTATTACTTAGGGGTGTAAAATCTATTCTCAGACCTACCGAGTATACATAAAAAATTTCATAAAAATCGGTCTAGCCGTTTCGGAGGAGTTCAGTGACTAACACTGTGACGGGAGAATTTTATATATTAGATTCACATTTATGGCGTTGGCTAAATTTTAAGGTCTCTACAGCAGTGATGAAAATTTAATCTTAACTCTTGCACTAATTTACAATCCGATTTCCTTTCAAATATTCTCTAGCTAAATGCATTCTATGGTCGTCAAGGCCTTGTAATAATTCCTGCTACCTTAACAGTGACACTTTTGCTTGGTGATTATGATATTTTTGAACTTTATACGTGAAAGAAAAAAAAATGATAGAACGGGTGTGTTGTGTTGTTCCAAAGAAAGCAACATAAATGTGATCCACAAATTATTTACACTTAGACATTCAAAAAAATTGTAACACGCTAAAATAATTAGTTTCTGCAACAAAGATAGCGGATTTTAGGTAATCATTGCGTCTGTGTNTTTTTTTTTTTTTTTTTTTTTATATATATATATATATATATATAAAGCAACAAAACAGATTATTGTGTAACACTCATTCTGTGAATATATGTTTAGTTTCAAGTAAAGGTCTGTGTAAATTTTCAAAATAGCTCTTTTTGAAGTAAAACTGGAATAATCTATTTATTCGCACTAAAATGCTAAAAATTAATTTTTTTTTATCGCAAATGCTACTTTTTTCAGTTTTCTGTGGGTTAATATTACTTGTGCATGTGTACCTAATGTACTGTTTACGGACTTTGTATGTCATGGTGAGTACAGTGGATGCTTAAACTGTTTTGTTAATATTTCTTTAAATGATTGTAGCATGAAATTTTCAGTGATGCTACTCAAATTTTTGTTCTATCTATGGGGTAAAAGGTAAATTTTTTGTTCGGAAAAAACAAACTTTATTAGAATTATGTTGGGTTCCACGGATGATTTCTGTGGACACAGACTTTCGTTCCATCCGTGTTCGATGGATAGTTTCCTGGAGGAGGGTGACGAGGAGATGTCGTCTCCAGCGATCTTGAATGGTGGTTAAAATGAGAGGGCGGGAGCTGGGTGGTGAGGGCACTCCAACTGTTGGGTGGTTTCAGATAGTTACCGGGGTCGTATGCTGCAAAGTGCAGTTGTGACTCGGTTGCCGCTCAAGTTAAGCTTAGAGTTGCTGCCTTTATAATTCGCAACCTGAGAATTAACTTCCGTTCTGCGGCTGTGCCCGGACATATGTTCCACCTGCCCACTGCGGGGTGAGCAGCTCACTTTGGCGGAGGAGCTACGCTCTTTGGTGCCGTCTGTGGGGTTGCATCTGCGGCATGAGCTTAGGCGCTTAGCTGGTGCGCTAGACTGGCTTCTGTCATATGGGAGGGGTTGGTGTGACTTGACTGCCTTTGTCCACGAGTACCCCCGCATCTATAGGCGTGCTGCTAGACTGGATGCAAGTTATTTGTGGTTCAAACCCCACCTGTGTAATGTGATACTGTTCGCATATAAGGCGAAGTAGTGTTTATCTATGCTTATCAAAGTGTGTCACGCGTCAATTCAAAGTTAAAGTTTTATTTATTCTGGAATACAGTACTTTAAAGTTAATCACGGTATATTTGTTGTATAAATGTTATTGAAAAAACAGGTTGACATGTTACATATAGCGTGATATTTCAAAAGGTTAGTTTCTGAAGGTAGTCCTTCCATGATAGTATTGAACAGTGATGAGGAGAATGCTGGGCTGAAAAATCTTCCTAGGTTTTTGGAGTATCGTGACATATATTTCTACATGGTACCGAGCAATAAAATAACTTGCCGAGCTTCAGATCGATAAAGTTTAAGTGGAAGGAATACTACATGCAGTTTTTGCAGAGTATCCAGAATTTGTCAAGTGTTGCTTCAGAATTATGTGGACACCAACAAGCAATGTGGATGGTGAAAGACTTATGCCTCACTACAACAATGTTGTCAGACCGATGAACAATACTGAAAGAGAGCAATGTTCACCAAGCGCTTTCTTTTAGCTGTAGTAATTGTCACTGATAAATCTGTAGGTTCTAGTGTAATTTTTTGGGACCCTACGCTTTTATTTCTACTAAATTGAAGTACTGTGGATTCTACATTATTAGTTTTTGAGTGAACCAACAAGGAAAAACGAAGCATGCAGGAAAATTATGGGTGCGGATTTGGCTTTTAGACCTGAGAAATATTGTGGCAGATGTACCCATGAAAAATACGGTAAAACGTATACAGATGATAAATATGGTAAAATGTATACAACAGGAACAAATCATCGGAAATCCTCTGTATTTCATACATAAACAATTGTTCCGAGTATACATGTATGCTTTCAGGCATATCTGATCGGTGGATGCGGTAAGCTTATGTTTAAAGTCATAGCATGCTGGTTTTTAACATTGTTTATATAGTATAATTGTCGAGATCATGAAAGAAAGTTACTGTTGTTGGAAAACAGAATAAACGGGATCGCAGCAACGAGGTTTCACTGTACTTGTAATGTTTTTTTACGTGTGTTTAACTCAAAAATTAATTTATTGTACAGAAAACGTATCATTTCACAAGTGTTGAAAATTACCTTAAAGATTACTTCTTTAAATATTGGTGATGATTTCCATACTATGTTACAGATTTTGCCTTTTTTTTTGTAGGTGTCATCGCAGTGTATGTAAATTGTGTTTTAATCTGTACCTTTTAAAGTGTTTGTTTATTTGTTGCCAGAAGTAAGAATTGAATTTTGAATAATTTATGCTTTTGGCAAAATTCTAGCATCTAAAAAATATAGATGACAATTCACAAAAACCAATTGATGCTAATTTTTCCAGCCCCTATCAATTGTGAACTCGGAAAACCGAAAGCATGCATAAGGTTGTTTACATATTTTGTTGTTACTGACAGTCAAGTTATTGGCTTGAAACAAGAATGGGTAATTGTTTTTATATATGCATTGGTTCTACAATAAACAAGATTGTAACTTGCATAATATTTACTCTTAAACTTAGTCCTTTCAAAAAAAAGTAGGCTAATTGGTAAGAGTCCTGGAAATTTCGGAAATGCGACATAATGCAAAATGTGTTATTAAAATAAAACAATTCATTTTTGCGATATAGCGATAAATGAGAGAAACTTCTGTAAATGCGCTAAGATCTTCACAAATGCCATTCACTGCATCTGTTTTCAACGTAAATGAGAGATGGATCTTTTTTTACTCAAAAAACTCCTGCTTGTGTGGTGTTTGTGACAATGGAAAACTTAATGTTAGCAATTGGGTTTTTTTTCTCCAGATGTCAAAAATATGAGACATGCATGCAGCACTCAGCCAAAAATGGCTTGCCACATTGCTATGACCCTAGCGCTCGCATTGTCGCTTTTGACTACCACAACACTAATTTGTTTACACCAATGGCACGCGTATACAGTCTTCCTATCTACATCCTTGACAGTATATTTTTACTCCCATCTGCTGCAGTGTATGTTATTTTTACGATGAAAAGTATGTGCATAACAAAATTAAAGAAGGTATTCTTACAAGACGGTTCAAAGTCACTGTGTCATGTATGAACATTCTCTGCGTGTAGGAAATGGCACTATATTATATTGTGTCTAGTGCATAAAACCTTCAGCCAATAGAATTAAAGGAGGACAGAAGAAGTGATTTCCTAGACATTTCGTTCAACCTTTCAATGTATCTGTGCCAACTTAAACAGTGAGCATCGTGTGCTGCCATTAATAAACTCATTTTCTCTAATGAAAATTTTATTCTACATCAAATGTGTCCGATTGCAATTTTGTGAAATACAGTTCCATTAGGTTTTTTTTTTTTTCCTGGTGAAATTTTGTTTGCATTGCTGTAATCTTTCTAATTTAATAAGCGAAAAGTGATTTTCTCATTAGAAAGATAAGGACAGATGTGCATGTGAAAAAACAAAAATCACAAGATGTATTTTTATGAAACTTGCATTTAGTGATAAATATTATTGTGGAAATGTCCTGTGAAAGGGAACCTCAAAATTGGGATCAGTTTGGTTTAGTCACAGGTCTTATAACTTTTTTTTATATTTGTAACATTATAGCCTAACCAGCTATTTGCTTAAACATATTGAGTGTATAAAATTATTAATTTTGGTGTTATTGTGCTGTAAGTTGCACCAGTTTTAAGTAAGAATTTGATAGTCTGAAGATAAGGTCACAATTGTAATGTATCCATTGAATGAGTAGCATTTTGTAATACAGTTTTCTACTAGTGTAATTTTAAAAATATATAAGCATTCCATCTTCCTAAGTTCTGTCCATATATGTTGTTTTACTTGTTTTAATTCATTCTCGTATCTATGAGGTGAGCCGATATGGTTTTTGAACCTTTTCCGATATTACCGTTACAAACGTACAAATATTGCAAATACCAATACGGCCTTGACAAGGAAAAATAACATTTTTTCATGTTTCAAAAAAATTAAAAACTTTATTTTGAAAACATTTAGTTCAAGGAAATTCTAATTTTCTTTGTTTTTATTGTTTCAGTGATAGGCCGAACTATTAAGATAAAATAAATCTGGGAGCCACATACTAGTTAGTAATTAAGCATATTTTTAAGACACAAATAATTAAAATTGATGTAAAAAAATGTCTAAGATGCGATGAACACATGAATTATGCATATAATGTATTTGTAGTATTCGACCTACCTTTGTTTTCCACAATACTAAATGGTAAAAGGTCTGTGCAAATAATTTTTCCAGAGAGATTGTTTATTTCCACAGTGCGGGCATGTGATGAAGGATATGGTTTACTTTTTTCCATTCATACACGTTAAGAAATTTCAGTTACACCTGTTTACATCAGGGCTAGATGAACATGTAGCCACACAATCGTTATCTGAAATTTGTGAAGTACTTGCAATTATGGCATTGCTAGGCGTGTTTTCTCTGCCAGAAATTTATTTGATAGTTGTACAACAGGCCTAGGAGGACACTGTTGTAATTTGAAGCTCTTCCACTACAAAGGGTGCGTACATTCATAGTCACGTATTAAGTTTGTGGTACTATACGACCTCAGTGATGTACTGCCTCTCAAAACCAAACCTTTTGCAAATATGGCAAACAGCTCTGCATTCTTGCAAGTTGCTTAGGGTAAAAAAATTCCACAAGTCACTTTTTCTTCCAACCATATTATTTGTTTTTTCCTGGCACATGTAAATAATTTCACCACGTTAGTTCCCTAACCTCACACTTAATATTACTACAGCAAGAGCAAACAAATCAACGAAACTAACACCAAAAAAAACTGTCGGATTGGCGCCGCTAGGTGGCAGTAATGTGCAGCATGTAGCCAACATTACGAGATTACATAATTTTTTTATGCGGCGCCGTGTTCGCATTTGGACATGAGTTACATTAGTAAAAACCAATTAAAAAATAGTTATTATTTTAATAAAACCAAATAGTGTGCTGATCCACTCCAATTATGTCAAGTAGAAAACAGCATCATTTTAGATCTTAGGGCAAAATATCAGCGATTTAAACAATAATTGCCCACAATTACGATATTGGCCGGTTTTGATATATCTGTACCGGTATCAGCTCAGCCCTACTCGTATCATTTAACAACAATTTGAAACATGTTGTTTTAGCGATATACTATGATGGAATAAATACTCTCATTAACTCTGAGTGTTTTATTTTTACGATTTGTTCTTGACGGTTCAAAGGTTGAAAATTTGAACCTAGCACACACGTAACAAGGAATATTCTAAATAGCATTTTGCTAATATTAGAGGAAATAACCCAACTGTTAAACTCTTCTCAGACACTTAAGATGTAATAGAGGAAAAATAATTTCCAAAGATTAGGCCATTTATTTTAAAATAGTAAGAACCACAGGATTGATTTTATATATATATATATATATATATGACAGACACACACACACCCAGTGGACTTTTGTACTGTTGACTAACAAACACCACATGGCAATGTTTACATTAAATATGGCAGTAGGATACATAAGAGGCTGAAAGTAGAAAAATAAGCTGGGCTTTGCAAAGTGCTTGCTCAAAGTTAATCATCTCAATTTTAGGAATTCAAGACAATTTTTTCTTTTAGGTGCCTTTTAGTAAATTTGATGTTGTTATGGAAGTTACTTCAGGGAAGCTATCTGTAGCCAGTGGTTGCAGTTTTTAAATAGATAGGTACAATGTGGCAAATTAACTTAAAAATTTTGAAATTTAAAATGGTGGGTTGTGACCTTTTCTGGGTGGGGCAGGGGGCAACCAGTAAGAAAACAAGTTGCTAACTTAATTGCCAACCCCAGCAGCTTTCGAATTCATGCTTACTGACTAGATGGAGGAGGCAATCAATGGGTAAATCATCACCTTAGATCTCTCTGTAGCCCAGTGGGGGAAAAATTCTGTTGAAAATATTACCATTGATAGCAGGTAAAGGATCTGCAAGATTGTTTGAGAATGTGGATATGCTTAGTGTGAATCTGGGTGATTGACTCTCTTACGTACTTTCTAAATATTGTGTCTATTATAAGTTGAATGATAAAGTTCTGCCATATTTTAAAATGTCTAAGCAATAATCAACGCTGGCAATTATTATTATTATTTTTTAATTTAGCTTTTACTGTTTATTTTTAAATGTTATCTTTCACAGGGATGTCAAATTTAATTTCTCAATACCCATGATTCTTGAAGAATCGTATAATCAAGAATCTGAATGAAGACTAAGAATTGAAGCATTAAAACCCAATTACTACAAATGCATAACCTATCACCTCTCAAAAACTTTTTAAAATTACTTGATTTGTGCATGAAAATGTGAGATGCGGAGATAATCTGAAAAAAATATTACTGGCCGTGTTCAAATTCACCATTCAGTATATTGGAATTTAGTAGCTTCAGTTCGGTCGCTGTTTGGTAGTTTTGTATTTTAGCAGGTTTCATTGCATACTAAAATCTTAATACTAAAATACAAGTATGTTGTCATTTATATGGACTAATTCAAGCCACGTTACCTTTTAGTAAACTAAGTGTCAATTCGAACACTGCCTCACCTTTTTGCATGACCTATACTTTTCTCACGCGAATAAAAAATAATGTTTTATAAAAACCTACCACGTAGCGGATGATTTCAATGTTACCCCGGCAAAGGACTTATATAAACAACACAGTACTTTATTATTTTGCACGTGGCAGAAACTTAACTTTTTATGCCAATCGTGGAATGTTCGCTTTTGCACTTTTTGTATTTTCTTGTGACTTTGATGTGGCGTTTCTTCGTTCACATCATCGTAAATTACGTGTGCATACTTCACTGTTTGCGTTATGACTTGGCAAGGAAAGAGAAGAATTTATATTTGTACCGTTGTAATATTTCCGAGAAATAAGTTTAAAAAAATAGCAATATCGTAAAAGAAACTAAGTTTCTCGACTCTGGCAGCTTCTGAACGACTGTCTAGTGTCTGCCATTGTTGTTTACTATACTACGAGTCCTGTCCGCTGGTAGTACTCAAGCAAATAAGCCATACCATTTCAGAAACAAAACAAGTTTGATTATAACAAGGAAAAATATTTCCTTGCAATCGTTATAAAAAATGAACAGTGTAGGTTAACTGTCTTACAAACAAATACCAAATAGTGTCTGCGTAATGCCTTAATATGTTGAGGCAATAATGGAGATTTTCTTTATTTGCTAATGATGCATCATTCCCAATCTCGTTCTTTTCTCATGGGAAAATTTATTTTCAGACCCGCCCAAAAATTTCTGGTTCAAAATATCCAATCCCTCCCAGCTTTGATTTGCTTATGGTAAACACCAGCCTGTTAATAGTATTATCAATCTACAGTTATTGTGTATCAGTTGCGTTACCATAAAAGATTTGTCCTTTTTTTTTTTTTTTTTTCCGTGATGTTTTTTCCGTTGTGCTATTCTTGAAAACTTTTTTAATAACTTCATGTATTGGTGAACATTTATCATGGCAATTGATGTTTGAATATTCTCATATGCCTCTTTTGAACTTTTTGGAATTCATTTGAATATGCTCCCATTGTTCAAGTGTTATATTTTTTGTTAGTAATAGACCTACTACTAATGTAGGCCTAACTTAAATAATGAAATTACACACTCTCCTATATAGCATTTAGTAATGCAAAGTAATTGTCTGTAATTAAAGGAATCGCGATTTTTGTAATTGAGAATTGAGTGGTTACGGGATCGAGAATCTAGGAAAAGTGGAATCGTTACATCGCTATGTTTTCACAATTTTATCTGTGAATGTAAGTTGCACAGGAACTTGCTCAATCCTACAGTATTGAGACGTAAATGTGAATATCAGCGTAATGAGTGACCTGTGCTATTTGCATGAGGATTCGTTTCTTTCTCATTTCTTGTGTATGTTGAATCGCCCAGTTGTGTGTGGTATGATGTTGGCAAATGGGAAATTTTGAACAGTTCTTTGTGCATAAAACTATTGCTCATTGTAGTTGATTAAATGTGTAAGTTGCTCATTAGGAACTATTCTTGGTAGTTGAAACTTTTTACATACTGAAGCATTTCACAATTATAGTGTTTTGAGGATGGTGTTTGCAGAAATGAAATATACCGTAATAATATTATGTATGTACTAAACACACTTGTTTTGTGTTTACCAGTTTGTAAAGATAATTCATTAGTCAGTTGTTTAGATACTATTTCTGAGGTAAACTTCTATAAACTATGAAACAAGGAAAAAAAAATTTTGTTCAACGTTACCACTCTTTATAAAGTGTCAGATTTAATTTACACCTTCAAATCAAAAGAAAAATTGTCCATATTATGTTTTGTCAAATAGGTCAGAGTCTTTAGAGAACAAGAAAAGTTCAAAGCTGGGCACAAGTTTTAATCATCATGGTGCCAGGCTTGTTAATTCTAACTTTGATGAAAGTCGCTCTTCCAGACGTGAACGTGACACGTTGGTTGGCAGGACTGCAGAATTGCCACGGCGGGAACATGCCTCTCCAGACGCTGGAAGGGGCAAAGAAAGGTTAGATGCAGATTGTTTAATGTTTTTGCGCTCATAGGTTTGAAGGTGGTTGTTATATGCATGTTATCCTGGGTAGTATGTGCTGTGGTTACTAGGTTTTTTTCTTTTAACCTTTAACTTGGTTTATAACAGCGTATCATTCATTTGGTAAAAATCTTTCTTTTGGGTTGAACTTGTAAAATTTGAACGTTAACTCAGAGGTGATGAATTTTGTATTTTAAGAGCCATAGTCATGGAAGCTGCAAATTGACGAATTATGTTAATATTTTACCCTTATGATTATGTCTGCAGTGATACTTTTCCCAATCACATTTTATGTTACTGTCATTTATTTTTATTTAATAACATTTAAGTTGTCGTAACATGCAGTTTTACAATATAATTTTTTATAAAATTAGTGACTGTCGGTTAAAAGTTCCTAGTTTTTAGTCTATTTTCCAGAGGAAAGAAAGAGCTATGCGATTACTTTCCTGTCTGTGCGTTTCCCCCTTAGAACTTTGGAACGCTTAAAACAAATTACGCCAAAACTGGTACATATCATGGTAAGACATCATGCGTGTTTCAGGAATCGTTCAACAGAATCCAACCAAAGTTTGCATTGAATTTATGCTATGATAAGGCATACATGATTTAAATTGAACGACAGTTTGTTCACCCACAAGGAAAACAGGGAAAAGTCAGGTAATTTCACGTGACATGGAAATGTCAGGCAATATTCACCTTGCTCAGGGAGAATGTAAATAACTGCTACTCTGCAAAAGTTTTTAGTTCTCTGAATACAGGATAATGTAATTGTGAGCATATGTTTTTATAATTTCAATGTTTAAATTTGTGAACTGGCCATAATACACCTTTGCCAAGTGACATAGGTACGGTCCCACTTTATGGTAAATAAATGAGCTGATTTCATTAAAATTTCACCATTTCGTCAAATAAATTTTATAGCGAATAAATAAATAAATGCACTACTATTATTAGAACATAGATCTGTTGTTTTTGTAACAATTTCACTCAAACTAAATGGAATTTGTTATTCGTTATTCCATTTGTTATTCGTTATTTTGTTCAGTACAAATTTATGTGGAAAACATTCAAAATATTTAATGATAATCATGAAAGGACAACGTTACGAGAGCATACTTGTCATGTCACAGTTATTTTTGTGCGATAAATCTTGTAATTTACTGACATTAAAAACTGCCCAAGAACATTTACTACTGTTGAGTTTTAAATTATTTTTACACCTCCCACATACAGCTTTTGTTCATTTGTTGATAACACAATTTTAATTAATTCCTGTTCAGTTCAAAATTATTTCAGCATAAATCCACAGCGTAACTACAAAATATTAGTAAATATTTAATTATTGATAAAATAAAAATACTCCTTACATAGGAAAATTGTTTCTACAAAGAAGTGGCAGAAACTTATTTGGTTTTGTTTTCTTGGCTATGTGAAAATTATACAAATTTGCTTCCAACGCAGTTTAAACTCCCAGGCACGCTCTAAAACAGTTACCATATCTGGCATTCTTAACCGGTGTTGTGACGTAAGCAGCCGACTGCAATCACCACTCTTGCTCAATAGTTGCAAATGCCAGTTGTCAAGAACCTAACTACAAATCACAGAAGAGTAAGGTCCGCAGTGTTTATAAATACAGTGCAAATGTTTTGTGCCTAATTTTTTAAGCAATTTTGTGGCTGCAAATACAGGTGCATTACAGAATTTCATGAATAAACAATTTCTTGATATTTTGCATTATTTCACGTTCGCGAAAATTTCTAGTCCTTTGACATAGGACCTAACATACAAAATAAAGTATTTGTTTAAAAAACACTGATGGCCTGAAAAAATGTTGGACATCTTACTTGGTCTGTTCTGTTGCAGTATATTTAATTTGATTGATTACTCGGCCATTGCAGCATCGACTGACTTAAACCAAATAACAACTGGCCGCTGGAAAATTAAATTTTTTTATTGAACGAAACTTGGAAACATTATCGCAAGATATCTTTGCTATTAAAATAATACCACTCCCTGCCCTGCCCTTTTACATGGGCAGATACAATTACTCATAGCTGAGCTGAACCGAACCGATACCCGATAATACGGTATTGGAACCCGCCTTGACCAATTTTCTTTTTAGTGTGGATACGGATGGATATTTTCATTTATGATTGGCCATGACACTATAGGATAATAGGTTGACTAATTTGGAGTACGGATGGGGAATATTTCCTGTCACGGTGACAAGCTGCGACAGTTGCTTCGAAGTCACTGCTTCTGCTTGTCGCTCCTCACAATGCGCTGGTCGAGAGGTGGAAGCGTTTTGACCTTGTCCTGACGTACTATAGAGCATTCCAAGCCAATTAGGTTATAAATCTCGCAGGTAGAATGCGCGACACATCTGTTGCCGTGCCAAACTGTACAGCAGTGCTGAATTTAATGCTATATTTATGTAATTAAGTACATTTTATTGAACTAGCTTAATATTTTGTTTGGAATTATACATTTTTATTTATTTGTGAAATTTACGATAGCTAGTACTAAACTCAGTTGTGAAAGTTTAATTCTGAAAATTCATTATGATCTACTTTCACCTTTCATTGTCATTACTTTTACCTATTTTGAATATATTACCTATTCCACTTTGTGTTTGTGAATGGTATTGCAAAATGTTGCACATATGTAGCTATTAGTTTCATTCATATAACCTCGTCCACAAATACTTTGCCTCTGTCCCTGTTCGCTACTCTCCGTGACAAGGAGCAACCGCCTTGTGGCTGGGCGCACTGCGCAATTCATTATTTCATTCCTTATTGTGACAAGGAGTGACTAAGTCTGCGCCCGTACCAATCGTTCCTTGCTGTGACAAGGAACGACAGCTTCGTGAATGCGTGGCACAAAGCTGCAGCGTCGGTTGTTCCTCACTGTGACAAGGAGCGGCTTGGGATATCATGTTGCATACACACCAAAAACCAAATCATACAAATGACTGTCATACAATTTTTCATGAAGGAGGTTTTAACTTCCATTGTTGTTGCGTCAACAATGCAAATTGCGAACAAAACAACAAACATTTTCCGTTTCTGTAGATGTTTTTCTATGCTACAGGGTACGCAGTATTGTGTTAAAGCTTCTGTTTTTCTGTTGAGTGGTTGTATATAACTTTGTGAGGTGTTTTTTTATTCTGAGGACATCCAAATTTGGTAATAAATTTATCTACAATGATATCCCGTTAAGACGTTCAGAAAATCGGACTAAGTGCAAACTTTTTAAATCGCATTAAGCAGTAAAACTTGTGAAAGATGTTTTACTGTATTTATAATAAAACCATTTTTATGCAAGAAGCTACTGAAAATGACCTCAAACCTGCTAAGTGTCTGCTTTTTCTTCTCC
>NQII01000778.1:123407-174589 GCA_002778355.1 Clitarchus hookeri
ATTATTTCATGTAGGCATTGCTTCCAAGGCAAGCAGCGTGCACTGGCTAACAGATGGCAGCACAGTTGCCTATTTTGCTGCAGTGTCCCAAAAGTATATATTTCACGTCCTTTTAAGAGTAAATTTTCATCTTATGTGGGTTCAAAATAACTCTGGTTGGAAAGAGTTTGATATATGTCATCAAATTATTGTAGAAATATTTGAAAAATACTCTGCGGCAGATGTGCGGCCTCTTCAATTACAGTAGAACCCCGCTAATCTGACCTCGGTTGATTCGACTCCTCGCTTAATCCGATCCATACCGTTGTCTGCATTTGTTTACGTTTCAGGCGCCTTGCTCCGTTCATGTATAGACCTGTCTGTGACGGATTATTGCCGATATTATTTAGTAGACAGCTGACTGTTGACAGGTGCGCTTGTAAGTTTCGTTTCATTGCTGTATTGTGTTATAATTCTGGAAATTGCTTGTTTTAAACGTCAAAAGAAATCATGTGAACTAAAAAACTTCAGCACGTTATGCTATCTTTAGCAGAGAAACTGAATGTACTTGAAAGGTAGACAAAGGTGAGTTGGGATAACAACAATTAAGGACTGGAAAAGGAATAGGAAACAGATTGAATGTCATGCAATGATAATTGATGATGAGAAAAGACTAAAAACACGAAAAACTTTGCAGAAGCCTAAGTGTGAAATGTTAGAAAGAGCCTTGTGGGTATGGTTTCAACAACAGAGAAGGAAAGGGACTCCATTATGTGGACCGATCATGAAAGAAAAAGCGCTAGTTTTATATGGTAAAATGGGAGGAGACAGTGACAACGAAACGTTTACAGCAAGTGAAGGCTGGCTGCACCTCGACGTGCAATCTTAGTACTAGACAATGCACCTTCACATCCATCTGTAAACAAACTTCAGAAAGGGCAAATAAAAGCTTTGTTCCTTCCTACAAACGTAACATCTCTGATCCAACCAATGGACCAGGGGGTGATCGAGTGGCTAAAGCGGCGATATCGTTGAAAATACATTGGGTCAATTTTAGAAAGAACAGAAGAAGGCTGCAGCTTGTTTGAGACAATGAATGCAATCAATATCAAAGATGTTGTCCACACAGTAGCCGAAGCTTGGGAAGTATTGCCAGCATGCACACTCAAAAAATTGTGGCCAAAAATGCACGAAAATAATGAAAATGAAGTTGAAAAAGAGCAGAATCGCACAGCGCCAGAAACAAGTGGCGAATCCCAGGATGAATCAGCTGTGGGAATAAGTGATAACGAACAATATTTAGACACGCCGGCTATGTTGAGGGATTTGCAAATTTTACAAACAGAAGTTGAGCCCCATGAAGTAAATGAATGGATCAGTACAGCTGACATTGATTGCACAACAGCGGAGGAATTAACAGACGACCAAATCATTGAAATCGTAAGTGGAACAACAGATGACAACAAGCAAGATGACGACGACGATAAAAACAACGAACCTGAAACTCGAGTGTCACACGCAGATGCTAAGAATGCATTTGATATAGCCCCACAATATATTGAATAAAGCTCTATGTCTACACCAATGGACATTTTGTGGATTCGAAAATGGAGGAACATCGCAGCAAAATCGAGATTGTAGTCTGCCAAACAAAAAAACATTACATACTTTTTCCGAACTGGAGAAAAACATTAAACTTTTAGTGTTACATGATTTAGTGTGAGTACGTACATACAGTGGCGGATTTACCAGCAGGCTGAGTAGGCTGTAGCCTAGGGCAGCAGATTTTAGGGGCGGCAAATTTGGGGCCAAATATTTTTTTATGTCTTACAGAAATTAAAAAGATTCATATTTATATACCTGAATGTTATTAGGTCCACACAAACAATTCAACATGTAGGTAATATGTTTTACCACTTAGATAAATTTTTCTACAGTCTGCGTCGTCGCGTTTGGTTGCGGCGCGGGAACGAGTGACATGACCGTTCGCTAAGTGTGTCTGGCCGAATTGACTGCACGAGCGCGGGAGCCGAAGCGGGGTCGTGCTGTTGTAGGCATACGCCGCTTGGTGGCATTGAGTTCCAGAGAGATAGATATAGAGCGGCAGCCGACGATACAAACGGGCAAGTCCCGTCCCGTATTTACTTTTTCTGGTTGTGTGCTGTAATTTTTCAAAGTGTTTCGTGGATTGTATGAATAATTTCATAGCATAATATCACCGGTGCGTAGAAACTTATAGTAGGTAAGTAATCATAATATATTACAATAAATCACCCGTAACGAATCAGTAAGACGTAATTTAACTTGATAAATAGCTGTTTTGGAAGCTATGCAAAGAAATTTCGATTTTTTTGTTATATCATACTTAAATAAATTTCTTTTACTTATGTTAGGTAATTATTCAATGTCTGAAGTCTGAACAAAGGATGTACGAGAAATAAAACTCCCAATGTAATCTTTTTTATTTCAGTTGTTGCAATCCAAGAAATTGTATGAATGAGTGATGGGAGAAAGTGATTTAGTGGAGCTGAGTATAAAAAGAAGGCCAAAATGAAAAAAAGAAGCACAAGTACAGATTATCCGTAAAACAATAAAAATTTACAGTTTTTTTAAAAGTGGAAATGGAAGTAGTGTTGAAAGACCAGGAACTTCAACAACATGCACTGACACAATACAATCTGGAAAAGATTAAACAGATTTGAACTCTGCGGCCCAACAACAGTCATCTGTTGAACCATCTACTTTTTAAAAAACAGATATNAATGGAAGTAGTGTTGAAAGACCAGGAACTTCAACAACATGCACTGACACAATACAATCTGGAAAAGATTAAACATATTTGAACTCTGTGGCCCAACAACAGTCATCTGTTGAACCATCTACTTTTTAAAAACAGATATTTATGTTTTTAACGTAGAGGTGGTAGAGGAATCATCAATAAGTATAACAATTGAAGATGCGTATCAGAATCAGACGTTAAGTAATTACCAAGTGCAAACAACAGTAAATCTAAACAAAGGTTCCAGCTTTATGGGAAATCAACAATACCTTAAGGGAGATTATCGCAAGGTACGGCTTCGATCAAAACAAGTCTTGTGACTTCTCTAAAAGTGAAAAAATATATGCTGATCAGCGTCGTTTCTTGCCAGTGAGTATCTTCCAAAGAAAAATGAAAAATAATGAAGTGAATGACCGAAATTGGCTGGTTTATTCTGAAAGTAAAAGATCTGTATATTGCGGGCCCTGTTTGGCATTCGGTCCATTGGAGAATAAGACTCAGTTTGAGAACGAAGGATTTAATGACTGGAAAAATGCAGAACACCGAGTAGCTCAGCATGAAAACTCTGCGCGTCATAAATCTAGTATCCTTAGTTTGAAAGTTAGAAGTGAGATTGATGGCCGACTCGATAATTTACTGCATGTCCAGATTGATGAAGAAATTACTTATTGGAGAAACGTTCTGAAGAGGGTTGTTGCCGTAGTGAAGCGACTGTGTTCAAGAGGCCTCGCTTTCAGAGGAAAAAATGAAAAGTTCGGTGATCCGCATAACGGAAATTATTGTATGATTTTGGAACTGTTAGCTGAATTCGATCCTTTTTTAGCCAGTCATATTGAACGATTTGGGAATCAAGGATCTGGAAGTATCAGTTACTAAACAAAGACCATTTGCGATGAGTTTATTCTCTTGATGGGTCATAAAGTCTAAAAACACATTGGAGACGAGATAAGAAGGGCGAAATATTTTTCCTTAATCATCGATTCAACACCAGATATAGCACATGTGGACCAACTTACCCTCGTCATTAGATACGTTTTGGAAACAGGCGAACCGTGTGAAAGATTTCTCAAGTTTTTGCCCTCAGTGGGACATAAAGCTGAAGAAATGTTTTCTGCCATTATTTCGGAACTCAAAACACTGGGCATAAATATTGAAGACTGTCGTGGACAATCATATGATAATGCCGCGAACATGTCTGGTGTGTACAATGGCTTACAGGCTCAAATTCAAAGCCAAGCACCTTTTGCTTTTTTCGTTCCTTGCTCTGCCCACTCTTTAAATTTAGTGGCAACTGCGGCTGCTGAATCTTGCACAGAAGCTTGTCGCTTCTTCATGTTGCTTCAAGAAATCTACGTCTTTTTTTGTAAGTCCGACGCAGCGCTGGCAAAAATTAATGGCTGAAATCGAGAGAGGGAAAATGCTAAAGAGAATAAATCTGACACGTTGGTCGGCTATAGAGAAGACTCATGTAGAAGTTTGAGAGATTGTTTCACGAAGTCCTTAAAACTTTGAAATCAATCAAGGATGATTGTACGGAAAAGCCTGTAACGCGAAACGAAGCAACGGGAATACTTTTGAATTTAGAAAAACTGGAAACGGTGGTTGTGTGGGAAATTTTTTTTTTATATATATAAAGAATAAACAACGTGAATGTTCAAATTCAGACTTCTACTGTAGATTTGATCACTGTTGCCGATCTTTACGAATCTCTTTGCAAGTTTTTCGTAGCTGAACGAGAAAATTTTAAGAATTTCGAAAAAAAAGGCGATGGAATTAAGCGTGTCGAAGCAGTATACAAAATACATGGGAAAAAGACAACCGAAAAGGGGGGGAAAAAATGATGAAACACCACCCGACGAAGAAATGAGAATGACTGCGAGTGATACTTTCAGGGTTAACACATTTCTCGTCCTCATTGATAGACTCGTATCCGAATTACAAAAACGGCAGGAGGCCTACAACAGGTTAAATGAAAAGTTTTCATTTCTGACCAAAATGAGTGAATTGTCATCATCAACCCTTACGGAAAAAGCCCTTTTCTTGGAAGAAATGTATCCTAATGATTTATCCTAATGATTTAGAGACTGACTTAGTTCAAGAATGCATACATTTTCAATGCCACCTTTCTTCTGAAAGAATTTTGGTAAAACCAGATTCTGGATAAATGAAAAGTCTATCTTCGTTCCTGCGAAAACAGAATTTGCAAAACGGTTATCCAAACTTGGATATAGCAGTTCGCATGGCTCTATGTACACCAGCGACAAATTGTTCGGGTGAGAGAAGCTTTTCTTGCTTAAAACGGGTGAAATATTATCTAAGATCTACGTTAAGCCAAGGAAAGCTACACGTCTTAGCTCTTTTGTACATAGAGTCAGAACTAATGAACAAGATTTCATACGATGATATAATTGATGATTTTGCCAATAGAAAATCCCGCAAAAAGGTATTGTAAAATTTTCATAACTTAATTAATTGAATTTCATCGACATCATCAGCCGGATTGTTACCAAATAATTGAATATATTGTTTTTAAACTGTAAGTAAGCAAAATAAAAATTATTTAATTACGTTTATCGAATGTACATTATTGTGTAAGTAGTATTGAGGCATACCTTACCACGCCTTATAAGTAGTACATGATTGAGCTTTTATTAGCTCAAAAATATACCCAAAAACTATTTCTTATGCAATTTTAACTAAATCGTTGGGTTGTAAAATAATCTAGAAACTGACACATCGATATCCTAGTTCACAATCATACTAATTACGGGGGAAAGGTGGTGTAATTAGGACAATAGTGCACAAATCATAAAGTTGCAATTTCATTGACAAAAAAATTGTAATTAATATGATTATGAACTAGGGTATCCAATTGTAGAGGTCGGTAGGGGCTGCAAAATTTGAATAGCCTACTGGCGGCAAATGTGTAAATCCGCCACTGCGTACATACATATGTATATATACTTTTAACATTGTACATATGTATACCATTATGTAGAGATTATATTTACAGCAGGCCTATTACAGTATGTATGTAATACTACGTACATTTATTTTGCAATGAGTTAACTCGTACTAAACTGTATGTAGCCATGTACATAGACATCATAGGAGTATTATTACCATATGTAGTATTATAACACTGTATTTCCAATTGAAATTGTGTTTTGTTGCATTTTTAAGTAAATAAATCTGTTCCTCGGATAATCCAACTTTTTTTGTGATCCGGCCACGCCCTCTGTCCCATTGGTGACGGATTAGCGGGGTTCTACTGTAATATGAAGCATGGGCATGGCGACGTTGCCAAGCACAAGCTACAGACTAAGAAGAACGAACGAACAAAGCTAAACTATCGCATATGAATTTCATTTTTAAACACCTACACATTATTGTAGAACAAAGTTTAATTTCTACCCTAATATGCTCTGTTTCATTTACAAAGACTGTGTTTTGGCAGTTCCAAGAAAATAGTGCCAATGTTGTTGCTCTGCTAATGTATCCCTCTGACTCATGGCAGGCATGCTGTTGACATTACAAGGGACTGTGACGTTATATGTAAAGCCCACTTGTGGAAAGTGTGAGATTTTCTGATGCAGCACACACTCCAAACTCCAAAATGTGTATTTGTAGAAACTATTTTTAAATGTTTATAGTAAATTAAAATTTTCAGATGTAAAATGTATCTAGTGCAGTGTTTTACATGTGTGGTAAATAATTTGTGAATATTTTTGAATGGCAATAATTTACCATATATATATATTTGTTAAAAGGTATACAGTATAGATATCTATAATATTTTCTGCAAGTCTGCAGTGAGAGTTTATTACCTGGTCTGTATTAAATTTAATGAGGAATTTTACGGTTTTCACACACACACACAGAATATTTAATATATGTTCCCCTTTTGCTGGTACACACATGTACAGGTGGAAAAAGGTTGAAAACTAGGTTGGAGGTGGGTTTATTCGTTATCTTTATTTTTTCCATCCATAGCATGCTTTCCTAATAACAGCAAATTTTATCTTACAAGTTTGCCAGTTATATCTTTAAACTTTGTTTTATCTTTTCAGTAGTGCTATTTCTGTTATTTTGTTATATTGTAATGTTGTATTTATTCGTGTATGGATTACCCACAAATGCGTTTGTATCCTGACAAGCAAATATCTGGTACCTTACCTGTGTTATTCTGTGAAACGTAAAAATAAGTCACAGGTTTACTGTTGCTGCATCATGCTTAAAAAGGTGTCGACGCTTGAAGTTTGCCCGCTAATAGTCAGTCTGTCAACAATTCATGCTAGTTTATTTTGTGTTTGACTTAATAATGAATACCACTGCATACATTCAGCCAACATGAAATAGTTTGTCTGAGCGAGTCTTGCATTTCTTGAAAATATTTTTGCACATGTTTTCACATGTGCAAAAATATTTTATATTATACAATATAACTACTAGTATAAAGGAATTGCAGGTAACTACTATTTATGTTATAGGCTCAAGAAATTATTCACATGAACTTGACAAGCTATAATTGAATAACATTTTAAAAAATTTAAGCTTAAACTTTGACTGAAAGTTGTAACTCTCGGATACCCTGACACAAACACATTGACATACATTTAGGCTACAAAAACACCAGTACTAAAAAAAATTCTTCGCATAGGTGTACCTGTACATAAATATGACATTTGGCACAACAGTCGATAAGAATTACTGTTGTCTCGTGTAAAAATTACGTGTAATGAATACGAATAAAAAATAAGTTAACTACGTATGAAGTTAGCTCATCTTTCCCCTTCTGAAATTCTAATTCCGATGATTTAAGTTATATAAAATGTGGTGGGACCTATTGGTCAAAAATAAACCGAACATATCATAAGCTTCAAGTAACTGTCACTTCAGAAAAAAGTAAAAAACTTAATTGATGTGTAAATATGTGCATGTGTGCACGTGCATGCGCACACTTTTTGTAGGCGATTCATACGGGAAACTTCCATCACATCACAAATATATCGCTGCACACGAGGGAATGAAACTCATGTTACTGGGCCACTGCCGTCATGGGAAAATAATGAAATATTAATAACCCACTGGGAACAGCACTGCACAGGAATTAGTATCTTGCTGTATAAACAAGGATGGTTTAAAGGAATAAAATGTGAAACGTAGACGATAATGAAAATGAAGTAGCGATCATGGTGTTGGTGTCTGTCACGTGTGGAGTCTGCTGGAATCTTGCTCATGATAGGGCGAGGTGGGCCAGAGGGTTGAAGCTGCTAATAGAATGAAGTACAGCGCCAAAATATTTTAAAAACCGATTGTCCCTGGAAACTTAATATTGTTGTCAATGTTTGGCAGGAATCTTAAATTTGCTGATATCTTCTGTGTGCTATATTCTCATAGTGTTGCCAAGGTGAACACATACACAAACATGTTATGAATCAGCTAATCGCACACACTGCAAATGGAATAATTTGTTGCGACATCGTTACAAAGTTGGTGGTTCTGTCTGTCAAGCAATGGCCTTCCTAAATGCACATTATAACAATATAAAATAAAATACATGAGCATTTTGTTTATGATCTCCTTCCCACCCGGATATTTCTCTGATGTCGTGCTTGGCAAATGTAGGCTGTAAAAATAGCGGACATTAAATTCTTTTGCAGTCGTTCACACATTAACCTACGTGTAGAGTATGTAAAGTAATAATTTTTCCCCCATTGCTTTAACCGTGAATATCGGTTATTCGTGTACCTTTAGCCAGACATCCCGGAAAATCTGAGTTTACTGTATTTGTTCACAGTCTCTTCTAGTATTTATTTTCCTTTCAGCGGTGCAGTATGTGGTCTCACAAAGGACAGTCTGGGTTAGGCCCTAAACTCTGGGACATTACTTAAGTAACAGTTGGCCGGCAAGTGTGCATGGGTAAACATTGGTTGTTTTTATGATGGCCGTTGGGGAGGGGGAAGGGGGCAAGAATAAATACAATCAAGTTTAATGGATGGTTATTTTCTTTTAATGGGTACAGATGTACTGTACACAGGAACTGACCAGTATGTCATCAAATTAGCAAATTTTAGCAATTAAAATGGCTAGAGGTATGTGAAAATAGCATGTTGTAACACATGTTAACAAATGTTAATTTTTTCGCTCTATTTAGATGGCTGATATACTTTGACTAAGAACTTCCCACTCAATATTTGCTTAGTTAATGCATTACATAGGATGTTTGTTTCATTATTGTACAAAGCATTTCAGAATTAACTGGTAAGGCTTCATAATTAGAAAAACACACATGAAAAGGATGGAAATGTGGATTCCATTTTTTACTGCATCAGAAATGTAGCATGCACACAAGCTGCTAGTAATTGAAAATTTTATCATCTGTTAAGCATTTATAGCATTTGCTATTATGATGCACCTCTAAAAATAACATATAAGCACTTAGATTTGATATTTTTTGGAATATTGTATTACAGATTAAAAATTACAATTTTTGATGACATTTTAGAAAAAGGTAATGGAAAAATATGCTAAAATAATTTCATTAAAACTGATGAAATTCTGCAAATATTGTTACCATAAATAGGTGTGTCTAATAATGGGATTTGAACAAGACTTTGTTTGATACTCGCTACCATTTTTTGACGTTAGTTTGAATTATCTTTTCAGGCTACCGTGTGGTGAACTGAAGCCCCAACATACATTGACTATGTTTTTTCACTCATTAGAGAGAATTTCATTTTGTTTAAACAAGTAAAGGAAGACAGGAAGATGGTTTGTAGGAATTCTCTATATACTATTTCTGTTGTACTGTCTCCCAGTGTAGAGGCCCAAGTATCTTGTGCAGATTTTAACACGTGGTCATTTGTCCATTGTTTAGTGCTCAACTATTGTCAGATATTTGAAGTTCACAGATCTCTTGGCTAATTGCAGTGTAAGCAGAAATTTATTTATTCAGAATGTTGTGTTAAAGTTGATGGTATTAAAATTGCAGGAAAACATTTTTACTTGCAAAAACAATAATTTATAAGTGTAATGTGCAAAGCTTAATTTCTTGCAACTTTGATTCAAAGTATTTTTCTGATGTAATAAAACCTTATCCAAAAATGATTTTTGTATTTTTTAATGTATATCGTTCTTCTATTTTAATGTCCATATATCACATGTAGTATTTTGCACAAAAAAGGGAGCAAGGAAAACTTTGAATACTTTCCAACTTCAAAGCCCATTGTCAAATTTACTATCAATTTTACAGTTAACACAGCAGTGACCATTCTAAAATTACTATATGAGGAAAGGTTGTATTTTACTGCGTAATAAATATAAAACATACTATTAATACATGAAATTTGGCACTGTAAACACTCTGTGACTACATTTGTTCTATTGTTTTTCAAGGATACATGCATGCACACACCCTTTCTCTCTCGTTCTCTCCCTCCAGAATGCCAGTCTATTCACGATAAAGTAAGCACTTTTTAAAGCTCTGCCAAATTTTCCCTTCGAACCAATTTCTACCTTTCCGCCATTTTAAAATATAACTTTGCCATCTGACTAATTGCAGTGTATACTTTCTACCACTCTCAAAAATTAACATCTGTGGCTGCAATAAAACATATTTAATAGTTGTTAATGCCTGTTGCGAGGGCCGTAAAAAGTGTTCATTTTACTGTCAATAACCTATACATACTTTATTTACATGTTACACATTTATGCATTTAAAACATGTAGTATAGTCATGAAACTAGTGCTGAGTTAATGTTAAAGATTCTCTCATTCCGGATTTTGGAATCCCCTCTTCTCTCCTCAACCGATACTGAGAAAAAAAAATTTATTAGTCACCCCCTCCAAACTTTTCCTTCCTCACCACAGTTTATCATGGGCAATTCAAATTTATATAATTATGTTTTATTTGTGTTTGTTTGAGACCACAAGAATTTGTGTTCATAACTTTCCTGTTGCTAGTCTATTTTTTTAAAGAATGCCATCAGTATCTTCCCCTGCCGCACGGGGTAGACTCTTTGGAGAAGTTATCCTGGTCTTTTTTTGGCTGTGGATCAGCTGGTTGTGGTGTCTGTTGAATCCCTGCACTGTTCAAGTTACGGCCTGCCTGGCTGCCTTCCACCACCCAAGTCAGGTGGTATCAGTGGGTGTACTGTAGGAGGTTGCACAGTTGTGGTTACAATAGAGAGGTTTGTAATAGGGGAGGAAAAACTGGCGCAGCCACCTAGAGGGTAGTGTTGTCTCTCACTGTGTGTCTCCTTTGTGGCACGTGCCCCAGTTTTTTGTTTTGAGTTACTATTTACACTGCTGCAAGATAGACTTAGGCAGAATGGTGGAAGAGGAAGCGAGAAGGATGGAATTGTTGAGTGCGTGAAAAGTGTTTTTGACTTGTTTTTGCATTTCTTCGCAACTGCAGCAAGTGTTTCAAGTGTTGACCAAATGTGTTCCTTGGCAGAAACAGCAGCATTATTTTAAACAAAAACCTTGGTCTTATGACAAAGGTGTGAAATTGTTGCAGTTGCAAGGCATGGCTCAAATTCAGTTTCATGTCGTGTTCTGTAGTGATGCAAGGAAATCGTTTTTTATTAGGAATGGGTCGGTTCGGTTCTTCTGTTCCACTTTATACCGATTCTTAAGGTTTGACTCGGAACCGGTTTTAGGTTGTTAACAACTACTGGGTTTTCGTTTTTACACAGCAAAGGCAAAACTCCGTTACAAAAATAACTACTGTGTATTTACTCCTTCTGTATAGCACTCCCTTTTTCTCCAAAATAAAGTAAAAAAAATTCTGGGGTGCGAGCCATAAAGGAAAATAAATTAAGGAGCAGTAGTCATGAACTGTTAGTNGGGGGGGGGGGGTGGAAGAGAGGAATAAGAGATGGTTTTTTTTAGAGGTGTCACATTCCAGCACAGCAAAAAAGAGAAACTGGCCTCCCAGTTACCATAAAAGAAACAAAAAAAAGAAGGCTCACCCTGATGGGCAACTATTTTGGTCGCAGGAGAAGCAGGGGGGTCCTGCATTCAACAGCTGCTGTCAATATTGTGCTGGTCCACCACCACCTGCACAGAAATATTGACAGCAGTCTCCCCTCAAGGATGCTTGCGTCCACAGCCCCGCCTCTTTCTCTTATAGATTTTTCAACTCCACGTTAAAGAGCATGGAATCCACACCTGCTGCCTCCTTTAGCATTTTTTAATGCATGAATAAGTTTTGAACTTCTTTCCTGTCGGGAGGGTTTTTACGGTGTCTGCTGGTTTTTCCATTCCCCCTTCTTAGTTAAGGCTTCAGCTATTACACACTCAGGGATGCAGTCATGGCCACAAACCTGGTCGTGGCTGCTTTATTCCTCTTTGCCGCGATGCACGCCTCCTTTCCTAAATTCCCTCTCCCGTAGGCGTATGGGGCCTAGCTAGCCCTGAGACGCAACTAAGTCCAGACCTACCCCCGGACAATACTTAACTCTTCGTAACAGGGTAGTTAGTAAAAACAAAAAACAAAAAAAGAATCCCGTTGCCCCGTCATTGTTGTTGACACAGTAGGCGGTTATCTTGCAGCACATAATCACCACATTAATGAAGTATTTACTAACCTTAAATAAATTTAATGCAACAAGTTTATCTGAATACATTAAAACTTATTTTCACACTTTTTTATTGTTCAATTCTGCCATAGGTTAAATAAAACATTTAATGAATTTTACCTGCATTGATTTAATACATTTGCAAGCAAAAGGCAAGTATTCAAAATAGAACCGAATACTGGAACTGATATTTATAATTTAGAATCGGTACCAGAACCGATATTTTTTGTTATTCGACCCATCCCTATAATATATATCTATATATATTAAATTTAGCAAAGCTGTTTTTACTGTCAACAATTGGATTTGTGTAACCAACATTTAACATTTTAGTAGTTGACTGCAAGTGTTACATTTTCAAAAGTTGAAATATTTCAGACACTTCTTCAGTTCCACTGACTGTGGATGAGGTAAGTACCACTTGTTTGGTCTAGGTTAGATGTGACCCAGGCAAGCGGTTTTCATTGTTCCAACACTCTTTTCAACGTGTAAAGGGTGCTGTTCCACCTTGTAGGCTCATCCTGTATCAATTGTTTTGATGGTATGTTGAGTGTCTCTTGAGCTGCTTGAAATGACCTACCAGTCACCTGCAAATGGCAATCGTATTGCTTATATCCTTCTGATTGAACACACTATCTTTAATCAAACAAATGCAGCCATAGTGTACTTAGGAAAACTGAATAACTTCTAAACGAACATGTTGCATTTGTAGTTATCGTCTAGGAAATGTGTGTAGATGCTCGATTAAAGGCTATTCAAGATAAAGTAAACACTTATAGAATCAATCTTAGAAATAGTTACTGCCCGTGCCTGCATATATTTTAACGGGCTCACTGACATGCGCCTAGTAAAGTTGGTAACAATGGTTGGAAAGTTAGTTCCGTATCTTAAAGCCGAATAAAAAGTGTTAGGTAATCATTTGAGATAGCTTAAACTATTTATTTCGCTTTCTGTTTGTTTGTTTTTTTTTTTTTTTTGTTTTTTTTTTATAAATGCATCAAAGTGTTAAAAATAGCAGATTTGCAAGATATTTGATATTTACTTTTTTAATAATTTCACATTTTCATTTGACAGATGCACGACTAAAGTGATGAGGCCCGTGGTAATGTTAATTTTACATAAAGTGGAAAAATACACAACGTGCATACAAGTAGATCTTCCAAGCAGGATTTTGAAAAGTGCTAATTTTACTGTTGTTGCATCAACAATGCAAATTGAGAACAAAACTATGAAAATAGCATAGCACAAGATTGTACTGTTTAGCAACGATAAAAGCTAAAAACACGCAACACTAGCTATCTGCTTACCTAACAAGGCTACGGTGCCATCTTCACTGTTGTTCTCTAGTTGAGAAACAGGCTGGCCAACCTAGGCAGTCAAGAGTTCCCTGCTGTATTCAGGATTGCCAACATTCCATTAACAAAAGGCCTATTTCATGTCCATAGTACACTTTATACGCTCCAAACAACTTTGAATAGCCTATAGTCATTGTTTGCAGTTGACCACATACCTGTGGTAATGCTGACATACTCAACCGGCTGCAAGATGTTATTAATTTTCAGTTTTACTTTATCTTACATCTCAGGAATGGCTGTTTTTTATTAGAGAGGTTTTCTTGTTGGCAGTTTAAGTTTAAACTTGGGCTCAGCTATTTTCATCAAACTAACAAACCCTTCCTTTTCAAAAACAGAAAATGGCTGGTTTTCTAAACGAACCATTTTGGTGATTGCTTTGGTCAGTGCTTCAGCTCTAGGATGACTTGAAGTAAAAGGTTTTTTGCTGTCAATTAATTGTATTAGTAATACCTGATTCTCAATAGTTCCTGGAACAAATGTTCGTTTTTGCTGTGTAACTGGTCTACCTGCAGACTTAGTCGAAGTTATGGAATTTGATTTCTCATCATATATCTTATTTTTGAATTTGTGTATTTGTTGGCTCTGAAATGTTTTGGACTGATTGTGTAAATTCGAAATTGATTCGCTGTACCATCCTCATCAAATCACTTTCCTGCGAAAATGACTATGCTTTCATATAATCGCTATGCTCTAAAGTAAAGAAGTTCCAAATATAACTAGATTTTCCATAGTCACATAAATTTTGTAAGAAACAGAAAAAGATGTTTACATGCACTCAGCAACACATGTGCTAAACAGCTTGGAAATATGTTGCAGGAAATTGGTAGTCTTTTTACAAACATAATGGCGATCTTCGGGTATAAAAACCTTTGAAGTCAAACATTGAGCCCGTGAATGTTACTTGAATGAGTAAATTTGTGTATCAAAACAAAACCTTTTATATCAATTTTTTAAATTAAAATATGATTGTTTTTTTACTATTAATGTCTATTTTCTGTATTCCCTCATCTTCGCTGCTGTTACGATTTTATTAGCAAAAATAAAACTCTGAAATTAATTGGAAATATTTTACATAAGCAAATAATATTGCTCTGTGCTGCCCATGGGAATCACTTTTTTTTTTAATCACACCACCATTGGATCATTTTTTTAGCTTACTGTGCTGGTATAGTGCATGAACTGCATAGCAGAAGCTGCCATTTTAATGATGCATCAAAGCATGACTAATAGAAATAACAGATCAATTAGCTCAGTTGGTAGTAACTTGAAACTCTGAAGGCACCAATAAATATAAATAAAGTCCAATGCTTGTTTATTACTCTGTACTTTTATTTCAGTCCAATGAAACAGTTCATCTACAATCATCAGGTGTGTAGAGTACGGACCGGTTTACAGGCAACCCATCAGAGAGCTGCGCCACAGTCGTTTAATTATTCATTTACATCTCGAAAACTTGCCTTGCAAGAAAAAACAGAGGCGGCAACCTCCCACACCGGCAGAGAAATAAACGAGCAAGTTCAAGTTTTCCAGTGTAGGGGTTATGCGCTCCGCCCGACGTGCCTTGGTGAGTGCCTGTCGGTTATTGACTGCTTCACCGTTCGAGCAGTGTGTCTACTGCTTGTAACATTTCTCCCACGCGACACACACAGAGTGTTTATGCTGCGGACCTATCGCCCCCCTCCACACAGATAAGGGCACTGCTGCCATAGCCATCCGAACTGCATCGTCAGTAAAAAATAATCGAACCTTGTAGAACACAAACTGTTGGTGCAGTTCGGAAAACTTCTATCACCAATGCCGACGCACAACAAAAACTAAGATTTCGAAAAAGCAAACGTATGTCCGATAAACGAACTACCACTACCGCAGCTTTAATTTTGAATCCGGATAAAATATTACGAAGCTTTGCAAAATTAAAGAACATGAACCACGTATCCCGATAATTAATATATTGCATCGTTACACTCTGTTAAAAGCATTTCTGTACAACTCTTTAGTAGTAAACATGGGGGGTGGAGTGACAGCTATTTTTGGTGAGAAAAGTGTTTCGCATTAATATGTTCATAAAGGGTATAGATATTTGTAGCTTCGCCAGTTTTTCCTTTTTTACTATACGGTGGTTGGTTACAGGCATATTTTTCTCATTTGTGTTTCGAATCTAAACAGTGGTAGGTTAAGAAATGCATGCAACACTAATTAAAAAAGGAAGAATCAACCAACTTCAATTCCAAAATCACTGGGTTGTGAATCTTTTGATTCCAGTGGAACCAAGGGAACAGATTGATTCCGGAACAATAATCAACCCTACATTACTTTTCATTAATGTGCAAGGTTGGTTTTTGTGGAAAAGGGAGGGGGTGACCTGGAGTTATTGGGTAATTTTACTGGCCAGAGAAAAGTTTTGGAATATTCCAGGATACTATTTTCTTCGGAAATATCAACTCCTGTTACTTTCATTTACAATGTTGAAGGGACACGTGCATGGGTATATGTAGCAAAAACTGCGGAAGTTACTTGTCAATTTGGAAAGGGTGGGTGTTTTTTCAACAGGAGTGCTGGAGGATGCGGTCACGTTAACAAGCACGCAGTACCGTATTTTATCACATATAAGTCGCCTGCGCATGTAGGTCGCACCATTATTTTCAAAGGGTGTTTAAAAAATAATATTTATTGTTTATATGTTGCGCTTATTGTTGTAAATTCTGTACAACACGGCCTGCACCATGGGTGGCTGATGCACGCGACCTTGGCGAAGGTCGTGTGGCAGCTATGTCCTTGCAAGCACGCGGTGTTGCCAGGTGTAACAGTGCAGACACAGTGCGCCGTAAGTTTGTTTGGAATGTTCTAATGATATGGCGCTCGAGATGCAGCATTGACCGCCGGAGTTTATATATTTATTGGAAAAAAGACATAACTTATAAACATGGAATTTAATTTGAAGTGATATTTTTACAACGAAAATTTTATCTAGCTTTCTTTTTATATATTTCAAGTATTTCTAACAGTTTATGTTAAAAGCAAAAACCTAACCAATATTTCTGCAGTTTATCTTTGTAAGTTTTAAATAAATGTGCAAAATATAGAAAGGCATTTGAATATTTCAGTTGCGTAATTCCCTTCGCAATCCTTAAAAGAAAAAAATATTTTAAAAGAATTGAAAGGAATCGATTCTTGCTCAATAACTGATAATCAATTATTTTCGAAAGCTTTCTGTGGAGTATAAGAGATAGCAGCACATTAGCGTTTGTTCTTGAGTACCAAATGTTAGCTGTGACTCTCACGTCTTATATCGTCTTTGCGCCGCACGTAGTGTTGTTTTGATGTTGTGGCAGGGAAGAAGTGCGACTGTTTCTTGATGGAAAACGATGTACCTACACCGCAGGTTTCAGAATGAAAGTGATTTTGTTCGCTGAAGAGTTTGGAAATCGGGCCATTAATTCCGAGTAAATAAAAAGTTAGTGCGGGGCTGGAGGAAATTTTCTCACTTATAAGTTGCACCCCTAGTTTTCAATAAAAAATTTAAAATAAAATGTACGACTTATATGCGATAAAATACTGTATTTTGCTTTGTGCAGCCGAATGTCCGTTGGTTAACACACACACACACACAGGGGAAGGAGTTAATGGTCAGTCCAGCACTGCGTCATGAGTATGCACTTTTGAATTATTTCCTGCCAATGAAGCGAGACCGAAGAAAAATTTGAGTAGTAATTATTTGTTCATATTTATAGCAGCTTTTTCCCTGACGGACACACGTGCGAGCTGGCAGTGATGCAAATCTGTTATGCGTTTACTCTTATCTGTGTATCAGTAAAGTACATCATAAACTGATATTTTTTTCTTGGATGCTGCTGACTTCAGGATAGCAGGATTTATGTTATACACTGGAAATCACGCAGCATGTAATTTTGGCGGATCTTGTGTTAACATATCAGATTTTATAAGCATAATTAATGTTGTGTGCCTTTACAAATATATTTCACAACTACACACAGGCGGTATCATACGTGCATAAAAACATTCTGTGAAGTGACAAAAGCCAGGCCAAGTATTGTAAAGTACAAAGCAGGGAAGGCTTTAAAAAGACATGTCATTATTGTTTTTTCTTGTTTAATATGTAATAATCATCTAGTGTGTGTTGACAAGGTGTATGGAGTTTCCTAATGAATTATCGTTTCACGATATACTGCCTGTACTGTGTATTGTGTTTCGAAAAGTGCATTGGTGCTCTGGATAAATTGAGCTGATGTGCTGACCTTGCGCAGTAATACAGTGATTGTTATCTCGGAAGAGAGGTAAGAGTGGAAGAGTAATACTGCATATGCTAGTTGTGGCTGCTGCATTTGTGGGCATTTGCTGTGGCAGTGTTCAGATATACGTTCTTGTGGCTCAAATTAATTTACTGAAATGATTGTTTGCTATTATAGTATTTAGTGTGTAGCAAAACTAACTAAAATACTAAATTACCCATTTGCAATCATCTCTGAACAAGTGATTATCGACATTGTCCGAATTGAATGCTACTACTACTAAAATCCCAACATACTCTATGGTCAATTCCAGCACAGCCTGTGTTCCTACATTATAGTGCGTTTGTGTTAGTAAGCTATAGATACCTTAGAAACATAATTTTTCTGATTTCAGCATTAGCCTGCAAGAGAAACTTGAAACAATAAACAGAAGATTTTTTAAATTAAATTTCATGAATTTTAGGAGAAATCACCATTCAGGACAAACTGTAAAACCAAAATAAACAACATGGCAGATTTGATTTGTGGATTGTCCGATGTAAATGCTCTGGAACTGTTGTAATATAGTGACACATCATTTAAAGAAACATTAAGATTCCATCCATAGTAGCAAAGTTAAAACTATGCGCTTGCGCGAAGACAAACAGGCCACTGCCACTCAATCAAGCTCTGCCGCCCTGCAAAATAATTTAGATGGTTAGTCTAACTTAAAATGTACTGTGTACCTCCAAAGTGAAAGTGGTCCTTCTACATCCTCATCTTCAACAATATCTATTTATCAACCTGCCTTCATAACATAAGACATGTTTAAAAACAACAGCCTCTTGTCATCTTTAGACTGAAAGGCCATTCACATTACTGATCTGATTAGTAAAATGTTGCAGAGATTTGCTGGCTTCCAGATTAGTCGAAAGTAAATGGTTGTGTGACCTCATTTCTTATTTAGAATCTCGTTATAAAATTCCAGACAGGACCAAATTATTCCTGACGTTTGCCAGAGAATGCAAACTAAAGTTAGAGAGAGACAGTCTTTAAGCCATAGAGCATGTTAGCATAACAACATATATGTAGTTCACAAATGCATGTCACAATTACATGCCTCCGATAGCTCATTTTGCAGGTGCCAATTTTGCACAAATCATTGTGCCTGGATCACTTTTACATTGCCTAAACATACTGCTCAAAGTATTTCCACGGTTTTGGGCGAATCACTTCAACAGTGAGGACTGCATGAAAAAGTACATGCTTTTGTCACTGACAATGCTGCTGCCAATATGGAAAGTGCTATTTCCTCAGCCAGCATGAGCCACTTTCCTTGTACTGCACATACACTGCAGCTAGTCATAAAAGAAATATTTTTTGGCCTAAAGAGCATTGCAGATGCCTGTGCAAAAGCCAAGCGAATTGTTGGACATTTTAGGCATTCAGTTTCAGCTTCAATATTATAGAATTTTCAGGAAATTAATAACATGCCTGTCCATCGCTTGGTTCAGGAGGAACCAACATGATGGAACGGCACGTACCTCTTGTTGGATGACTTGCTAGAACAAAGGCGTGCTGTTACGTGGCTTCTTCCTGAATTACAATTAATTACAGAATTGGTCATCCAGAGAATGGAATTGTAGTCCCGTGAATGGTGTCTCCTTGAGAAAGTTGTGGACACGCTTAAAAGTTTTTACCTAGCAACTCTGAACATTAATAATGGATGTCACTGTAACTGAAGTTGTCATCACAGTGAATGGAATCAGATGAAATAACTTCACTTGCACATCAACAGTCAGGACTAAAAGGAATCCAGAAAGACATGATTCGCTCATAAAAACTTGTTTCAAGGACTTGGAAAATAATGAGACATTTGCTATTTCAACATGTCAACAAGTCAAAATGTATTTTACAGGGCCACTTGCTTCTGTGTATTATAACCCCTTTAAGTATTGGCTGACTGCACCACACACAAGACTACCGAAAGCTGTGCTAAAATACTTGCCCCCATCTGGTTATGTTGCTTCAGAGAGACTGCTCAGTGCAGCTGGTTTGGTATGCTCCACGGAAAAAAATTCACTCAATCTGGACAGACTATTTCAATGGGTCTTCTTGAATGAAAATATAGACGTGTTACAGTCAAAAGGCTAATGAGAACAGTTTTTATTTGTATTTTTGTAGGATAATTGTTTTATGTGGAAAATCCATCTTGTAGGTATTTTAATTGTGCATCTTAGTGTTTGTTAAAACTGTCCAAATCTCAAAAACAATACAAATGTAGACCTACAGTAAATTTTATGTTTGTGCACGTACTAGTTATATTGCTGTATTAGAAATGGCGACTTCAGTTTGGATTCTTCCATAGTAGGTATTGAAATGGGTATGTGGTATCGACTCAGCACTGTTTTCTATAAGGATATAAGAATTGCCATTTGTTACATTTCTTGTTGACACTTATGGGTAAAAATTATGATTTTATTTCAATGTCTACATCTGTCAGTTTAATATTTTCTTGTTTGTTTACATTCCGAGTGATAGTAGAAATGTTATCATTGTTTTATTTTAATTATAATTTTCTGAGTTTTGATTAATTGAATGTTTTGATGTCACCGATTTATATAATTACTGTTTATTTGTGCTATTTCTCCTTGTCAGTCCATATCTTTGTATACTAATAGCTAAATTCCTAGGTCGCATATGTTAACTTTTTATAGATAATATTTCCTTATCAGGAAACTGTTTATTCTTTTGATATGCTAAGCAGGATATGATTACACTTATGTAAGCCCAGGGACTCGCTCTAGTCTTGATAGCGGTCAGGTAATGTAGGACTAGCTCCTGCAAATTTTGTTAAATAAGACTCCCCATCATAAGGCAGAAGGCGATGGAGGAGAGTTATTGCCAGTGGTATAAATGTGCGCAAGCAAAGGAAGATTCCTAAAAAGTGCCAGTTTTAATTTATTAGTGTACAGTCTTCAAGATGACTTGACTCCATTGCCACGAGATCTTCGGAGAGTAAGCCTGTACTGAATAGTATGATCCAAAGGTGCACATAAATTTCTAACAATTGTAATCATAATAATGTCTTAAAGTGAAGAGAAATTTTAAAACTGCTGAAAACTTTGTTCAAATTTTTATTCCTTTAAAGTTGGGTTGGTGGTTGAACTGCTAGGGGAGGGGAGTTTCATTGTGTTGAGGCATGTGTACATAGGAGATTATAGTTTTAACAACGGGTGAAATGTGCGTATATATTTGTGTGACTAGACTGCTTTGAACATTTGATTTCCCTGCATTGCTGCCCGTCCATCCAGAGATCGTGGCGCCCCCCCTCAGCTGGTAGTTGTGATATGGTGCATGCTCTCAGTTTTGTTTTAATACACTTTAAAAAATACAGTCCACCTGTGCATTGGTGCAAACATGTTTGTTCTCCAACATGTTTGTTCTCCTGGCTGAATACTACTGGCTTTTGTGTTGTTTTCGGTTTGTTTGTGACTACATTTGTGATGACTTTGCTAGTGTGGAAGCTCATCATTATGTGGAGCTGACATTTTAAAATGACTACATTGCAGTGGAAGTGGCCTCGGAGCTAATGAAGAAGTGATGCTAGAAAGTATTCTGTGCTTATGAGAAACTTTGAAGACGTGTACTTGAGAATTATGGCGGCAGTAGAATCACTCGGTAGTGATAAGAAAGTTGGCGTCCCTCCTGTGACCCATATAAGTTCCCATGTAGCTCTTTTGAAAATTGTTTTTTCTCGTTTCGATAGAGATTTGGAAGTTTCAGTGAGTTACAGTTATCTTTTAACAACACTTGTATCAGGTCGTCCTAGTCTTGTCAGTTGAGAAATATATTTCAAGAGTGGTGAACTGCCGACTTTGATTCAATCTCTTGTTATTTCGGAGGCCAAATTCTATATTGCAATGGCTATGTTAGTGACTAGATATAATAGCAAAAGGCTTGTTGTAGCACTGCAAACTCCACTGGAAATCCAATCAGAATCTGTCGGCTCGCCAGCATTCTTTTGGCAATTAGCATAAGTCATCACTGAAAATATTTGCTGCACTGGAGGCTCTGTTGGGGTGTGAGTAAAGACGTGGGATCTTAATCTTTTACCCAGTTTCTAAAAACTGTTGGATTCATTTTTGTAGACATTATGAGAAATGACCCTTAGTGACATGAATTGCCACGGGTTAAGTTTATAAAAAAATTTGGAGAGACATTGCCAATGTCAGGAAGCAGTAACAAGTTTTTACTCGGCCTCTGATGGTTGCAATGCAACCCAAGTCAAATGTAGTCAAATCCACTGCTGTGGTGGACATTTAAGATGCATCTTGTGCATTTCAGATTGTTAGTCATCTTTGATTCTGGCAGTCTGCCCAACTAAATTGCAGATAACTGTTAGTCAAGACTTGTACTTTTCATGCAAGGGAATCTTTGCAATTTTATGGCATGTCACGAGCACTACATGCCATTGCCAAGAGGATGGCATCTTGTCATACAACCTCAGTGACAGTGTGCCCCAAGTTTTGAAATTGGATGGTTTTGTTTTCCTGCATTATAGGATGCATTCCCATCCAAGGGACAACATGATCCCATGTGACACATTTGCTACCTGCTGACTCAGAATATTCTGTTTCAAAACATTGTCATCTTCATTGAAGCTGAACTCTTCCCATTTATTCTGACTGGTTGTAAGCTCGAAGGTCAGCCAAGAACACCAATTGCTTTATATATATAGTTTTTGGGTGGATGTTGATGAGATATGTTCAGCATAACTCTCAAACTCCTTGTAAAACTCCTGGTATCACTTCATTGTTTGTGTTCTTGTGTGAAATTTTGTACATTGGAGAATGTGGTACAACAACCATTTTCGAATTCTGGTGTGGACTATGGTCGACCCATTTCCATCACCATGGCATGATTAAAGAAGCCCCCGCGTGTTACAGTATATGTTTTTGGGCTTGTCAACCAAGGCAGTACATCTGGAGCTCACCTCAGACCCTTGCACAGAAGTTTTTTTAGCTGCTTTTCATCGGTTCATGGTACAGAGGTTATTGCTTCTGTGTATAGCAACTGTGGCGACCAATCACAAACTGTCCACTCTTCAGAACTTGTAAATGATAACATGATAACTGATCAGATGACAGAGCAAAGAGTAACATATCACTTGAATCCTTCCTCAGCACCCCACTTTGGAAAAATCTGCGAGGCTAGCATTAAATCTGTCAAATCCCTGCTCTGTTAAAGTGATAGGTGCTCAGTTGCTCACCGTAGAGGAGCTGTACACAATATTGGTCCAAATTGAGTCCACCCTCAACTCTGCCCCTTTGCACCATGTCAGCTGACCTAAACGACCTTGCTCCACTGACCCTGAGCCATCTCCTGACAGTCACTTTCAAACCATCTCGGCTGCTGCTCGATGACAAGTACTCCAGTGAACACACTGGGTGGGATCTTGTGTAGCAAAATACCCAGTCCGTTTGTAAGCGGTAGCACGTAGAATATCTGTTAGCTTCAACCAAGGAGAGAAGTGGACAAAACAAGATATCCTGGAAGAGGGAATTCTTGCCCTAGTTAAGGATTCCAATCTTCCTCAAAGGCAATGGCAGCTGGGTAGAGTAGTGAAGGTGTTTCTCGGTCCCGATGGTGTGGTGCTTTTGGCAGAGCTTCCAACCCAACAAGGAACTCAATGTACACCCTGAAGTGAAACTGCGCCCCCTTTGATCTCATTCATGTTAAAATACTGGCATTTTGCGAGCAGGATGTTGGGGCATGTTTACATAGGAAATTATAGTTCAACAACTGGTGCTGTGTGCATGCACGAGACACGTGCTTCAGGCCTTTCATTTGAATTTCCTGCACAACTGTCTGTGCATCCAGCAGTCATGGTGCCATCAACTAGTAGTCAAATCAAGCTGGTGGACCGGTGAGTTGTCCTATGGTGCAAGCTGTCAGTTTTGTTTTAATACTCATAGAAACAGGGTATACCTGTGCATTGGTGTGAACAGATTGTTTACCAGTAATTTACCAATATTTATAGGTTAGAGTACCAAAAAATTGGTGTTGTGAATATGATGCTGTGTTTAAGAATGCTTTGACAGTGATAATGAAAATCAAATTATTGTATGGTGAATTTGGTTTATGGAAAGAGTTTTACTTTGTGAATATAATGCACTTTGCTTATATGTATCTTTGTACTAAGAAATTTATACATGTGTGCATCCAAAATATGTAATTCTTCTTTGTGATGTAATAGGTGTGGTTCTTTCTCTTCAGTCACCTAGTCTAGTGAGAGTACAACTGGCACTTAATTGAAAGTGACTTAATGATTGCAACTTGTGTTTTAGGTGAAGGTCGATACACAGATCGCTCAGGAGACACGTGGCACTCTGGTGGTGGACCCGCGCCACCCAAGCCTTTCAGCGCGGTGCCTCCTTCTAGAGAAGCTTGGGTCATGGGTGAGAGAGACAGAAAAGGAGATTCCAGTCCGAGTTGGGGAAGACCGATGGAATCCAGTGGCTCTGACCGGTAATTAATTCTATACAGTGGGCATAGTAAAAACATTCTACAACACTTAAATTTACAGATTAGCAACGTCTATTAAATGTAGATATGATAATTTTCGTTTACCCACAGTTGCACGTAGCATGGAAAAAAATCTTGCATCTGTAAATTTTTGTCTGACAAATGCTTGTGCTATGCTTCAAAGCAACCTAAGACAAAAGGTACTTGGAGCAATTATATATCATATTTACCCGAAAATAAGATGACCCCCATATTATTAGCCATGTTTCAAAATATTATTTACTCGCAATTTAAAAAAAAAAAATGCTCTCTAAGGCATATTATTTGAACTCTTTCAGAAAATATTTTCAGATTACTGTTTACAAACATCTGTTTTGTTTACTGTGTTAGAAAGAAATATGACCATATACTAAAACAACAATATGAGTGTAGATACTAATCACCTCGAAGAAATATGTACAGATAGTGCCACCCTTATGGAACCAAAACCATGCAACATTTACAGCATAGCATGTCTTTGGTAGATGGGAACACTGTGGTGTTATGAAAGTGTATAAAGTGCACACTACTTTCATACCATGTTACCTATAAGTTTCTTGTTTTGAATTCCAAATGGCCACTCATTATTTACCTAACAGCAGTAAGTTAATGCTATATCCGAATTACAGGGTGAGTATAAAAGAATACCCCAACTTTGAAGGTCTGCAATATCAAAACCAAACAACCTACAGCCTTGATTGACCCATCACTGCGACGGAATTTACTTTGAACAATCTTAACCGATTCATATTTAGCAAACTGAATAACACAGAATGCCTTCTGTTGTTCCGTAGCCATCATGATGCAAACTAACACACTCATAGTGTGATGTTAGATGCTCCCAGTGTCATCTCTCGGCAGATACAGGAAACATCAGACAGTCCCCTTCACATTGACGTGTCGAATGCGAGCTCGCTTACCCCTCCACCACCTCAAACCGAGAGTTACGAATGCCACCTAAACCGTAACACCGGACATGTACTCATTCTGTATATTTAGCGTTATTATCAACTGTGTTTGTCTGTGTTTATATGAAAAATTAATGGATTTACATGTAATGTCGTTGGCAATCGAATGTGTATGTAAACTTTGCGTGTTATTGTAAGTTGAAACCGTCTGCTGTTGATTGTAAGACAACGCCCTGGTGAATACGGTATTACACCAAACGAATAAAGTACATAATTTTAACAACAAATATTAAAATAGGACCACAAAAATAAAATTATTTGCTTGAACGTAGCTGTCTAAACTACAAAAACAATAATTATTACAATGTAAAAAAATTACTAATTATTCTGTGTATCTCTGTAGGTGACACAAATATTCCTTTTGATGGAGACGAAATGCTGCTGCTTTTCCCTTCCTGTCAAACTGTTCATTTGTATAAATTTCATATTTTCACTAAATTATTTTTATTTATTTAGGAAAAAAAGGAAAAATTTACTCTATAGATGTGCGTGTCAGAATCATCTACTGAAATCCCGGATGTATGGAAAAAAATTTACTGTTCCATTAAAGCAGTAGATAGGAGACGACTGTATAATTTAGTCTATATAGTTCAGAAAAAATTTGAATCCAAGATGACCGGGTCAGGGTTTTTGCGCGAGTGAAGGGAGGTAATTTCGAAGTTTGTAAAAAATTTTCATTTCCTGCAAATTTTTACACCAATTACAAACTCATCAATTTTCTGAAACAATTTTTCTACACTGAACTATTTGGAACTGAACTGAACCTTACCCTTAAATTTGGGTTCGGCTCAAAATTCATACAGTTCAACCCACTTCTAATTTTATTTAATTTTTATCTCTGTATTTAAATTTTTGTAAAGGAACCAGAATGGAAACTTGTTAAATTTTGGTTAATAACAGAAGCTGATCTAATTTTTTGTAACATTTGCTTACTGTAAGTTAAAGAAAAATATTTATTTAATGTTGCAGGAAATAGTTCTTTAATATGCAACTTAAGGGCTTGGTATCCTTGGCGGCCGGCAGGTAGAATTGGTGAGGGTCGCACCTGTTGGTGGACATTAAAGACAATGCTTCAAAGTTCTCTTGTTTGTTCAGCTGTCCATCGAAAGATGGCGATACCAGCAAAAAGTATAAGTAACGAAACACAATCGCCATTCTTGGAATGCACGTATCTGTTTTCCAGGTAACATAGTCCCGTTGAGGAAGACGTGTTGGGGGGAGTAAGGTTGGAAGCGTTCAGCGTGGAGCTAAGAGCCTACGTACACTCTGCGATGACCTTCACCGCACCTTCCCCGTTCTAATTCAGTACACACTTTTACACCACAAATCTCCCGTTATAAAATAATCAGTGTATAAAAAATCTGCCAGTTTTTAATAATTGGGTACATAAATTTAATTCAGAAATCAAAATTTAAACAAGTTTTACATGTGTTGTTTCTGCAGGAAATCATTTTCTTCAACAAAAGTAACTCATTGACTTTTTTTTTTTTTACTTTTATTGCTTTTAAAACAAGGAATGACAAAAAAAAGTGATGTCTGAACATTCACTTTTACCTATTTATAAAAAAGAACATTTATTGGAATAAGTGTGAACTGCTCATCAAACTCCATGTACGATTGTGGTCACATCAGCCTCGCTCATCTTCAAAGTCAAGAGTCTAGGGTTGCAACAGCATTAGAGTTTACTGTTGGCCAGTTGAAAATCTCGTAGAATGTTTCATAACCGACAACATAGTCCTCAAGTTTCTTGAGATAGCTAATCTTTTTCTCATTGATTGTGACATGGCCAGCTGGATATGCTTTGGTAGATGGTTGCGCTGGAGCAGTTTTTGTCTTTCTCTGTGTAAAAGTACTTCCTAGCAATCCGGAAATGAACTCCTTGCAAACCACTTTGCCTTTTCTTTCATTATTGTACTCAAACTCTTTATAGGTAGGAATCATGAAACTTTTTCTCTGATTTTTGCGAATTCCTCGACCTATAGTCTCGTTAGAGAAAGCTGTTTTCTTGTAGTGTGGTGGCCACCAAACTTTGAAAGGATGTAGTCAGTGGTAGCATGGTGTATGGTGAACTTTCCAGAGTTGCTAGCTTCTGAAAAGAGTTCCCCATACTGCTGAGGAGTATGTTGAATTGTTTCAAATCTACTGTTGTCACACAAACTTAAGTAAAAACCGAACTACTGTGTGGTTTTTAATTTGACCTGCAGTCCCACCACTAAACAACAGAAATTAAGTTACCGTAGGAGGTAATAATTTAATGTAGTGCCATAAAAAGCTGCACACTTTGCGATACCCTCATGGTACAAGTACAGGTTTGCTCTATCAGTTTTAAGGTCGTGAATGCAAATACGTTGACCCATAACTGGCGGAAGTGAACACTTCAGGGATCAGAGGCAGTGGTTGATTCTGCATGAAGTCTAATGCTATTGATACTGTGCCGTCCTTGTTTTCACATGCCTCCTTTAAGGTGATGTAAAACTTTTTGGCACGACATTTGTGTTCTGTTCTGCTGCAACATTCCTCTTTGCGTTGTCAAATAAAATCGAATCCTTCATTTTGGCCGAGGAACACTCACATTTTGAGCAGACGTCCATTTGTGGTCTACCGAAAGAATAGTCAAAATTTTCTTGAAAGTACATACGTTAAAAGCTGTATTTCACGACACCCACGCATTCAGGGTGCTCTTGTAAAAACATCTCGTTCATTATTTTGATGTTGAGTCTGGCACCAAGTACTTTTGGTTTCCCACCGTAATGAGTTTCGTTGACCTCGTACTTGGAAATCTGGTTATGAATCTTTGAGCAGATGTCACTACTTATTGCGTTCCTGCTTCGGTTCAAACCTCTCAAGTCTTTTGGATTTTTATTTTCTACTAACAATTTGCAGAGACGACGAACGCGTTCTGGAGTTACACCATACAATGTCATGAACGTGTTTTTGCAAACTGGTCGCAGTTTTCCATCAACTTTGATGTTATCTGGAAAAAAATTACTTTTTTCCTTGGGTTTGTTAGTAAAACTAGTATCAGTGCTTTTAGAAAGTGCCCCTTCACCTTCAGTCATATCATTGCTATCACTTTCTTGTTGTTTTAAAGGTATCCTTTTTGGCACCCTTTTCTCAATAACACTTTGCAAAAACACATCTTAAGCATTCTTACTATCGAAACTGTGGAAATAGTTCCACAACTCGTTTCGGGCTTCCTCTAAGATATTGAAGTAACACCGATCAGTACAACTACAAAGGTAGGTCTTTTGGACCTTAGAGGGAACTTCCTTACCCGAACAGGCCTGATGGGCAATCCCCTTCACTCTTGAGTTCCGGATTACATTCCTGCCACAAGTTTCTTTGTTGATCACTACTTGACATGATTTCGGTACCCAACTTTCGGACAAAAACACAAACATTAACCTCCAAACACAGCACTGTGAAAAACTGAGCAAGAACTAACAAATTGATAGTAAGAATATTAGCTGTAACCTACTACAAAAACAATGTTGCCAGCAGAAGAAAAATAATAATTATTTCCCCACACTGCAGAAATAACACAAGTGATTCACATGTGTTGTTTCTGCTCTAAACGCAAACTTCAATACTAGATTTCACCGGGTAGCGTTGATGTTACATGTGGTTTTTATGCACAAAACTATGCATCTTGGTAAATTATATACAAATCCATTTCTAACTCAAATGGCCGAAATTGTTACATGTGTTGTTTCTGAAGTAAGATTCAATTGTAGTTTTCTCACAATTTTGATAAAGTAGAACCCTGTTGCATCACTTCTCAAAGGATCCGAGAAATGTCAAGTCGTATACATGGGAAAACTTAATAAGAGGTTAATTTTGTATTGAAATGCACTTTTGTGGACCAAGAGAAGCCAACTTATTTAGCAGGAAAATGTTATAACAGGCTTCCACTCTAATATGTTGACTACTTTTTTTAACTACCTCTGCGTGTTGTACATTCAGGTTCAGTGCTGCTGTTAAATTTTAGATTGGCCCATTTGCAAACAGTAACTGTGCTGGCAAAAAGCAGCACGGGTCATATATTAATTTTTGGAAAATTTAGTTTTAAAAAATAGTATCGTTTTTTGCAGTTGTCCAGTGTGTATCTATTTGTGGCATCGTAGAATTAGTTTACTATTGCCTTTTTGATATTTGTATTGTGAGGCATTAGTTGCAGACTCTGTTGAATTTTAATGTATGTAGTTTTGTTTGTGTAGTAAGTAATGGTGTTTTTTGTTACCTTTGCAGGTGGGTTAGCGGCAGTGGTGGGCCCATGAGTGTCGTCTCCCGCGGACCAGCAATGGGCAGCCCAAATTTGTACTCTGGTCCTCAGGGAGTATCTCCCAGCATACCTGGCATGGGTCTTAGTTTAGGAGCAGGCCCCTACTCTGGGGACAGGTTTGATGCCTACAAGCAGTCTATGCCCCTGCGCAAATATTGAGGCACCTTTCATTCTTCTGTCCTTTTTTGTGTTACGTGCCTGAATGTGCAAGTTCGGTCAGTTTCAATTTTTCCATTTTATGTGTATAATGGAGTAGATTTTCCATTTCCATGCAAACTTTGTCAGTTGGAGAATTAACATGAACTCTGTAAACATACATGGTATGAACATACATGGTATGTTTTTTGACCCATTCTCAGGTTCTCCATCTGTTCAGTGTGAAAAGACCATTCATTTGTTGGTTTGATCATTCATTCATTATTTCAGGCATTTTAATGCTTAGTGTACACATCATTTTATATTTGTTCAGTGAATCAATGTATATGCAAGATGTCTTGACTGGCAAAGGTTTTTATAGTTGTGCGACATTCCAGTACAAAATTAATTTTATTTTTATTGTTTGACTGTGCCCTCTACATTTTACCAGCCTGTACAAAATGGTGATTGTATGACAATTGTTTCCAAAGAAATAGAAATTCTGAAACTTGTTTAATTACCATCAAACATGCATGTTTACAGTTTAAAAAACTTTTATGTTTATGTAATAAAATAAACCAGTGACGTTGGGATGAAGAAAATGACTTAAGTGCTCAAACTGCCTATGAAATGTTATTCATTTTGTAAGCATTATAATTGGTTGTTAATTATTTCATTTGAATTAATATGTGAATGTACTATGTTTCAACTTAGAGTATTTATGGTTTGGTTTAAATTAAATTTTCTTTTAACGATTGCAGTCGTTTACTTTTAAAATCACATAATGAAATTTCTTGGTCATCCCATTTTGAAATTTATTGTGCTTTTCTTCAGTACCTGCAAAGGTATGTCTTGTTTAATTAAATCTATCAGAATCACTGTGGGTGTTTTGAAAAATGGCAGTGTTCACACGTCGTTTTTTTTTTTTTTACAAATCGCTAATTATCTCTTTTTATTTAAGAGGTAAGGAATATAATTAAATTATTCAGCTAATTAAATTTAAAAAAAGAAAGAAATGCAACATTTGTTAATATATGCTGTTCATGTCTTGTGTATTTTGTTCTAGTTCTATTTCATTAAAGTAATTTGCAAAAGGTATAGAATTTCAAAGTATTTTTAGTTATCCTCTCTAGTACCCACATACCGGAAATTAAAATTTATTTTTTGTGTAAAATTTATAAATTGTAATATGTTTTGTCTAATGGACGGAGTACTTAAGGAATTTGGGTTAACATAAGAGAATTGCTCCGGACAAATATTTCCTAGAACCTAAAATACAAAAAGTTTTCTTTAAAAGATCGATTCAGTATTTAAAGAGTACTTATTAGAAAGTGAGAAGTATTTTCATTTTGTGTTCAACCAAAAGTGCAGCAAAAATAATGGTGGGATTACATAATTGTACTCACATGACTTTAATTATGAATGTTGATGTTACACACACTTATTTTGGTACCATGTTACAACTTTCAGATTTGCCACCCAGTTTGATTTGAGTTTCATCTGGTATAGAGAGTTTTTATGCGAGATTGTCAGATAAAATGCAGTGAATGGCTATTTTTACTGTCCTTGATTAATATATTGATGCAGCACTTGTGTACACGCACACACATTTGTGTGTTTATGTGCAGACTTGGAAAAATGTTGTATTCGTATTATAATACAAGGAGTATTCCACTTATTTACTCTNTTGTGTGTTTATGTGCAGACTTGGAAAAATGTTGTATTCGTATTATAATACAAGGAGTATTCCACTTATTTACTCTATTGTAAGGCTTTTTTTTTCTCCAAATTTTACATTCCATTGTTTCTGATGGTTGTAAGCCCTACTTCCCTTCCGTCATGTCACCTAAATAACAGTGGTATGTGAATATGGGAATGCCAACCGTGCTCAGGAGGCTGGGCACTGTCGACAGGAAGTACTTTGTTTTTAACAAAGCCAAGTAATAGGGGGAAAGTTTGTTTGTCTTATGCTGGTAAAGAGTGGCATCATTGAAGTGATAGTGGTTGGATGTGAGAGAAGAGTGTCTTATTTGGACTGCAAGTTACACCTGCTAAAATTTGTGCAGTGTTATTAGTGGTGAAGCTGACATATATAGGATACCAGTCTCTTCCCTCCTTGCGAAGAAAGAAGAAAGATAAGTGGTCGCGGAAAAGGGAGGATGAAACATTCCAAACCGGAAGAGAATTGTCNAATGAAACATTCCAAACCGGAAGAGAATTGTCTCCTCAGTCATTCTGTGTAGCAGGGAATCGCTATTAGGGAAATTGTAGGAATGATGTTTCCAACTGTTGAAAAATGCTACTAATGCTCATTAATAAAGAATTGTGTATATCTTATAAAGAAAATAATTTTATTTTTGTATGTACTTCACAAGTAAATAAAGTTTAATTATTCTCACTATCATTCACAAAATCTATNCTGACATATATAGGATACCAGTCTCTTCCCTCCTTGCGAAGAAAGAAGAAAGATAAGTGGTCGCGGAAAAGGGAGGATGAAACATTCCAAACCGGAAGAGAATTGTCTCCTCAGTCATTCTGTGTAGCAGGGAATCGCTATTAGGGAAATTGTAGGAATGATGTTTCCAACTGTTGAAAAATGCTACTAATGCTCATTAATAAAGAATTGTGTATATCTTATAAACAAAATAATTTTATTTTTGTATGTACTTCACAAGTAAATAAAGTTTAATTATTCTCACTATCATTCACAAAATCTATNAAAATAATTTTATTTTTGTATGTACTTCACAAGTAAATAAAGTTTAATTATTCTCACTATCATTCACAAAATCTATGATTTTGATGTAAGCATGCACAGAGTTATTGTCAGAGCTGGATTGTGATACCTCTATAAAAAAAACAGCGTCGCCTCTTCCCTTCTCCCCCTGATCATGATTGGTTATCCTCTGCCTTACACGGAAACAAAGAAGGCTTGGAGGAATTTATTGATCGGCAACATGACTGAAAGAGGAAGGGGAGGGCAAACTTAAACAGGTGGAAGCGCTGCTTTGCGGTTAGACAGGATGCAAGTGACTGCCGTGGATGGTGGAATGGGGCTGCGACCTACACTTAACGTTGACACGAGGACTGAACAGTCAGTAGATTCTGTTCGCAGTTAAAGTTAAATTACTGATTGTTAAAGATTTTCAGGACACAAAGTGGAACGATGCAAGCAGCATGTGCTAAATAAACACCAATAATGCACCATCACTGTTAAGAGAAGTATTTACTTGCAAGTTGTTTATGTTTCCCCTCCACTCCCTTTCACGTTCATGTTGCTGATCGATAGATTCCTTCAAACCTTCCTTCTTTGTTTCCGTGTAAGGCAGGGGATAGCCAACATGGTGAAAAGGAAAGAGGAGACAACATTTTTTTGAGGGGTGACATTCCAGCACTGCAAAAACAACCAGCAAGTCACTTCGTTAAAACAATGTTGAAGCCCTTTTATTTTAACGACCGTAGGGTACCCTTATTTTACAGCCGCCGCCATTCCCCTCCCCACTTCTAAAATTTTTCCAGTGTTCGCCTCTTTTCATGCCATCGACTAGCTCTACGCCCATTCGTACCTCTCCCCTTTCTTTCGAACCCTCTTCTTTATCTCTCACCAACACCTGTCTGCTCCTCTTCTCAAGCTCCGGCCGATGTGTCGCTGTGCGACACAGACTAACAAAGGCTAGCTCGCGCGTAGCAAGTGAGTGAATGTCACTTGTGATACGTGTTTAAACATTTTAAAAATAAGAGTTTACTAATGTTTGTATTGTTAAAGGGAAAGGCTTCATTAACATATTTGCATCATAAACAAAATTAAGTACCTTTCAAATGATAGGGAAAATGACTGTGCATTGAAAAACTATCGCAATAGCGGACGTGACGCTATAGGCCATACTCGTTATAACGCGGTTCCACTATATTTATGTTCCTTTCTTCTGACCTAAGTTAAGTATTTTGTGCATTTCTTCTAGGTGTCCTCCCAACATTTGAAAAACCGAATGTAATTCTTCAGTCAGCATCTCCACACATTCATATTTTGAGAGAATTGTTGCTTGATTTTCTAAAAGCATTGCTATGAAATTTTGTGACCGCTAAAGCTGTGAAAAGTTGCTCATTATTTGAAGTGAACTATCACTTTATTCAGAGTCGAAAANAAATTTTGTGACCGCTAAAGCTGTGAAAAGTTGCTCATTATTTGAAGTGAACTATCACTTTATTCAGAGTCGAAAAGACGACACAGAATTATTAATACGAAGTAAAGCATCAAACATTGTGAAAACACTTCAAGTAAAGGAAAAAGTAGTTTTCTTTGCATATGTCAGTACAGTAGTCTCTGTTAACCATCAGTAAACTGACACGACAAGTAAAATAATAAATTTGGATACAAAAAACAAACTTAATATACTAAAAAAAAAAATTGCTTCATATTATATCAAATTAAGCACGTTATTGAGTTGAACAATACGTATGTCAATGAATACCCAGTAAAAATACATTCTATGTGGTGCGGAATGTGAATGACTCAAGTTTGTTGTTTATGTACAACCTACATATGTACTTCGTAGAATCGTTCCATCATCCACACTGCCCTACCGGAATTCCTAGACACTCATCCGCCCTCCCATTCCTACAGTCAGTTCAGTAGCGGTAGTCACTTAGTCAGCAAGTCATTGTCCTCAGTTTGTTGTCAAAGTGTAGTGTAGTGTGTTTAAAATGTCTGAGAAACGGAAACGTGTTGTATTGGGATTTTCTCAAAAACTTGAAATTATAAAATGACTGTGTACAGGAGAAAGCGCTGCAAGTATCGCTCTGCTATATGGAATTGGGCGGACGTCAGTCAATGATATTAAGAAAGATGCAGATAAAATTTAAAGTCATGTTTCAAAAATGCAAACGACATACGGAGATGTCAAACTAAGAAAAGCGACAAAACCAGACTAACTGTATACAGTAATGTATCAGTGGTTCATTCAAGCCCGCAGTTAAGGGATACCAGTTTCTGGGCCCATAATGGCTAAGGCTATCGAGATGAACAAGAAGCTTGTTGGGGATCCTTCATTTAAGGTTAGTATAGGTTGGCTGGATACATTTAAGGGTTGACATGGCATAAGGCAGTTGGACATATCGGTTAAAAAACTAAGCACTGAGAGTACAGTCATTGTAGAATATCTGGAAAAACTAAGGAAAGAAATAAAAGATAGACATTTGGTCAGAGAGCAGGTTTACAACTGTGACAAAACTGGCCTAAATTGGAAAGCACTTCCCGTGAAAACCTTTGCCTCCTTATCGGAAAAATCTTCACCTGGTTTTAAAATGCAAAAAGACTGCATAACTGTCATGGTGTGTGCAAATGGTAGACATAGGTTTCCTTTACTAATCATTGGGAAATCTAAAAAAACCTCGAGCTTTCAAAAATATGAACTTAAACATCTTACCTGCCAAATATTATGCACAAAAAAGTGTCTGGATGAGCCAGGATATATTTAATGAGTAGTTCCACAGTGTGTTTGTGCCAAATGGACAATGCACCAACTCATCCTTCTCAGGACTTACAAAGTAGTGATGGAAAAATACGTACCACTTTTTGTCTGCGAACACTACACCACTAATTCAGCCCATGGATCAGGGTATTATTGAAAGCATAAAGCAACGTTATCGAAATTGCTTTATTCAAAAAGTTTTTTGCGTTGGGGGTGAATATATAAGTGTAAAGTAGTTTTGGAGGTCATACATTATTAAAGACGCAGTTTTTAATGTCGCTGAAGCCTGGCAAGATATACCAGAAGAAACTTCAAAATAAAGGGCTGGAACAAACTGTGGCATGAGACTGTAAACGAGAACGAGGCCATAAATAAATCTGGAAGTTAGGAGGAAATTTTACTTGTGTGTCAAAGGATTCCAAGTGGAGAAAACACATCAATAGGTGAAGTAAGTGAATGGCTGGGAATTGACAGATTTGACGGAGGCTTTGAAATATTAAATGATGAAGAACTTGTATTAAGTGCAACACAGGAGGTAGAATGTTTAAGTGAAGAAGAAGAGGATGATACACTCGAAGATTGCCTCAAAATAATTAGCCAAAGTGATGCTAAAAACATGTTCTCAAGTGCATTGAATGGTACGAGCAACAAGACGAGGCAGACGCTACACAGCTAATACTCCTACGTAAGATACGCAACACTGCAGCAACGAAAGCCCGTGGAGTATTACAACAAAGGAAAATGACACTTTTTTTAGGTAGGATTATACTACTGAACATATACATACTAGTACTGTATTCAATTTTGTTACTATATCAACATAATAAGCAGAAGTTTACAATATAATATCAAATACATTCTATGCTGTACATACAGTACTCCTATTGGTTGCTACCTGTTTAAAATATAGTGGTAAATATCGTATGCATTATTATCACTAGTATCTGGTGTTTACTATTATTACTACTAATGTAGGGGGGGGTGCATTTCTATTATCCGTCTATTTTCTCAACCGTCGCAGTGACGGTCCCGAGACTAGTGGATAATGGAGACTCCACTGTTACTTCATGCGACTACATTGTTCACAAATTCCCCATAAAAAGTGAAGTCTTGAAAAAAATGCCGCTGTGGCAGGAGTGAATAATCTCGACGATGCCAACTTTATAGATTGGTTTCCGTTGATTTTGCCTGTACAAGAAGGTGAAACTAGGGATCCAGCTATGGTCGAAACTGAAAAACAATTGTCAGCCTGTAGTGCTACAGGAGATAGTGATGATGTTAAGTGGGCCAAGTTAGCCAGGATTCGTGGTGTTTTGGTGGCAATTTAAAATACAATAGAATATGTAGAATAATGTTTTCCATTCCACACAGCAATGCAGAATGCGAGCGTGTTTTCAGATTGGTGAAAAATAAACAGAGCCCAGTTCACATCATCCATGTCTTAAGGATACTACAAAATCAATTTCGATTTTGAAAGCCAGGAAATTGGGCTTATGTTATGGAAAAAAATTTAGTGCAGAATTCCAAAAGAAATCACAGNTCACATCATCCATGTCTTAAGGATACTACAAAATCAATTTCGATTTTGAAAGCCAGGAAATTGGGCTTATGTTATGAAAAAAAATTTAGTGCAGAATTCCAAAAGAAAGCCACGGCTGCTTCTTTAAAACCAGTGTTCCATCCCAACATAAACAGCAGAATACAACATTGCAAAAATATAGTTCTACGACTCCATAGTACTCTAATTTAAGTAGGAAGATAGTTTTAGTTCATTATTTTTGTGCAGATTTAACCAATTAAGCTAACAATGCAATGCAGATGTTTTGGAAAAAGCTACGGGCGCTAGTTACATCTTTAAAATTGGTGTGCTCTGATGCGTCTCGCATGCCACTAAAAATGAAAATGTAATAAAATATTAACAGATTAAGGTTTTTAGTTATTAGTGTAGAAAAGCGTAATGGGCCCTTTCTATGTTAAGTGGTAGTATGTATGGTAAGCCTGCATTGTTAATGTAATTTTTATTCAAAAATTGCAAGTGTTTTTGTGCAAAAGTAATTACATAAAAGTTTTCAGACTTCGTGTTTTTTATTTCAAGCACTGCCTTCCGATGTTTCTGGGTACGGGGGGTCCCCTATAACCCGCCTTCCAAGTTTCATGTAAGTTACTTAACAGCCAGTATGCTAAACTCTGAGCTTGTACAGTGTAAGGCGTGCGGGTCAGCCTGAATAGGCCCACAGTATTTTCCATGTAAGTATCAGGAGCGAGGGGCTCTTGCTACATTTCACTGAGGGACTGCATACGTCTGGGTGAACGGCCTGCCGTACCCTGAGATCATCAGCAGCAGCAACAATTGGCGCCTACTCATGTATCCAAATCCACAAAAAAAAAAAGCTAACAATGTTTTTGACCGTCCCTCAAAACTTCCTTTAACCCAACACCACCCAGCCAACGGGTGTTAATGTACCCATTTAATCACAGTTAATTTACATGTGGAAAGGCATTACAGCCCCACACTTAGATGCAGTGATGTTTATCACTGTGGTGGTTCGAAGGAGGTTACAAAGTTGATCACACGTTATAAGAATTGTGTTACCACGTAACAATAAACGAACAGATCATGTTATGGTTACACTAAAATATATTGTCCGTAAAAAAATTTCAGGCACTGGATGAACCTTTGATATTTTTATAAATTATGATTATGTAATTTTGCTTTTAATTAGAAAAATTAAATACTATCCTGTGTTTTGCAAGTTAAATTCTGTAGCTACAATTAAATTTTTATTAAATTATGTAATAAATAAAGAAACTCTGATTTTCATTGTGAAGCATTTTCCACCAACAAGCTATATCATGTTTCATAAACGTAAAATGTGATTAGAATAACCCAAATTACAGCTAGATACTTTAACAAGTTACCGTGGCACACCGCTCGTATGGTCACATACATATCTTCTAAATAATTTTACCCTTCACCGTAACTAGTGCATATGACATAAACATGATCTTATCTATTTCTTCTGGGTAGTACCTGCATCACCGGTTTTCCTTCCCTTCGTTCCAGAAGACCTCGCTGCTGTTACTTTACCCTGAAGATGGAGGCTGCAATGTATTCTGTAATGTAGAGAAGGAAAACTAGTGATGATGCTACTACCCAGAAGCCAGCATCTTTCAGACATGAAAGCCTGCAAACTTTATTGATTGATCATTGCGTACAGATGTAGTATCATATGCCGGCTTTCCCCCCCTCTCTCTTCCTAGTTATAGGTTAACGATAGGTACACCTAGGGAGATAGTCATGGTCGCGTATCTCGGACGTACATCTAAAACTTAGAATTAGGGTAGGTTAATTAGGGAAATAATACATGTAGCATATTTGCACTAAAATGTTAACCTCTTCAATAATATTTTTTAGAAAAATTAGTTATAATTGAGAGATGAATGAATCTATACAGATAAAGTATCTGATATACAAGCAGTTGAGATGACAATGAAAGAGGAAAATGCTTCCCTTTAATAAAGTCTTCTTGGAGTGTACCTTAGTGCTTGAAATGGTGGCCATTAAAAAGATTTTTTTACTATTCAAAAGGGAATACATATCAGCATCAAGGGCAGATCTGTCCTTCTTGATAACAACAGATAATATTTATGTGAATGATGCATGGAAGTTATGATGCCCATGTCATTGCTAAATGTAATTGGTCTATGCAGAATTAACACTGCACTTCGACTTTAAAGAAAATACAGCGCAAGCAAGTTTTCCAAAGTTAAAAGTATTAATTTAAAATAAATGTACTCTGCAACATAAAGTTGGAAATATAAAAAAAATGTATGAGTAGGTAATGGGTTTACTTACTGTCCTTTACGTTAGAATGTGCTCATGGTGTGTCAACATGTCAGTAGTAGGATTATGCCGATCAGCGGGCAAGGACTGGGCGCTGAGACACAGTCTGCCATCTTGTTAGGTGCAGTTCCCCCGGCTTTGTAAGCAAGCCACCATCCGCCATCTTATTTTCTCTTGTCCACCGCCTGCTAGGGGTGCTTCTCTTTTATTTTGGAGCTCAAAATGTCTCAGGAGGGCGGGATCAACTGCCGAACGTTAGGTTGGCATGCAGATGCCTTAGACCACTCTGCTAAAGCGACTTGTGCTCAGGCATGGGTTAAAAACAGTAATAGTAAGTTTGTGGGGGACGAATGAACATTTTGTCATAATTCTAATGTGAAGTATTAATGTTTTATATGTTTTTTGACTATCAGAGACTGATACAGGCCAGTAATAAGTTTTTTTTTTCCAGTCCTAATTTTGTTTAAATGCTATTTTTTTTCTTTCAACTAGGTATTATGAAAAGATGTGCCTTAAACTAATTTTTTATTCATTTAGGTTAATTATGTGAGTTTGCGAGGCAGAGCAGCTAACCCTGTCAAAACAATCGTAAAATTATGGACATCTAGGAATCAATTAATTTATAAGTTATTAGAATTATTTTATTTAAATTTATTTATCATTTGAATAAATGCCTAAATCTTTAAAGAAAAATACAATAAAATGTATTTATGATACAAAATAGGTTTTAAAAAGTCAAATTATGTAAAATTTACACTTTCCTATGACAATTGGTAACATTAAAAAAAAAACATGCTTTGCAGGAATGGGTATTTGAACTGACAATCTCTCAAAAAGGAGTCCAGTACTCGAACCACTGAGCTACTTCAACAATAAGGCTTTCTTAAAATCTGCTGTGATAGTCACTAAATGAATAGGCTGCCATTTCCTTGTTCAATAATGGAAATTTTTAATGTACTGTCATGATGTTTATTGGAGAGTTTTTTTCAGTTTAAATAAGTCATATTTACCATTTTGAAAACTTTTTTAAACGCAAATGTTGTATTAAAATCATTTTGTTATTTTCAGTTGGGGTCTGAATCATATTTGCCTATGCTAATGGGCAACATGCACATATTTTTTCTGACACTTGGTTTTCACTCATTTGTGTGCTAGAAATGTATTTACAAAATATCAGTATTTAAAAATTAGTTTTGAAAAAGTTATGATTGAATGAAAGTTTTACGTTTGTAACGCCTGCCAAAACGCGTCTGTCGCGCCTGCTCACTCTGTGTCGTAACAAGTTGGATACAACTTCGGCCGCCGCGTTTGAATGGCACTATTGAAAACATTTGTAATTAAAATTTGTTGTGGATTTCATCCGGAAAGATCAGAGTTTACCAGGGGGAAGGAGACGTCGGGCAATTCTACCCAGCCCATTCATTTCCCGCAGACGGTTTGGAATCACATAACTTGGCAGGACTTTTGTTGGGTTTGGGCACACATCAAACCAATGCCCCTGTTGTCCAACACAGTTACTGCTAGCGGATGCCTGGGATCAACATCCCAAATATGTTTGCACAGAGTCACTTATGCGGTGCCACTTTCGCTCGAAGCACCATTATTTTTACCATTGACAGATTTTGAGTCTTTGTACTGAGAACCATTGTGTTGTGATTTAAAGTACAAATGCTAGTTGATATCACTGTATTTACACAGGAACAGAAGCCCGAAGTATCAGAAGTGCGGTTCTGATGAGATTGTTCTAGAATAACAAGTGAACGCATAAAGTAATCTACAGGATAGTGGATTAGCGGAACTAACACACCATGATACTCGTGTAGCACTGTCCCTACCACAACTTCAAACAATTCTTTAATTGACATGTCTGGTGGGTATGTCTGCACGAGGTTAATTTTCTACATCGCAAGGGAAGGTATAGATTCGTTGGATTTTTGCTGTTCCAGCATTACATATCTGCCAGCTATTAAGGATGAGAAAGTCCTAGGAAAACGGCACTCAAATGACCGACAGGATTCATACCAATAATGCCGTAATGGGAAATGCCACCCCATCAGGCCTCGCCCCTAAACTGGTCACCAACACAATTAAGTCACTTCTGCTCTTCTACATCGTACTGTTGTAAAACTTCATTTTACAGTCATGGAATAGAGCTGCAGAATCTTCTGATGGCAAGCCTGCAATAGTCGGGAGTGACTCGAAACAGGCCAGAGTTGATGATGGCATGGCTGTGTCAACAGAAAGTATTTGTGCTGTTATTGCGGTGGGTGAGATGCCACACACTGTAGTTGCCACACAGAGAAGCCGAATGGAGTTGACAAGGGAAGGGGCAGGCGACAAGGCTTGGCAGCACATGCACGTTGGTGCTCTGGGCAGCTGTAGCAAGCTGGGTTGGTTGCAGTGTGCACTACCGGCTCAGAAATTGCATCATTAGCGTAAAATGACTTTGTGTAAATCAATGGAGCACTTGCATACTAACACATAAAAAAAAGGGTTGATGGCACCGTGGACCTGTCGAGGTCTAATGTAGTGGCTACGCAAGTCCATCATTTGGACAGCAGTGCGATGTGCCCACACACAGTTCCCTGTTTTCTCTCTCTCTCTCTCATACAGCCTGCGAGCGAATGCGGAACCGTTACACTGGCATGTGTTGATAAGTGAAAAGGTTCAATTTGGGTAGTTGGCGTGCTCACACACCATACAAAAGTGTTCCACAACTCCACTAAATATGTGCCAGTCCATCAGTATGAGATCGTCGCGGGGTCACAGATCTCTCCTGTGTTGTGTCAAAGCAAACTCGGTGAAATTTGTGGGAAGGTCAAGGGAATCATCATTTTTCCTCATCAAATACTTCATCAACACTTACCATAGTCATTATCTCATCAGTGCTGTCTTCATGGTAGTCTTTACTCCCTTTTTCAACCTCAATATCTAGTTTACTTTTCTTTGTAGGATTCTCACGGTCAACGTTATTTAGAGCCGACAACCGTTTATGTTGAAGTTCGTCGAGTTCACGTGAACGCCTTGCAAGTGTCCATTCCACACATACCAACTCTATCATGCCTCGTAGGTCTCTCACTCCATCATTACCATTAACTTTCTCGTCATAATTGTCTGTGGAAACAGTACCCACCGATGCAGCATGGGGTCTTGGCGACATCACTTGCTGGTTTCCAGTAGACTAACCCGTGCATAAACGGCATGGCACCACTGACGTATTTCTTAATTGCGTGAAAAGGACTCTTAGTACAGGTAGTTCTCTCATTCTGTTGAGCATGGCAGCTTTGGATGAAGATGTATCCACAGTAGCAACTCTGGTTTCCATGTAATTTTCCAGCAGTGATTGATGGTACATCCATAGAGGTAAGCTCTATAGTAGACTTCGTACAATCATTGGCTTACGTCATCCATGAAAAAACTTGTGTTCTTTTTACAGTAGCAATTTGTGTGTCTACTTTGTCTAGCTATTGCTCCATATACAAACTTGCTAGCATATTTTGTCAGTGAAATTAAAGCATTTTTTATGCATCGATTCAGTCAGATATTTTATCTATTTCCTTGATGACATTCATTACCATACAGTTTCATCTTCAACTGTTTTTTTTAATCAAGTTCTTCGCTCTGCTTTAAATAATGGTCACACTTAAAGGAGACTACTGACTCCTGCCAGAACGGCTATTATCATGACCCTTGGTAGCCCCTAATGTGGTGCTGTCGCAGGTCCCCCACCACAGGCGTTCATGGACAAGTAAACTTTGGTCCCAAAATATATTCCATTTGTTTACACGAGCTGTGATGGTGTATTTTGACGACTGCCACCATCAAACTAATCTTCCTAACCGGAACCAGGCTGCTTACACACCTGCACATAGGTACCAGACCATCCACTAACTCATGCATGATATCTACCAACCAACACCAGACGAAATACTCTCATTGTCCATACCTCTTACTATAACTCGATCATAACTCAACCATTCAATCCACACAGACCATACACAGCAAACATACAGTCCATACCAGTGACACAATCAACTTCCCATACCATCCACTGTACCGACTTACACCAGAATAATATACTTTGCAACATACCACACAGTCCACATCAACTAAAATATGCAAAACATAAATCTTCCATGGCTGCCAGAGCATCACCACCTGCAAACACCTATCGATTTTCAAGGCACATTAGCAACCGCAGCCACAACTTCAACCATATCAACATGAAGTATCGCAATAACCGAACAATTTAGCATTCAATCCAAATATATTATCTGCTCAACGCCAAGTCTGCCTCGGTCATGCTATTAACACTACAGACCATATCAAATACTAACCTCAGACATACTGATCAATCAATATGTCAAATATTTCGACTACACTGTATTGACCGCCATGCCATCTGTCCAGCCAACCAATTATTCAAATAAGTCCTAACTATGCTATCAAAATCCATACCATGAATATATAATCATGTGTGACACCCATACACACTAAGTTTGCAGGTACCGTACCAAGTTATAACATCCAGTCATACTAACCAAGCATATCAGACAATAATTTTGTCTCTCCTACTAATTAAACATGCAATGAAACCATTACACTCGTACAAACTAATCATGTGATTAAACCATTCTGACCACACCATTGAAGGGACACACTTTTCAAACCACCGCCCCAACCGAACATGCCGTACTATACAATCAAATTAACAGCATATCAACCATACAGTCTGGAAGTATTTTATAAAAGGTCTTAAGAGCTAAGAGTAGTATCAGGCATAACCAAGCCTTCTGATATGTATGGTTTGTATATGCAGATAGTATAATGTCTTTAAAATATTGCTCCTGGTAAACAAACGACAACAAGGTTATGCATAAATAGTCTCATTATATAAATTTTAAATTAGTTATTAATTTTTTGAAGCAGGACAATTTCACCTGATAGCAAAAGGGTCCTCGCCCCCTAACACCATAATATTAATTGATTTTACCTGCCTGCATTCCCTACCACCCTCTATAAACCCCGAACCTCTCACCTATCCAACAAAAATGTTTTTAACTATCTCGAAATATTTGATGCCATATCATAACCACTGCCAAAAACTTGAAAACCAGGTATTCATACCGATTGTTCCTACCAAAATATTCTCTATCAAGCGATACTCCGACTACATGTACAGACCATGGCATCGGTCACAACCTACAGTCCATTTCATTAGGCCAAATCGGCTATACTAAACAGTTCCCTTCAATCCAACGAATTATTTTGACAAACCATTTCATCATGCAATAGCGATTACATGACCAGATAATACGATCTATACAGTATACCCTCGCCAGCGAACCAGTCATAACGAAATGTCATATGAATAGGTTATTGCATCAGACCTGCAAATAAAATGTTCCAGCCAAAACATTCCAACCATCAATACTCACAGATCATGACACCACACAACACATTTGAACAAGTTCCCGGCGGAACCGGCGTTTTCCTCACCAAACCTCCCCTCCTGGTGGCCGATACCTATTAAAAGGTTATACCAGGAGCACTTCTTTCTATCTTTACGTTAGCCATCCCATTCAAACTAAAGCTAAATCGGCTCTTTTGTTTCGCAGGGTGCCGCCGGGAACTTGCAATTTTGTGACCGTCATGCTGGCCGAAATGAATTTATTACACAAATCTAACTATTCTAACAAACATTCCTAACGCGTACTGCGCGATTCCTTCTTTCACGAGAAAATTTAAGCATGACGGTATCCCATTAACGCAAAGCGCGGCTCAGTGCGTGCGGGTGTGGATCAGGCATAGATTCGGGGGTGATCGGTAAACCAGAATCACCCCTTCCTCCTCGCCCGCCGCTCGCAAAGAACTCGAAATCTATACCACACTGCAGACTTTCGTAACCGTCCCATTCACAGATGTCAATAGGAAGCAAGTCATGACCGGTATCCAGACAGGCGTGAAGAGTTTCCCTGGGTTGAGATCGCTGACGCAATGACGCACTCAACTTGCCAGGGCCTCGTCGCGATTCTACGCCACTGCCCACCAGCCACAGCCGTCTTCTTCTTTCTATCCTTCCTGTTCAGATTTCTCTGGTCTTTAGTTGGTGTGATCGTCGTGGCGGAGAAAGGGAGAGTTTCCCTGGGCGTGAAGCTGCACCGCGTCAGTTCTCGCATGCCAGGGGCTCGTCGCGATCCCAGTCTGGCCAGTCAGACCCTTCCTATCGACATCACATGCACACACATACTACCATTTCTCTTAGACCGAAGTCTCGTCGTTGCGGTCGGAGCAAGCTCCATCCTTCTTCCGTGATCGCGTTCCGGGTCCTTTTGCTATGGTCTTTTCCTGGAACATACACAAGTGCATAATCCAGAAAATTTTTGGAGGCTGTTAGTTATAATCCTTTTGGTTTCCTGATGAGGGAAAGAGGGTTCCTAGCCAGTTCCAGACGGTGAGAAGAGTTCCCCTGGGTTGAGATCGCTGACGCAATGACGCACTCAACTTGCCAGGGTCTCGTCGCGATTCTTCACCGCTTTACACTATTTAATCTCCCTTAAACCTTCACCATGGTTATTCCTTGCGGCTGCTTGGTTGTCATTTCTTTAGAATGCTCGAGTTACCCTGGCCCGTGCTGCATCCCGCCAGCCAGCGCTTCCCAGGTTCCTCACTCATCCCTCTGGCCGGTTTGGCCCTCCTCCCTTGCCTTCTTTTCTTTGTCACGTCCGGGGGTAACACATTTGAACAGAATAACATCCATTTGCAAAGAGCTTGCCATCATACAATACCAGTAAAACAGCTAACCATACATACAAACCCTACCAGACATTGAGCCAAAAATATTACAACCAATCATTCCGACAAACAATACTGATAGATCATACCAAATATCATCCATTCCTACGAAAACATTCTATAGGTAACACTTTTAAAACATACCACCATGTCATACTGGTCGCATAGGCAGGTCAAACAAAAAACCACGCCCATCACCTTGTATCAGTCCTTTCGAGCATTTGCTATTTACACAATATCAGTTATCAAAAGTTTTGTCATAAAAGTAACTTTTTTTTCTTTTTTTTTTTTTATCTAATGATAGGATAATTGACTAAACTATGTATATAGATACATTTCCGCACTCTATTTCAGACAATCAGCTGCTTTCTTCGTTTTCAAGCAGATGTTAACTCGTACATCCAGACTACTGTCAAAATGATTCCTGCCAAGACCGAACAACATTTGAACTTTGACCTAGAGCATGCAGAGGCCTGTATATACATATTCTGTAGCCAACCATAGGTACCTAGGAACTGAAAAAAACCTTAATTTATCTTAAATTTTTTTAATAGTGGCCAAGGCATACGTATATGTGTGTGTGTGTGTATAAAATTAGCTGCACACTCCTCATGCCTCTATTCACAGAGTACTCTTGGTTTGTTGGCAAATTAATAGCACAGTCAATTTATACATATCCATCACCACTTTAATTCGTTTTTCCCCTTTCTACTTAATATTAGTAAGATTTAAACTAAATGAAAAACACAGAAATAGTTTGTATTTTGTAACTTTATTTTACAGGCTCAACAAAAAAAGTGCATTAAAAACTACTTCATTTGGCATAACAATAATGATGTCTGTTTTGTAGAACATTTCCCGCTGTAAGCGTTCAAGCTGGACTATTTGAATATACCATGCCACATTTATCACATTGGTAGGTGTTGTAAGCGATGGCAAACGGACATTTCCAATCTTCATGTTGTCTTACATTAGAGATGGTAGTAAATGTCTTCCCACAATACTTGCACTCACTACTCGATGTACGACAAACATTACCTTTTGCATGTGTCGATTCAAGCTATCACTGCGGGTAAACACCCTGTCACAATTATCACATTGGCAAATCTTGTATGAAGTGCCGAATAAGCAGTTATTAGCTTCATGTTGTTGGGCTTTATGGCTTTGTGTAAATACCTTGCCACAAAACTTGCACTGAGTCCATGAGCAACACCGACTTCCAGAGTCGGCAAGCATTCGCTGCATCCTCGTCGATTCAGCCAGTGATGGCTAGTATTAAACCAACACTTCTGTCTTGATATTGTAAAAGTTCATGCAGTCTCAGCAGATGAATCTAGTCGTAACGATCTGCGTTTCACCATGACTGGCAAACAAGTGATAACCTTTATTACGTGATGCAAGCTTATATACTATAAACACTACATGTCGGACAGTTTGTGTTGTCCGTCTCGGATGCCTCTGTAGAAGTTTCCTTACTTACGTAGCTGCAAAACAGAATCGTTGCTGGACTGTAATATGATATCTAATCAGTACGATCGTTGTCTGGTCTACTAATTTGTCAAACAGACCACCCAATATTCTTTCTTTAGAGTTGTCCATCTTTTAGTGTTGGATGCACCTACATTTTCTCTTGCTGCTGCAGCACTCTCCCGATGTGCCTTGGAATGTAGTATGTAATTAACAGTAGCACTTCCTTGGGGAAAAAAATTCGGGCGATTCAATTTTGTGGGTCATATAGCTTCCAGTTGCAGCATACACACATTCTTCTGAGTAGGATTTGTTTATTCACCCCCACAAAACTGTTTAATTCAGCGAGAAAATACAGATGTATTATAAATATTTCTTTAAACGAACAATCATGAGAGTATCCCTAGAAAACCCACAGATACCATCGCCTATGCTCTTAACAGTATTAATTTATATGGTTTAGGTATAGGATTTCTCTATTACTATATAATATGCTTATAGGCATATGTATAAACTATGTGTAATATATAAGAATAATATCTTAAATTTTATAAATAATTGTAATTATGTATATGACATGTTACTATAAGTGCCAATTGTACAGAATCAACATACGAGTAAATATGGTGAACTGTTTTCCGTGTTTCTTTTCATATGTCAGGACCCTTAATAACTTTTTTAGTGTTTGAACCATAACTATTTATTCTGACCTCATTAATCACAATTGCACTGTAAATATGGCCATCTCTGTAACTATTGTAAATTCTTGGGCGTTGTGAGGTGGCCAAAACAGCCTCGCATTTAGAGGCATAACAGAGTTGACCTACACCCTTCTGGCAGGGCCAGTTGAATTCCTACAACAATAATCATTTAGTACCATAATCAGTAAACAGGCATCTTCAGGAGAGGGCCACACGTGTNAGTTGAATTCCTACAACAATAATCATTTAGTACCATAATCAGTAAACAGGCATCTTCAGGAGAGGGCCACACGTGTGAACGGCACACTGCCCGCTCTTCCATGCTCTTGACAGCTAACCAGCACCCACATTTATTTCTGCAACAATACACCACCTATCCTGGGGCAACTCCCATCAAGTGTCCCTCCACAGTGTGGCCAATTTTTGCCTAAAAATCCTAATCACTTTTTCCTGTAGTCAAAAATGNCCCATCAAGTGTCCCTCCACAGTGTGGCCAATTTTTGCCTAAAAATCCTAATCACTTTTTCCTGTAGTCAAAAATGGCTTGCCCAAATGTGTGGTTAAATGACCAGTTTCATTCCTGAAAAGAAAGTTTGACCATTCTCTTATTGTTATAGACACAACACTCCTTATTCACTCATGTCATACCTTAAAAATTTTTCCCTGTCAAAATCCTTATATTTTGGCAAAACCTAACAAAAATTTTACTTCCCTAACAAATTGCTGAATTTCCTAAACTTAATTCCCATATTTCAAAGGCGTGGTCCATCTTATTATCTCTAGAAAAATATTCTACGCCATTGAGCAGGACAGTGTGACAAGATGGTACCGGCTGCCCTGTGACATCACCAGCCTTCAGCCACCATCGGGGCTTGCTCGCGCTCCAGGCAGTGCTAGATTGTTGTGTGCGTGAGTATGTGCAAGGTGCATGTCATCCCGTTCTCCTGCTCGGACGATTCATCGCTGCTGCGCTCCGCAACAAAGGAGAGATCTGTGACCCCGCGACGATCTCATACTGATGGACTGGCACATATTTAGTGGAGTTGTGGAACACTTTTNGGAGAGATCTGTGACCCCGCGACGATCTCATACTGATGGACTGGCACATATTTAGTGGAGTTGTGGAACACTTTTTTCTGGTGTGTGAGCACGCCAACTACCCAAATTGAACCTTTTCACTTTAGTACAATCACAGATCAACANACACTTTTTTCTGGTGTGTGAGCACGCCAACTACCCAAATTGAACCTTTTCACTTTAGTACAATCACAGATCAACGCATGCCAGTGTTACGGTTACGCATTCGCTCGTAGGCTGTATGAGGACGTAGAGAGAGAGAGAGAGAGAGAACAGGGAACTGTGTGTGGGTACATCGCACTGCTGGCCAAATGATGCACTTGTGTAGCCACTAAATTAGACCTCGACAGGTCCACGGTGCCATCAACCCTGTTTTTTAGGTGTTAGTATGCAAGTGCCCCATGGACTTACACAAAGTCATTTTACGCTAATGATGCGATTTCTGAGCCGGTAATGTACACTGCAACACAGCTTGCTACAGCTGCCCAGAGCACCAACGTGCATGTGCTGCCAAGCCTTGTCGCCTGCCCCTCCCCTTGTCAACNACACTTTTTTCTGGTGTGTGAGCACGCCAACTACCCAAATTGAACCTTTTCACTTTAGTACAATCACAGATCAACACATGCCAGTGTTACGGTTACGCATTCGCTCGTAGGCTGTATGAGGACGTAGAGAGAGAGAGAGAGAGAGAGAACAGGGAACTGTGTGTGGGTACATCGCACTGCTGGCCAAATGAGGCACTTGTGTAGCCACTAAATTAGACCTCGACAGGTCCACGGTGCCATCAACCCTGTTTTTTAGGTGTTAGTATGCAAGTGCCCCATGGACTTACACAAAGTCATTTTACGCTAATGATGCGATTTCTGAGCCGGTAATGTACACTGCAACCCAGCTTGCTACAGCTGCCCAGAGCACCAACGTGCATGTGCTGCCAAGCCTTGTCGCCTGCCCCTCCCCTTGTCAACTCCATTCGGCTTCTCTGTGTGGCAACTACAGTGTGTGGTGTCTCACCCACCGCAATAACAGCACAAATACTTTCTGTTGACACTGCCATGCCTTCATCAACACTGGCCTGTTTCGATTCACTCCCGACTATTGCAGGCTTGCCATCGGAAGATTCTGCAGCTCTTTTCCATGACTGTAAAATAAAGTTTTACAACAGTACGATGTAGAAGAGCAGAAGTGACTTAATTGTGTTGGTGACCAGTTTAGGGGCGAGGCCTGATGGGGTGGCATTTCCCATTACGGCATTATTGGTATGAATCCTGTCGGTCATTTGAGTGCCGTTTTCCTAGGACTTTCTCATCCTTAATAGCTGGCAGATATGTAATGCTGGAACAGCAAAAATCCGACGAATCTATACCTTCCCTTGCGATGTAGAAAATTATCCTCGTGCAGACATACCCACCCTACATGTCAATTAAAGAATTGTTTGAAGTTGTGGCTGGGAATGTGTTACACGAGTTCCATGGTGTCTTAGTTCCATTAATCCACTATCCTGTAGATTACTTTATGCGTTTGACGCGATCGTATACCAGAGCTGTAATGTAATGATTATAAATTGCCCGGCGCGCCACAGCTCCGCGGTGAGCTGATGAGATTTTTGGGTCGTTCGGCCGACGGTCCAGGGGTACTCTGGTAATACACTGTCAGATATTATGAAATTGCGTGCTGTAAGGCCGCTGCGCACGCCTGAATTAATAACGCACTCAAGTTTTATGTATGTAATTATTTTATTGAACACTTTGATCAAACACGTGGTGACCACGTGGTCGTATAAACACACTGCTGGATTATAATTACTTAAGGCGCGTGACGTTGCTCCCTCCTCGGTGAGATTTAACATAAAATTACTAGTTGCTTCGTGAATGATATGATGATGCGATTGCTGAGTGAGGTTGCAGCCTGAGAGGCTGGTGCCGAGGTTCTTGTGAAACGAGAGACTT
>NQII01000778.1:174746-268363 GCA_002778355.1 Clitarchus hookeri
ATTACTTAAGACGCGTGACGCTGCTCTCTCCTCGGTGAGATTTAACATAAAAATACTAGTTGCTTCGTGAATGATATGATGATGCGATTGCTGAGTGAGGTTGCAGCCTGAGAGGCTGGTGCCGAGGTTCTTGTGAAACGAGAGACTTCCCACGTCCGCTCGCGCCGAAGTGATGTTGCCTACTGTACTGAGCAATGCATCGACTCGTGCCACCTAAGCACGGCCGACACCTGGTGGTGGAGAGATGAAACAAATGTGACTTAAAATGCTAATGAGATGTAAACATGACATAACTTATATAAACAAAATTTAACACAATAAACATAATAAAACACAATTACCCTTGTATTTACATACTAAAACACCATTATATTAATATTAAATATAAGTATTGACTCGTAGCAGCCATTGCATTGCCAACTTGAAAATGTCACATGTCCCTGGTTGGCTATGTATGTGATGACTGTTTTGACACACGATAATTATGGTATACATCAATACTGAATAAATACTAAACACTAATGCACTATACTGACGAAACTATATTGGTAAATAACAATGATTAAATTGTTAAACTGAAAAATTAATGACACGGTGCACTATCACACATGGACAAATACACTTGATATACACTGAACACACTATCATTCTTGCACANAATGACACGGTGCACTATCACACATGGACAAATACACTTGATATACACTGAACACACTATCATTCTTGCACACACGTGCGCTGGTGTGGAGGACACTACTACGGCAGTTACAGTGGGCACAAAGGTAACCGTGAACGCCTGGTTCACATCACGTTCACTTGTGATTCTAGAACAATCTCATCGGAACCGCACTTCTGCTACTTCGGGCATATGTACCTGTGTAAAGACAGTGATATCAACGAGCATTCCTACTTTAAATCACAACACAATCAATGGTTCTCAGGACAAAGACTCAAAATCTGTCAATGGTAGATATAGTGGTGCTTCGAGCGAAAGATGCACCGCATAAGTGACTCCGTGCAAACATATTTGGGATGTTGACCCCAGCCATCCGCTAGCAGTAACTGTGTTGGACAACAGATGCATTGGTCTGATGTGTGCCCAATCGCAACAAAAATCCTGCCAAGTCATGTGATTCCAAACTGTCTGCGGGAAATGAACGGGCTGGGTAGAATTGCCAGACGTCTCATTCCCCCTGGTAAACTCTGATCTTTCCGGAGGAACACCACAACAAATTTTAATTACAAACGTTTTCAATAGTACCAACCAAGTAATTCGCATAGTTACCAGTTCTTCTTGACAATAAACAGGGCAATATTATAACAAATACAGCTGCCAGTGTTGTTGCTCTGCTAATGTATCCCACCACCACTGCTGTACTGACACATGGAAGTCGTGATGTTTGTTATGTCAACTGTTGGCATTACGAGGGACTGCGATGTTATATATACAGCAAACATTTTTTTATCAGGAAATATGNTGTTATGTCAACTGTTGGCATTACGAGGGACTGCGATGTTATATATACAGCAAACATTTTTTTATCAGGAAATATGAAATTTTCTGATGCAGCTGAAACTGTAAAATTTTTATTTGCAGATACAATTTAAAATTATTTTAGTATATTAAAATCCTTGAAAGTAAAATGTTTCTAGATCAGAGTTTTATGCATGTGCAAGATACATCAGTTAATATTTTTGAACGACTGTTATTTGCCACTTACATANTCTAGATCAGAGTTTTATGCATGTGCAAGATACATCAGTTAATATTTTTGAACGACTGTTATTTGCCACTTACATATTGGTTACAATGTTTACAGCTGGAATATTGACGTTGACCATTCATTCGTGGTCTGGCATGGCCCCTGTTATAACGTCATCCCACAATCACTGCACCAGTGCGGCCCGTGGAACATGTACGTCGTACGTCCCGATGTGTGTCCACATTTTTCATTTGGAAACGACTCATGACCCAATACCGAGTGATCCAACTGGGTGTCTGTGGTGTCCCTAGAGATATATGTTTATTTAGGATAGGATCCAAGTTTTAGAATGTGTACTAAATAGCATTAGAATTTATCGCCTACTGGAAAATATTTGTTAAATTCGCTCTTAGGGGATTTCCAACGTGCTCTGCAAGGGACCACATGATCTTGTTTTGTATTTAAATTAGTGATAATTAAGAACTCTTAACTCTCAACAGGATTAAGAAAACTCGCTCAGAGAATGTTTTATGTGTATATGTTTGAAGTTCTATATTAATGAGGTCAGTTAATTAAATTATCTCTTGGAGTGGAGCGAGCACTCGGCAAGGACACTGCTCGCCCGCACCATCTCCGGCAGTTTGATTTCACAGGTCTTAGATGTTGCACATGCATCGCGTCGCGGGGTCTTTCGTACTTTGTTCTTTACACTTAACTCCAATAGGTTAACACAATTTATTGGAACTTTTATTTAGTTTACCAACAGTCTTCCTTGCATTCACAGCTCCCCTCAGTCAGCTCAATGTACCGACCCTGAAGGGTTAATTTGACGTGTTCAAGCTTGGCTACGGAGAATTTTCCGTCCCGAGTTAGGAAAGCCAACTTGACCCGCGGTGCTGCCAGTGTTGAGGATGTAATAATTATGTGCCAGGCGCCACAGCTCTGTGGTGAGCTGATGATATGAGTGTCGTTTCGGTCGACGGCTTAGGGGACTCTGGTCAACACTCCATCACATACGATGGCGAGGCTGTAGGCCACCTCGCACGCCTTAATGAATTACAAATAAAACATTTACGAACGATGCTTGTTGAGGTATTTATAACCTGAGACTCCTTACCGCGCACACAACTATAATACAAATCACGTGGCCTTAATGGCCCGGAAATTGCGAGCGAACACGTGGTCTTTACAATGTGAAACTTGAATACACTTAACAATTCTCCGATAAGAATAACTTCGCTCACCCCTCGGTGCTTTACAAGTAAAATAATGAAAACAATAAAATAATGATTCAGTTTATGTCAATGCTGATGGATACCAGTTAAACTGATGATGTCCGCACCGAGGGCCTCTGCTGAGCGAGCGACTTACACGTCTGGATGCGTTGAAGTGCTGGCGATAACTGCGGAGGGAAGCATGGCCGGCTTCCGCTACCTGAGCGCACCGATGCCACGCGGCGAAGCAATGAAACACAATATACAATAGAAAATGACAATGAGATGAAAGGGACATGAATTAAATTAAACTAAGATGACATAATTTTCCCTTAAACAATACACAANACAATGAGATGAAAGGGACATGAATTAAATTAAACTAAGATGACATAATTTTCCCTTAAACAATACACAATAAAACTGATAATATTAATTCTAAATGTTTCCATTATACTGGCCATAGCATTGCCAAATGTAAAATGTCACATGTCTCTGGCTGTGGCTGTGTAGACTGTCTTCCATAGATGACAAAAAATTATATTAATTATATATACTGAATAAATACCCTAATGAAATACAATGATGCTATTAATACTTACACTGATGAAATAATAACATGGAATAAATTAGAAACACTAATCCACTTGCACTGATACTACCATGCACACCCTTACTCGTGCCCACAAGCTTGCCGGTGTGGTGTGTGGACAAGTTTGTGGCAGTCACAGTGGGCATAAAGGTCTCGTGAACACGCGGTTCACGTCAGATTACTATTGTAAGTTTTCACGCCATTCTTGGCCTTTTTGTACAGGAAGGACCGCTGGTAAACCTTGTGTGTCAGGTCTGCTTTAATTTGCATAGCATACATGTAACTGTGTATACTATTCAGCAATACAATTTACTTTAGTTAACCAAAACTTATGAGTTCTCGTTTTTTGTGTTGTATCTCGGGCCCTGGCCCTATCCTGAAAGTCATCGACACCTTAAGTAGACATCCATAATATAAAAGGTAAAAAAAATATATTAGGGTATGCTGGGGAGCTTGAATATCCAGGCTATATATTACATTTTCCTGTAAAATTGTACGGTGTGTGTCAGGGGATACAGCCACGTGGTCGTTCAGTCCACTACCCTGAGAACTTTGACATCGTTCTCACCCAGTGAGCCGGCGCCCATTCTATTCGAAATAGGAATATTAGGTAATATTCTAGCATTCCTTAACATAGTCGCCGGATGACGTCCGCATTACTATCTCCGATCGCTCAGGTAACGTCAAATAGGTGGCAATTCCAGGTGCAAAGAACAGGTTCCGTTATGTAACATTAGATACAGCTAAAGGCGATCGGCGTGAGGAAGACACTCGACTGCGACTGAATCTGGCGAGCTCATGCTGCACGAACTATTGTGGCACAAGGCTTGCCCTGCATTANAAGACACTCGACTGCGACTGAATCTGGCGAGCTCATGCTGCACGAACTATTGTGGCACAAGGCTTGCCCTGCATTTGTTTCTGCTTGCCTGTAACTTGCAACAATTAAAAGGACATAAACATTTGCATGACAAATTAATAAAATAAATACATAAATATTCCTTAGAATAAAAAAAAGTTTAAATCTACCCTCGGATATCATGAAGTGAAGGTGAAGGAACTGTGCTAAAAAATAAGTGAGTTTGAGAATTACAAAANAAATCTACCCTCGGATATCATGAAGTGAAGGTGAAGGAACTGTGCTAAAAAATAAGTGAGTTTGAGAATTACAAAATGAAACTTTGAAATACTAATTGCATTTAAATTGCCCTACAAATTATATAAGCTGTGTCAGGTATTTTGCATGCTCACCTGCCCCTGGAGGGGGGCGAGGGATTATGCAGTTGCATTGCACTTCTATGCTATTCACACACATGCACTGCAATCGTTTCGGCACTCGTGGTGCGTAGCAGCTACACTAGTGCCCGATTGATGTGGTTGATGTGCGGCTTCGCAAACGGTCTTGAGAGCTGGTTGCCATCCTGCGTCAAATGTAAGAAAGGCGTTGTACTGTACATAAACACACCAAAATAAAATTTTGATTCCATCAATGAAATATATTTAGACAAAATACATAGCTTACTTTCAAATGATATGTTATTTGGGTAGAATTGTATATCTGAGGTGGGGAAGTTCATCTTCCTTTTCGTTGGATTTTTTGGCTGGTTTGTGTTGCTACTAGTTGCAGGGAGCTTCTGTGTAGGACACCTCTCAGCAAACTATAATGTACCGCAATGGAGCCAGAAATTTACAAATTTCACAACCAGCTAGTAACAAGGAAATCCATTATAATGCTAATGAATGTACAAATCTATGGTAATACTACAGTACAATTCAGACACAATGGACTTTTTACTAAGGATTAGATGTCTCAAATGTTTACTCTCATTTACACTATAACTCCGATTACAAGGATTTATTACTGCACAATATCAATACAAAGCAAAATTATTTCACAACAACTGCTGATGATAATTTAGAATGTTGTCTTTCTTGAATTAGAAAACTTTGCTGCCATGGAAATTCTCCATTCTAATACAAATATCTCATAGGTGTGTGTATTGGGCATTTCATGTGGGTTGCCAGGATTTTTTTTTATATATTCGATCTGGTGTAATACGCATCTGAAATGATTTACTTGTCAAATCACATGGCACGTTCAGAAGGCAAAGCACTTTTGCTGCGCTGTTAGTGCTTCAAAAAATGTTGCTAGGGACAATGTTTTCATTTGATATGGACTTTATTTGTTAAGTTTACGCAACATGGCTTTGAGATATTAAAAATGATACTTTTGAATGTGTCCGTAGAAATTTTGTCAGATTTTGTGCACTGTTTTATACTGTTGTATGAATATTTCTTTTTCCAAAAGCAATGTATGTCATTTCATCAACAGCACAATATTTAGGCCTACATATTTCTGAAACCATCATCGCAATACATCTAATGTCTTTTTGCTAACAGGGGATACGCAGCCAAGTATTTTTCTGTTGCAATTCTTGCATTGTAGCTAAATGATATGCAGCATAAATAGTTGCTGCAACACTTTGCCAACTAAACATGCTCTCAGGTTTCCAATTTTTTGTTAGCTGGCACTATTGAGAATTTCCATCAATTATAATGCTTTTTGATGGAACAATTTTTATATTGCATTATAAATCCTATTTGTATTTTCCTTAAATGTAGGCCTAGCCAACTTTCTTTTACTATTCACTTGTTCTCCTAGGCCAGTTTAGGCCGTGTCCCATTTCCCAAAGAGCGTACTCTATTTCCCACTCTTGACATCACTGAGAGTCCTCTGTGTTTTCCATCTCGGACGAGAGAGCACGAGAGGATGTGTAAACGACGATATATATCCGAAGCTCACTCTCGCATCCTTTGTAGCAGCCATGTTTTTTTTCAAGTCCTTATCGAGGATCCAGTCATATATATTTTATTCCCACAGCAGTCTTAGAAATATAGTATCGACTTAACATAATAATGTTTTATACCAACCATATTCCATATGATACGAGACACAAAGAATTATTAAGTGAATATGTACATATATAGTTTAGTTTAGGTGAGCACGTCTTATTAAACAATCTGATTTTAATATAATAATTTAATTTTTGATTAATCAAAAATAGGCTGTGTAAAATTAAAAATTTATATTAATAGAAAATTTATTCAAGGAATGGGAAAGAACGTGCCTGATCTTTGCCCTCATAGAAATAATGCCGAAGGCTCATAAGAGGGCACATGTCACAAGTGTACTAGTGTGTAGAAGTGGAGAGACAGCATACCTACCTATGTGACCTCCGCCGAGCTGATGTCAGCCTTCACACATGCACACATACACACACACACATATATATATTACAAGCTGTGTCCCCTGCTCCATTAAATCCACCAGACGCAACACCTCACCAGGAGAGGATCAAATTCAGTACATCCTTCTAAAACACATGCCATTTGAATTTGTTTTGTGTTTTAGGTCAGTTCTTCTCTCTCATTCTCAGACATCATCATTTCCCAGATAGATGGAAGCAGGCCAGCGTAGTGACTTTCCTAATGCCCAGTAAATCACCTTCACTTCCCACCAGCTATCGCCCCATTAGTCTGCTCTCCACTCTCTCCAAACTTCTGGAGAGAGTGGTGAATGGAAGGGTGTTAGAACACATTTCGTCTCACCACATACTTTGTGACGAACAATTTGTGTTCCGGTGTGGGCACTCTTAAGTACACCAGCTCACCAGGCTCACTCTGGAAGTCACGAAGTCCATAGAATACAATTATCACACTGTCGTCACCCTTCTAGACATAGAAAAGGCGTTCGACACGGTCTATCATCCTGTTCTGCTTTTCAAGCTTCATGAATATAGCTTTCCACCCTACGTCATTCGTTTCATATCGTCGTATCTCTCATCTCGCACATTTCATGTCAGTCTCGACGGTGAAACATCCACAGTCTGCCAGGTGAAAGCAGGCGTTCCCCAGGGCAGCATTCTAGGTCCGGTACTGTTCAATCTCTATATTAACGACATGCCATGAGTTGGAGAGGCTCGCATTGGATGCTATGCAGATGACACCATAGTTTTTGCATCGTCGATGAACAGAGACCGAGCCATCAGCCATGTACAGGCTGCCCTGGACGACATCGAGCCCTGGCTAGCAAAGTGGCGCATCAAAGCCAACACAACCAAGACCGAAGCAAATAGAGTACCATGGCAAGGTCAAGTACCTGGGTGTGATAATGGACAGGAAGCTACTCTGGAAGCACCACATTCATGCTCAGCTCGCCAAAGCCAACTCTCGGCTAAGGAAGCTGTTTCCATTTCTCCATCGCCACAGTTCACTCCGCACCAGAAATGGTGCCATCATATATCATTCACTTATCCACCCCATTTTCACGTACACCTCATCCGTCTGGGGGACGGCAGCTCACTGCCACTCCCAGAAACTTCAGAGCTTCCAGAGTAGAATCCTTCGTATGATTACGAACACACCCAGGTACACAAGGAATGACCAGATCCTCAAAGAGCTCAAAGTGGAGAGCTTCGAACATCATGTGCGGAAGCTGGCCACAGAACTCTGGAAGACTATACCTACAGTAGGAAACCCCCTGATTCGTGAGTTGGCAGACTACGACGAAAGGCTGGTGTAGAGGCGTAGACGACCAAAGGCTCTCGTCCTCCCTCCAACAACCCGATTATGATTTGCATATATTTGTATTTGTTCTTGTAAATATTGATGGCAGTGCCACTTCTGGCTGTATACATTATTTATTTATCTTATAATACCGATTTACTATTTTATTATTTGAATATTATCTTTTGGTCTACATTATCTTCATCTAGCTCTGTATTTATTCTCTATATTAATGTGTATTCGTTCAATGACTATGTAACAAGCCTGCAATATTTTTATGATTTAATTTGCGCATTTATGATTTGTAAATGGACATGTGGATGAATCCATAACCCAATAATAAAAATAAATAACATAAAATAAAAACAAAATTAAAATTAAAAAATCGTGTGAAAGGATAGAGTCAGTGGATACATGCTCATAGAGTTTCTATGTTGCTTGGCTCGTGCCTGCTCTGATGCCGCCTTGTCTTTCTTTGGGGTGTCTACTGGGGTGAGGCCACTGCTGGGGCTGCTTCTGCTGCTCCAGTGTTTGCCACGTACTGCCAAGAGAAAACTGAGCCCGACTAATCATTATTTCCCCCAACTGGTTACACAATTTAGATATTTCATTCCACAACACCAGACATCCATCCACATTCTTACGGGCCGGAGAAATGCTAATAAGTAGCGTATTGCCTCTTGTCGAATTCCAGCTGCAGTGATAGGCCTCTGGCGCGAGACTAAAATATTCGCAAACCTACTCAAAGGAACTCTGGTGAGGGTAACATTCCGTAAGTCCGATAACACCACTCCCCATCCCAGGATTGCCTGAGTGGTGATACCTTACCAGGCTTTCTAAGGAGGGGGAAAACCTGCAGCTGGGTGCGGCTTTGGAGCAGGTATGTGAAGAGCTCTATTCTCCAGACTGGATACCACAAGTCTGGCTGCTCACGATGCCATCAATGGCTCTGGGGGGGTGGGGGCCAGGTGGAGGGTCTAGTGGCTGCAACCTTGTTTCCACCTCACGGCCACAGCATTATAAGGATGCTGAGGTTGTGGGGAGGGTGGGGAGGTGACCCCCGATGGCCAAGTATCACCTTATCATAATATCATCCATGAAACAATCATACCATGTTCATACATTTCACCAATTCCATGACATAACCAAGGCAAATGCAGAGGCCTTTTAGGCCTAAGCATAGCAACCCGCAATATCCATGAGGTATATATTTTTATTATAAGAGCGGGCCCTCTATAATCTTAGCGACTTAGCGATACCTACCTGTTATATGTGAGAGAGAGTGAGCACACTTTAAAGCTGGGACGTGGCCTTATTACCCTCTGTAGATGTGAGGTTATGTTAGGATAGCTTGTAAAAATGTATATTACCCATTATTTCTGCGAGTCTCCAAAACAATTTGCATGCTTTAATTTTTTGAAGGTGTCGCTCCAGTTAAAATAAACCTGAACCTTTCACGTTAAGGACTATCAAACTTCGAAAGCCCTTCTTTGTACAAGATTAGAAATAACAGCTGTGACACTCAACTGACTATTCTTACTCATGTGAAAGCAAAATTGTGTTGCAAAAATCCGTTTTTTTTAAACGGTCTGAACAAACAGTTTTCGTGTATAAACCTCCAGACCCTTTTATCATAATGATTACATACAGGTCTGCTCCCTTACATTTCTTCATCCATTGCCTTAAACTACTAAATGGTAAAACAGAATTTAAGTAAATTAAGGAATTGTGTGAATATCATTTGGAATAAAGCACACAGACAATAATGAGAATAAAGGAAAATTGTAGCTTTTACAAGCGATGTATTTACTGACTTGCATTCTTCGGAATCTATAATTGGACTTACTACATTCGGAAAGTTGTAATTATTGCCGCCAAAAAATGTACAAATCTTTACTGCCATAGTAAATAACCACGAAAGCAAAAATAGGTTTAAAACGCATTCAAAATACTTCNTCGGAAAGTTGTAATTATTGCCGCCAAAAAATGTACAAATCTTTACTGCCATAGTAAATAACCACGAAAGCAAAAAAATAGGTTTAAAACGCATTCAAAATACTTCAACTGCCCACTTAATATGTGTCTCATCACCGCTGGCATAGGTGTCCCACTTTTTTGCTTCTTTCACATATTTTCCTTTCACCATACTTGGCTATATAAAACGCTGTGGCCGACTATTACCACAGTTTTAGTTATTTGTTTGGAATAATGACTACGCTTGTTTAAAGACTGCATACTTCAGGTATAGGTCTAGTAGTATTTATTAGTTTTACATGTAGTGACGCATGTTCTTTGGTATTAACATTTGTAAGCAAACTCATTCCTCTTTGTATTGCTGATAATTTTGTATGTACCCTGACGTTAACAATATTTATTTACCGTATAATACAAAGTTTTAAGTCTTAACTGTTGCTGCTTCGAGCAACCTTATTTTTGCTGTCCGCAACTGAGCTAAATTATTACAACCTTGATACTTGTTATCGAGTCGACATCCTAATTAAAATCACCCCAGATGCAGAGTGAAAAAAGATCGGAAATAATGGGATACATTTTTTAAATCCATTTGTGACAAATGCCATAAAAAAAAAAGTTAAATCATACTTCACCATAATCACTAAGGTTCTGGAAAACTTAAGAACGTACTTGTAGGAGATAAACAAGGAGCAACTGTGTAGCTAGATATCAATTTATGTAAAATCCGTACAGCTCTATCTACGATTGATTAGACATAAAGCATAACAATAAGTCTTGGGTAATTTACAAGTTGAATGGTGAGGATAGGTAGAAAAAATTGGGTAATTTTGTATATTATTCAGTGTTCACATTATCCCCACAAGTGTTGTACTTGGCTGTTTTAATATCCTTAAACTCCAAGTTATCCATATAATAATCTATAAAATCGGTATTTACTATTTAAAACCAACAATAAAGTGAATTAGTTATTTTTCTTTTGGGTAGTTATTAAGTTTAGGGGCTTTTCTGAAAAACACAAAAAAAAATTCAAAATTATGATATATTTCCACTCTACTAATCACGTAGAACACGCATATACTAAGGGCATTAACGTCAGGCTAATTTTGTAATATGCGCCCACCTAACCTAACAGAACCTAACCCCTTGATGGGTGAATCACTATTTTACATTTTTAAACTAACCTAGGATTATTGGGTTTTACACTATGCTAGGATAGTAGGGTTTTACCCTAACCTAGGATGTTTGGGTTTTACACTAAACTACGAATGTAGGATTGTAGGGATTTAAAGGAACCGTAAAACACACCAAAATAAGGTAAATTGACTCACATAGGTAGGGGGCTGGTATAATTCCTCTGACGTTAATAAACGTAAACAAACATATTTCGTAAGTTTTTCAAAAATGTTCTACTTATTTTAAAATTACACCGTCTTTAATACGAACAAGGTAAGCTGTGCAGAACCCATTAATGCAACTTTTATTGGTCTAGTACGTTTCTTCCAGAAACTTAAACAAACTGGCTATACTGCTCATTTCACATTTTTGTTCAATTTTTTTTTTTAATAAGTTATACTTATTTTAAAGCTATGCCCCTAGTATATTCGTGTCCTACGTAATTAGTAGAGTAGAAATATATCATAATTTTGAATTTTTTTTTTTTCAGAAAAGCCTCCAAACTTAATAATTACCATCAATTTTATCATGGCCGTATTAATTATTAAGTTTATTGACTTTCCTGAAGGAAATGTCCTAGTTAAACAAAAGTAGCATTAATGGATTCTGCATCAGCTTACCTTGTTCATATTTAAGAGGGGGTCATGTTAAAATAAGTAGAACATATAAAAAAAAAATTTAACAAAATTACGAAATGTATGAGCAGTTTGGCCGGTATGTTTATGTCGGTCGCCATGTTTAATGGCTGCGTATCGCTGTTTCCCACGCTACCTACCGGCTGCGGATATTCAGGAGGGCATAATGTTAAAATAAATAGAACCTATTAAATAAAATAGTTCATGGTACGAGCTGTCCGCCGTTTTTTTTACGTCGGATGCCTTAATATTTGGTGATTTTCGGCATCGTGCCGTCACCTTATTGGCTGTAGGTCATTGACGTCATCGTAACTGTCTTTTATACGTCATCGTCATCGAATTTCAGTTGCCGTTCAGATGCGAAACAGTGCGGTTGTGTTGTGCGGGTGCGACTTGTAACGTCCGAATCTGACCGATTTAAAAACTGAGATTGCAATAACAAGTGCTTCTTTGCATATTTTCGCCTATGAATGTGTGCTTCTGTGCATAATATTCAATATTATCATTTAAGATTAAACGTGCAATGAATTAAGCTAAGCCCTATAAAAGATATGGGTGGTTTATGTATATGTTTTAATTACTTTAAAAATCCTAATTGAGGCTAGATTTAATGTAAGTGAAAAATGTAAACATTACACAAATGCTAAATATAAACAAATTGTTAGCCGAGATATTAAGTGAAGCATTTGATGCATATTAAGAGGTGCATTTGAGGGAGCAAGATGTGTGATATCTATATTTGATCTCTACTTTACAATTTATATAAAGTAGTATTGCATTATTTAAAAAATAAATATGACACTGGAGAGATTGAAATTTATCAATCAGAAACACTAGTGTGTCATTGTGTTATTCTGAGACTGAGTTTTAAGCTGTAAAGTAAAGTGACAGTAGCTTAATTAAAGTCCAATTTTATTGCTGTGAAAACAGGACAGGAAATGGCAACAGAACTGCTGTGTCACTGATCTTGTAACAATAGTTGTGTTCAAGGCCGTCTTACTGTGTGTAGCTGCTAATTATGCAAACCCTGACCAGTATAAAATGTAAGACTTCCTGCGGGACAAGTTGTTTGCGGGAAATAGCATTCGTTGCTTGTGTGGCAGAATATTGTCAACCTTCATGCAGGGGTAAGTTGAATGACTGGCGTAACTTGCCCAACTTGTTCTTATGCAGATAGTATGTATTCACCTTACTTTGTTTTTGAAGCATTTTATAAACCATTTTCAATAATGTTTTACATGCTGTGGGATAATCTCTATTATAGTCCCATACTTGCAGCAGTTATAAGTATCACAAGTAAAATTTCCACATTCTGTGTAGTGTGTGTTGTGCCATAATTAACTTTCTCTAAAAGCAGCAAAACTAATGTTTCCAGATGCCAGAGGGATGTATTTGAGTTCGTGTTAGATAGATGTCTCAATAAAAATTAAAGAACTAAATTTGATATTAATTTTTTCACACATCTATTATTTACAACATTTAACTATCCATCTCCACTATTACTCTTGTTATTCTCAGCGAGCGCAACATTTAATGCCTTTCTCAATTCTAACTAAAGTCCTTCTCAGTGTCTCTATTTTGATTATACATAGTCACTTAATTCACACTCCTTATCAACACATGTTCAGTCTCTCTGTTATCAGTCTTTCACTCATGCATCCAGTTCAGTAGTCCTACCTGCCATTCTCTCTTTTCACTGCACCGATGCTCGCTGTCTGCAGACTTCACTCCTGATGGTCCCTTTGGCCTTAAAGATACTCTACTGGCTCATAGTTTTGCTGGTTTTCTCACATTCGTCGCTTAAGGTTGCTCAATCCTCCAAACTCTCAACTCTCAGAAACTGTTGGCTCGGAGGCCCATCACAGCTTAAATAGTCTCGCTTAGCCTGATCTGGAAGGTTCCCCGCACCCCATCAGAAAGTCCTTTCAGATAACTGTGGAAATTCAATCCACTCAAAGTCAGGAGCACCCTCTTTACAAAAGGCTTATCGCGGCGGCAGCTGGCATCTTGGGAAGGCATCTTGCTTAGGATTGTGCAAAAAATGAAAAATAGTGTGTGGGAAAACTTGGCAGCCGGTGTTCTGCGCCACACACATGTACAGGGGTTGGACAAAATAATATGAACACCCAAATGTAAACACCTTTTTTCCAGAGTTTGTTTTCTGACTTATCTGTGACGCCACCAGTACGTCTGCGATCGTTGTGGTGATGTGTTGATCTACCGTCATGTCAGACCTTACAGACTTCCAACGAGGGAAAATTGTTGGTGCCAGATTAGTTGGTGTATCCATGACAACTGTTGCAAATCTACTAGGGGTATCGAGAGCTAGTGTATCTAGTGTTATGACAGTATACAGAGTTCAAGGGAAAATGTCGTCTTCTAATCACAGTAGTGGAAGAAAACTGAAACTTACAGAAAGAGACAGGGGGGCATTAAAGAGAATTATTACCTCTACTAGGAAGACCACTGCCTCGAATGTGACTGCTGAGCTTAATATGCATCTAGAGAACACACTGTCAATGAAAACAGTGTGACAGGAACAGCATAAAGAAACAAAACATTGATGGTAGAGCTGCTATTGCCAAACCTCTTGTAAACCAGGTGAATGCAAAGAAGAGACTTCAGTGGTGCAAGCAGCACAAAACCTGGTCTACCGATCTATGAAAACATGTCATATGGTTGGACGAGTGTACATTTACACTATTCCCTACTTCAAGACGTGTTTCCGTATGGAGAACACCAGACGAACCTCACAATACAGACAGTCTTTTTCCAACCGTGAAGCATGGGGGAGGTTCTGTCATGGTTTGGGCCATCATATCATGGTTTTCAGTGGGTCCTGTCATCATAGTGAAAGGAAAGGTAACTGGTAAGGTCTATAAAACCATTTATTGGACCATGTTCATTAAATGGCACGGGCATTGTTCCAAGACGATAATGTCGCAACTCACATGACTGGAAATGTCCAAGAGTGGTTTGACGAGTAGAAGGATGCAATAACACATCTTCCCTGGTCTCCACAATCACGTGTATTGGAATACAAATTAAGGTGCAGTTACCCACCTCTAGCATCTCTCACAGAATTGCAGCAGTTTCTTTTCAAGGAGTGGTATAAAATCCCAGTGATCAGATTTGTTCATAGTATTTAAAAAAAAAAAAATTTTGCCAGGAGCTACAGGTGTGTGTGCATCTTATGACTATGTCACTGGGGGATTTTTTCTTAAGAGCACACAAGACATGCCTAAATTAATGCTGAACATGTTAATTGGAGTTTGCAGGTTTTAGGAAGTACAACAAGTATAGAAACACCAACCAAGGGCGATGCTAAATAATTATTTTTGTCAACTTTGTAAGCAACTATTTTGCTATAGTGATGCATTTCTGTCTTGGCTATTATTAAGCTGCGAAGTTGTACATTTGATTGTTGTATGGGATTTTACACTAAAGACATGTATCACACTGGCAAAATATTTTTTCACGAAATTGGGAAAAACTGTTTTCTAGCAGTGTTTTTTCTTGGTTTTCTAGGTTGGTTTCCAATCATCTGGTGACGTGAATTAATGTGGTAAGCATTAGTTTACATCCTAGTCATACTTAGGCAGATTTGCATATTGGAGACGACATTGAAGCAACGAATAACGAATTGTTTAGACTGATGCTGGCATATTGTAACATGACAGCGTCTGTGATGACGGCTGGAAGTCACGACTCGGTAGTGGTAGCAACATGAAACTCATGACTGAGTGGTAGCAACATGAAACTCTTTAAAAAGGCATCAATTCAATACAAAATAATGCAGTCAAGTTCTGGTTTATTATTCTTTACTTTTATTTATCAGAAAGAAACAACAGTTCACATACAGTGCTCGGGTATGCAGAGTACGAATAGGTTTCACCTATACACTGACAACTGAGTGTTCTCATCGTAAAAAACTGTGGCATCGCCCAAGTAACTAGCGACCTCCTACACCGGCGGAGAAATCAACGAGCAGAATAAAGTTGCAGGTGTGGGGGCTATTGCCGCGCCCGACACGGCCTCGGCGAACACTGAGAGTCTACTGCTCGGCCGTTGTCCGTTATCTCTCCGTGTGGATGGTAGGTACTCTGTATATTACTTCGCTGCGTGCCTACCCCCACTCCTTGCCGCAAACAAAAGCATGGCGTGGGCCGGCCTCTCTTTCCCACGTTTCCCATGCAGCCTTTTGAACTGCATCGTCAGTTAAAAGATAATCAAACTTCTAGAACAAAACCTGATGATGCAGTCAGATAGTTTCTAATCTAATGATGACACTAAATAAAAACTACGACCTTCGAAATGGCAAATGGATGCCCGATAAAGATACTCCCACTGCTTTAATTTCAAACCCGATAACAATTTTACGACGCCTGGCAAAGCGAAAGAAAATGAACCGTGTATCCTGAAAATGAATATTACTGCGTCATTACAACATGCATCAAATTTTCCACTGCCTCTATGCCAGGTACTTAACTGGTATAAGCAATGAAGCTATTATTTTATAATGTTATAATAAATAATAGTGTCATGTTTCCCCACATTACTTAACGCATTTAAGTTTTGTCCTGGGAACACCATTCTCATTTTCAGAATACATTATACAAAACAAGGGCGATTGTGAATTGTAATAAATATGGGTGTGTTTTTGCAGGTGAGATCTTCAGTGCTGAAAGGGTGAAGTGAGGTGGAGAGGGTAGCAATGGAATGGGATGGTGGAGCAAGTAAGAGCACCCAAGAAAACCCTCCGGCCAAGAGCAACATCTCCTGTGTTTCCCATCTGCGAAAATCCAGGTGCAACTCCTCTGGAAATCAAACGTGACTCGCCATGGTGGAAGGCAAATGATCTCACTGCCACACCTCCTACAATTGGGAAACTGACACATGTGCAAAGTTCGATTTCTGTTTGTAGCCAGTCCTCACAGCAGAGTGTTTCATAGTTCTACAATATATTACGGATTTATAACACCATACAAGTTTCTTTGCACAATGGATGTGTCGGTTCTATAAATAATAAAAACTGCAGATGGTACATTGAAAAGTTGTATTCATCAAAAATTAAGTTTTTTTTACTAACCACAAATATTGTAGTGGCTAGAATAATTTATTCATCTTTGACTAAATTTCCTTCCACTTAACCGATTTGTATAAAAATTTGTAAATAAGTATTTTACAATATTAACAAGTTGAAATATTGGTAAGTAAAAATTAATTTTTTCCCCAAATTAGTTGGCAGACACTAGCAATTGGCTGCCCTTAACTATCCTACATGCAAGTCTCTCTCTTTTACTTTCAATACCTGATTGAAACATTTNACTAGCAATTGGCTGCCCTTAACTATCCTACATGCAAGTCTCTCTCTTTTACTTTCAATACCTGATTGAAACATTTTGATTGTGAACTGTTAGACTGGTTTTGTTAAATTCGTATACTGATTTTCATGTTCTGAATTATTATAAAATATTNTTTGATTGTGAACTGTTAGACTGGTTTTGTTAAATTCGTATACTGATTTTCATGTTCTGAATTATTATAAAATATTAAATTGAGCATTGTTTTATGTTTGTCATTAAATGTGAGTTTTGGTCAAAATCATTTACCAAATACCAGCACTTTTAACTATGGCATATGGCGTATTGTGTGATTTACAATAACTCATCACACCAAAAGGGTCTGAACTCTTTTAGTTAGTAGGCTTGAAGTAGGTATGTCAAGGTGAGAAAGTAAGGTCGTTATATCAGTAACTTTTTACGTATCCAGATGTTATGCTTCAGAAGACGTGTGTATAGAACATGTTTTGTATTGGTATGTTAATTTTTTTTTTTCAGACTATTCAATGGGTGCAATAATTAAATTAGTATTCATCACAGTACTGGTATGTGTGGGCCTCACTTTTCTACCAGGGTTGCCACCATATACCAACTTTACTGCATTCAGGTAAGAATTTGCCAAGCTCATTCATTACTGTAAAAAGTAAAATAATGTGTGATATAAATTTTTAGAATTTAATGGGATTCGTGTCCTGCTGCTAATAAATATTTTGTTTTATTGCAGTTTCATGTAGGTACTTCTGCATACATTTATTTTTGTACAAATCCATTTAATGTATAAAATAATTGTATACAATGTGTGAAGTAATTTTTCTTGTATTGAGAGTGATTTGTTTATTTGTATTACTGATTTTAAAACTGTGCGTATAACAGGATAAGACAACATGCCGTGTGATGCACAGGGAGTCATTCAGATCCCAACAGTACCTCATCTCTTATGGACATAACTTTCGAGAAGTGCCCAATAGCAAAGGATTGAGATACACTCCAGCTGGCAGCAAATATCAACAAATGATTGTAGTTCAGTAATATGGGTAATTTTATTTACACTGCCTGATCAAAAGTATCCAGACACACAGCTCTGTCATCGTAAACTTGCACATGTATGCCTCTATGACTTCCATTGCGGCTATAAGAGGAGGCAGGTAGTTCGGTGTTCGTCAGTGCTACATGATACCGGCATAATGGGTGGATCAAGGGAGCTCAGTGACTTTGAGCGTGGTGTAGTCATTGGTTGCCACCTCTGTAAGCAGCCTATCTGGTACAATTCCGCCCTTTTCATGTTGCCCGAGGGAGGATTTGGATGTGACGAATGCCAGGTGACTGCTACATGCATATTTGTAGTGTGTCCACTGTGAAATTCAGCGGAGATGGGGTGGCAGTGTGGGGGTGTTTTCCATGGAAGGAAATTGGTCCTTTCATAATACTACGGGGCATGTTAAAGGCGGAAGACTACAAGGTCATTTTGACTGGCTGCGTGTTGTCTACGGTAGAAGACCATTTCAGAGATGATAACTGTGTGTTTCAGCATGACAGTGCTCCCTGCAATAAAGCATGGTCTGTTCGTGAGTGGTTTGTGGGCACTAGAGTTTGGGAAATGGACTGCCCAGCTCAGAGCTCTGATCTTAATCCTTTGATGAGCCACTGTAAAGGTTTCTGTTGAATAATTCTAACAGTTGTGGGCATTTTACTTCTCCTGACAAAACATCTTCGACAGAAAGAGGATGCTTTACCTTGGGTTCTTGAGTTTAGATAAGAATAAGTTTCTGGAAATGCAATGCTAGTTCTTCTACTTTAGATTCAATAGTAGGTGAATAGTCAATTGCCGGAGCAATTGCTTCAACAGATGAAATTTCCCTTGAACACAGCGCTAACATTGTTTGTTACTCACCCTTATTGAATGAAGCTCGTCTGCAAAGACCATTGATAGTTTTCATGAATGTTCTGAACATTATATGAAGAATTATACAGGCCTTCCTCAGACAGGAAGGTACGGTGTCTGGCATGAATTGAGTACAGAAATTGTGCTTTTTATGATTCAATAATATAAGCTTGAACATAGTCTGCTGTTTTTTTTTTAAAGGCTGAGTCGTACTTCTGCAGGTTGTAGCTAGTCTTGTTTCTGGTACAATTTTCCCGTGCTACTTCCTCCATTCAGCTGATGAGATTTTGCTCGATTGAGATATTCCTTCCTGCGGGAATGATGGTATTGGACTGCTTTTGCAACGAAATCTACGTCCGTTATTCTAACAAGCATGAGATAATTTTGTAGTGCCGTTGCGGCTTCTTTTACAGGCCTCTCATCCTCCAATTTTTCACAGTTTCCTAGTGCTTTTTCCAGTCCTTTTATTCTCTTTCTCTTCGCACAGAAAATGCATCTCTTCTCAAACATTCCGGATGTAGAAGCTGGTAGTAAAACAGCTGATGCAGATGATCTAATGATAACCAGCTTACCTTTAGGAGGATCACTGCCTTATAGCTTTAGAGACAGCTGTGAGTAGTCTATAGCATGTCGGGTGATATCCGTGTGTGTTTTCATCAAAACATATTCAGAGAGGCTTATGCACGTAGCACTATACTTTGATTTCTTCCATGTCATGGGTCTTGTAGTAACAGGTTCTGTAACTTTTCCTTGTATTGTCCTTAGAGTTCACAACCTCGTCATTATCGCCATCTGTGTGTATGAGGCATTCAATTTCTTCTTGTTTATATCCTTCCATATCAGTTATCTATCAGTGGCTCTCCTGAAACAGAACACAGAAAGATGTTATGTAACAAAAATATTGTTTATCTTTGGGTGAACTCTAAAAATACCAATTTTTGAAGTTCTACATAAAACATGGCCAACAACTTACATGTTATGTAACAGTTTGACATAGTAAACATTTTTAATATTTAATTATCTTGAACTGAAAAAAATAATTCTGTACCATTAGCCATTAAGATGTTACTGCCGCTGTAGTGCCACTATGTAAAAATAACAAGACGACCATATTGACACGTCATATTTCATGATCCCACCACTGATTTGTACTAAGACTGCCATATTTTCATTGCATAAGCGGTAGGCTTTCAAAAAATAACAACTGCACTTTTGGCATTTCTAGGGTAAATAAATATGGTCTAGCTCTCGGTCTATATCACAGTATAACATAGGTTTTTCTTCATTTCAAGTAGAAAATGTTTAGCTAAAAATGACAAAAATACTGGAGACTGACAGTTCTGCAGTGCAACTGTATATTTCAGAAGCATCTATACTTGTAATGTGGCACATCAAGGTATTGAGGGCTGGAAATTACCACTCGGCTAGCTCAGAGGTAGTAACACGAGACTCTTTAAAAAGGACGCCAATTAAATATTAAATAAAGTCAAGTTCCGGTTNGAGGTAGTAACACGAGACTCTTTAAAAAGGACGCCAATTAAATATTAAATAAAGTCAAGTTCCGGTTTATTTGTTGTATACTTTTATTTACCAATCAAGTGAAACAGTTCACATACGATCTTCAGGTATGCGGAGTACGAACAGGTTCACAGGTAAACAGACAAGTGCAGAACAGCGCCACGGTCGTTTACGAATTATTCATATCTCAAAAACTTGCATCGCAAGAAGAAGTTACGAAGGCAGGAAGGACATTAGTTCCCTCCTGGCACCCTAGCGACCTCCCACACCGAAGGAAGTAATTTAATACAATTAAGTTTTTTGCCGTAAAAGAATGAAGTTGAAAGATTTTAGCGGTTGCGGGTGCTTGCCGGTGTGGGTTACGTTTGTCACGCCCGATGCGTCTTCTCTGGTTACTTGTTCTAGACCATTTCTCTCGGGCGAGTATTCGTCCAGGGTTTTTATCACTCGTGGCTCTCAGATAAGGGCCTGGTGTGGGCCGCCACGCACGCTCTTCCTACGCTGTTGAAACTGCGTAGCCCGCCTAACTGCGCCGTCAAGATAAAGATAAGCGAACTTCTCGTACAAAACTGTTGACGCAGTCTGAAAGTTTCTAATATAATGCTGACGCTTAACAAAAACTAAAATTTTCAAAAAGGCCACCGGATGCCTGGTAAACGTTAAACGGCAAACGTATGTCCGATAACGATAAATGAACCACAACGGCTTTAATTTTGAATGTCGATAAAATATATGGAAAGCTTGGTAAAGTGAAAGAAAATTAACCACGTGTCCCGAAAATGTATAATACTGCGTCATTACACGCTATCAAAATTTTTGCCATTGTTGTACGCAAAATGTCCATCAGAACTCTGTTAATTTACAGTTACTTGCCGTGTGTAAAAATGGAATTTTCCCAAGACTTCAAAATTCCAGCTGCATCTAGCTTGCCTGTTCAATGGTAGACAAGAAATTAAAAATAAAATTAACATTAATAAATCTGAGCAAACAATAAAATGTTAAGTGAACACCAGTAGAAGCCAGAATTAGAAGTTGTCGAGTGTAAGGTAGAGTAACATACAATTTCTCAAATAACTGGCAAAGAGAAAATAAAAATATGAAATGCTTGACATAAATCCATATTAAAGCAGTCAAGAAAATCTCCAGTCTAATTTTTGTATGCAACAATCACATTATGAATGTGTGATTATGCAATAGTGTCTTTTCTTTGAAGTATTTGTTAAAATTATTTCTTGCAACATGGTAAGACATGGCAGTGCAAATGCATATATCAAACCTTATCCACCTAGTCTTTTACTTTCTGATAAAACCTTGAAGCTAATTGACTATACATTGCTAAACCATAAAAAGNACCTTATCCACCTAGTCTTTTACTTTCTGATAAAACCTTGAAGCTAATTGACTATACATTGCTAAACCATAAAAAGCAGCACACACAGAAGGATGCATCGGATGGTAGTGAAACTTTATAGAGATAGCGATGCAGGTGAGTAATACACATGATCACAAAAACAAAGCAGCAGAATAGCAACAAATGGATGTGTGGTTTGCACTGCGAGACATGCAACACGATCTGGCATGGAGTCCAGCAGACACCAGATGTCCTGACGCAGACAGGCCCACAATTGTCGGACATTGTGTTCCAAATCCTGGATACTGTGACATGTTGGCAGCTGGCCCCACACGTGCTGGATTGCAGATGTACCAGGGGAGCGTGCAGGCCATGGTAGTGTTTGTACATGCTTATAAGAACATTATTAAAAATTATTCACTCCCATGTAGAGGAAAGTAGGCTCTTTAGTTATATCAGTAACTTCAGTAAATAGCCTCTCTATAATTTGTTTGGTGCAGAAAAAATTGTAGATTTATTGTACAATGCCAAATAAGTGTACTGCTTCTGTACATTTATTTTGTAGGAAATGCCTACTAAATTTTCAGTTCAGATTTTTTTAGAATGCCTCCATTTCTAATGGCACCACCACAGTTACAGAAGTTTGAAATTTTATGACTGAAAAAATTGTAAAACCATACATTTTTCATTAATAGGGATTTTTCCTGTAAGATCAATTACACGTTTATTGACTCCATTAAATTAATTTCAGTGTATAATATCACCAGGCATAGTATTGTTCCCGTGCAAATTTTATTTTTCAAATTATCTTACTTTCAAGATGTAAAAATCTTTGAATTCCTTTTGTAAACAGTTAAAACTGATTCCTATTGGCTAATGTGTATGTGACATAATTGTACATGTTTTGGTTTCGACATCTTAGCATCAGCATTCAAATTTATTGTCGGCCGGTTGCCATGGATTACAGAGAAACTTTGAAATAGGAACGAAACTGTTTTTGGAAACTTGTTTCTTGCAAAATTTACTAATAGTTTTAGCCTAACTTTTCTTAAGTTGTAGTCGCCTTAGTTGATGTTTGAAATATGGTCTGCATTTCAAACACTGTTTAAGTACGGCATTAGGAAATAAATTTAAACTTGTAGGTAAATATTTTATCCAAGAATTTTACTGTCACCAAAAAACACCTTTCTGTTAGACTCATGTCGTTATACTTAATTTAAATATTTAAATTATATTTGAATTAAATGTTTTCCTGTAAACACACCTCTCGATTCCCGAAAGTGTCAAGCTTTTTGACATTCTGTTTCCCGTACAGATACTATTAGTTTATGTTATTTTCGTATCCTGGTATTTTGAAATTGATCCTAAAAACTAAAGATAAAAGATTAAGCCTCTATTGATTAAATTAGCTTGATATAGGTTTTATTATTAAATAAATGTTTTAAACTTAGGCCATGTACCATGCATAACAGGAGCATATAGCCTCAAAATTATGAAGCAGTTTTCAAAGTTAACATTATTAGTATTTATATCTGACAAAGAACATTTTCATATTTTAATAACAAAGTGCAAAAACGCACCTGTGTTACAGCGTTAACCACATAAGTTTTCATGAAACTTGACAGCAATTTCTCGTTGGCCGTACAGGCACTGCCTTCAAAATAAAAATTATGGCGTTGCAAATAAAGTCAGTGCAACTACGGTAAGAAAACACATTTACTTAACGGTGAAATGATCTTCGCACACATAGTNACCTTATCCACCTAGTCTTTTACTTTCTGATAAAACCTTGAAGCTAATTGACTATACATTGCTAAACCATAAAAAACAGCACACACAGAAGGATGCATCGGATGGTAGTGAAACTTTATAGAGATAGCGATACAGATGAGTAATACACATGATCACAAAAACAAAGCAGCAGAATAGCAACAAATGGATGTGTGGTTTGCACTGCGAGACATGCAACACGATCTGGCATGGAGTCCAGCAGACACCAGATGTCCTGACGCAGACAGGCCCACAATTGTCGGACATTGTGTTCCAAATCCTGGATACTGTGACATGTTGGCAGCTGGCCCCACACGTGCTGGATTGCAGATGTGCCAGGGGAGCGTGCAGGCCATGGTGGTGTTTGTACATGCTTATAAGAACATTATTAAAAAATTTTCACTCCCATGTAGAGGAAAGTAGCCCTTTAGTTATATCAGTAACTTCAGTAAATAGCCTCTCTATAATTTGCTGCTTCTGTACATTTATTTTGTAGGAAATGCCTACTAAATTTTCAGTTCAGACTTTGTTAGAATACCTCCATTTCTAATGGCACCACCACAGTTACAAAAGTTTGAAATTTTATGACTGAAAAAATTGTAAAACCATACATTTTTCGTTAATAGGGATTTTTCCTGTAAGATCAATTACATGTTTATTGACTCCATTAAATTAATTTCAGTGTATAATATCACCAGGCATAGTATTGTTCCCGTGCAAATTTTATTTTTCAAATTATCTTACTTTCAAGATGTAAAAATCTTTGAATTCCTTTTGTAAACAGTTAAAACCGATTCCTATTGGCTAATGTGTACGTGACATAATTGTACATGTTTTGGTTTCGACATCTTAGCATCAGCATTCAAATTTATTGTCAGCCGGTTGCCGTGGATTACAGAGAAACTTTGAAATAGGAACGAAACTGTTTTTGGAAACTTGTTTCTTGCAAAATTTACTAATAGTTTTAGCCTAACTTTTCTTAAGTTGTAGTCGCCTTAGTTGATGTTTGAAATATGGTCTGCATTTCAAACACTGTTTAAGTACGGCATTAGGAAATAAATTTAAACTTGTAGGTAAATATTTTATCCAAGAATTTTACTGTCACCAAAAAACACCTTTCTGTTAGACTCATGTCGTTATACTTAATTTAAATATTTAAATTATATTTGAATTAAATGTTTTCCTGTAAACACACCTCTCGATTCCCGAAAGTGTCAAGCTTTTTGACATTCTGTTTCCCGTACAGATACTATTAGTTTATGTTATTTTCGTATCCTGGTATTTTGAAATTGATCCTAAAAACTAAAGATAAAAGATTAAGCCTCTATTGATTAAATTAGCTTGATATAGGTTTTATTATTAAATAAATGTTTTAAACTTAGGCCATGTACCATGCATAACAGGAGTATATAGCCTCAAAATTATGAAGCAGTTTTCAAAGTTAACATTATTAGTATTTATATCTGGCAAAGGACATTTTCGTATTTTAATAACAAAGTGCAAAAACGCACCTGTGTTACAGCGTTAACCACGTAAGTTTTCATGAAACTTAACAGCAATTTCTCGTTGGCCGTACAGGCACTGCCTTCAAAATAAAAATTATGGTGTTGCAAATAAAGTCAGTGCAACTACGGTAAGAAAACACATTTACTTAACGGTGGAATGATCTTCGCACACATAGTGGAACTATGTAATATTTATTGGTGTTTGATGAGACGGTATTTTCAAATGCACACGTAACTCACTAAGGCATCTGCATAGACCAATGTGTATAGTGACTTCACAGGCACATCAACATGGCAGTGTTAGTTTTTCCCACACAAAATCAAGAGTGTTATTCTCGAGTTGCACACAAATAAAGAAAGGACCACTGCGTGCATCTTAAAATTTACCATACTATCACATAGTAGGCAGAAAAACGTAGGAAAAATCCCTATTACTACTTGTAAATTATTAGATTTTATTTGAATGTGGGAAAATAACTTATATAAAAAAAAAATTAACACTTGTACTATTTTATTTTTAAAAGTTTAAAATTGATTTTCAACTTTATTTCAGCTTCATCATAGAGATAACTGTACGAAGATCAATGTCAAGGCTGCTAATGTCTGAGATTTTATTTATTTTAAACTAAAAAATCTTTTATTACAATAATTTTTCCTAAGTATAGCAAGATGCCGCTGGCATGGTGCCCGTACAGTTCGGTGCCCAATGCGACTGTATATTTTGCACGGACTTTAATCCATCCCTGGAAATCACAAATCAAATACCTACCAACACTAGCGCCTAGCACAGCACGACAGTGGCGGTGCAGTACGCTTCACATCTCAGTATGTGCAACAATGGCATACAATTAAAGAATACGTCCACAGTTCCAGAGTATCCGATGAATAGGCCAACATTTCAGGGTGGGTGAGGGAGGATTTCCCTTTTTTTCCTTTGTTGATTTGCCCCTGATTGTATGACTGCATGTAACTTGCAAGGTAGTAAGTTCTGGCCATACAGGAAATCGGTATGATAAGTAAAACGTAACTACAGACGAAATATGTGTGAGGGAAAGTCGAGGTAAGGCAAAAGGCTGCGTATTGTTATATTTGCTGTTACGTATGCCATATGGCAGTGTGTGCGTGTGATAGAGTTGTGTGCATCCCATCAAGTGTACAATATAACCAAAGCCTCGTCTGGATAGTTAAACAATTAGATGGCGTTAATTCAGGTCTGGAAAACCTTAAAGACCTATAAAAGTCAGGGAATTCGAAAATGGGAAATTTGGGAAAACTGGTGATTGATTCTAGAAATTTAACCTGCAATATGTTTTAAAGTAACAGATTTTCTGTACAGGCAAAACATTCTCATTAGTAGCCCAATAAATTGGTGCTGAGAGAGAAATCGCCTTGCAAGTAAATAATTTTACTCCTCATGCTCTAAGAACAGTAAGTTATCAATGTTTTATTTTATAAATTTTTGTTAAATTTTTTTGTGTGTTGGAAAGGTTTTCATTTCTGTCTGGAAAACCTGGAAAAATTCAGGAAAATTAAATGTTGATTTTTTTGTAGCAGCCTTGTTATAACTAAGTGGCACTCATAGCTAAGTTATACGAAATGTTGACTGCGTTGTACCCAAGGCTGTTGGGTTGGTTGTACTTTCAGCCTTGTATTGCAATAAAAAAAAAACTGAAATAGTTAACCTGTTTTGTGTTGCAGTGTCTCTCCCCCGTTGCCTCTTGAAGGGTCGCTTGCTCTGAACACTCGACTCAACAATGCTGAGCTCTTGTTCGAGGGCGAAATAAAGGGTCCGGAAAGTTTCGCAGTGCTCAATGGTGTTCTGTATACTGGTGTGCATGGTGGTCATGTTGTGAAAGTTTTGCAGGACAGGATTGTTCCTATTGCAAAATTTGGTAGAGATTGTTGTAAGTATTACTATTTTTTATTTTAAATATATTTCACATGTTATAGTGTGTGTGCACTTAGTACATAATGTCATATTCCTGATTTTTCCATGCTCGCTAGTGTTAAAGTACTTACAAAGGTCATGCTCACTAACAACCAGAACGATGTGTCCACTTCCCTAAAAAGACTACAGAATTTGGGCAATTTAGATGCCATCAGGAGTCCCCTAGTTAAAATAACCATTGCCACAATTACTGTCTACTTATTGCAAATTTCCATAATGCTTATAGTTATCTTCCTTTTTAACTTTAAACATTACAGTCGTACAGAAGTAAAAACAAAAAAGGTAATACAGTTTACGATTTGTGCGCTACATATTTTTTTAATTATTATTATTAAATAGCATTCTATAAGTCGTGGCATAAACAGTTCAATTGGTGCTTTGCTTGAGTAACTGGGTGTGCCAGTAATAGTTGTTTGAATTATGAATGGATAACTTCAGTAGCTGTCTTTATTCATTACTAAAATATGTTTAGAACTGGCTTTGCATGACAAGTGGTACATTTACCTTCAACCGAGCTGCAACCCAGATTGAACTCATTTCATTACACACACTGTGGGAATATTTGTCTTTATAAGGTTGGCACTGAGATTGTGTGTTTGTATTGAAAGGAAGGAGGACAGTGGATCATGGATGCTGATCAATGAAGGATGTGCTTCCATACGTGTACCAGTTGTAAAGTTTGTTTAACAATTATGTCAATCCAGTGAATCAAGTTTGCAGTGTCGTCCACTGAAGTAACAAGTGTTTTGCTACTGGTCCTTGGACTTCCCTTTGATGTGCAAAGACAAAACACACGCTTTTAATTAAGATACATATTAACGCTTAGCTGTAATATATATGGGATATCAAAATAACCAAGCGGTACTAATTTTTGCGTTAAATGCTTATTTTTCCTTTAGATGAGACTCTTAGAAGTAAGTGTTTTGGGTAAATACTAAAACTTGTGACCAGGATGTTGTGCATCAATACTACAACCAGTTATTTATTGGTATTCTAAATCATATAATATGTGTATAAAATGGAGAGAGTGTACTTATTTGATCAGAGTGGTCACGGGTGTGCAACGTGAAAAAGTCTGGGATTTGTGAAACTGTTTGGAAAAAACTAGAAATGTCAGGGAATTGTTTAAGTAATTTTATTGATTTGGGGTGAGAAATTGTCTTTTCCCAAAAAGGGTATTTTATTGTTGTCATAGGCAATTACTGATTGCTCGTAAGTTTTATCACTATTGGGGTGGCTTGGACTTGGAAGCGCAACAAAAATTTGTGTTTCAATGAGATTACTGCATGTATTGGAAGTGACAACTGAAATTTGAATTGAGTTGGTAATTTATTCATTATAATGTAATAAATGGCTTTAAAATGTTTGCAAATTTTTCGTAATAGAAAGGAATAAAATATTAACGATCAAGTACTGTTGTGTTATTTCCGAAAACTTAACATTAAATGTTTGTCACTGCCAAGCTGTATGTGCCATGATCAAATTCACTATTTAAAAATTTATAAAATAGTTACTTACAGTGATGTATTTCTGTGGACAGTTGAAGGTTGCAAACAATAGAGAACTTGGTTAATGCAATGTCTTGGAGAACATTATGCTACCATTCATATATTTTCCCTAGCTTTGCTCAATGTTTGTAATACAAGAATTTCATTAACCTTTAAAATTCTTGTACAACGTTTGTCATGTATTAAATCTCTTTAGTTTTGTTTAGTTTAACTATAGTCGAGCCCGTATATAAACAAGAAGTTACTGCTATGACTAATGAGCCTACCTTCCTCAACATGGGTGCAATTAATTTTTAAATAATTTCATAAAAGCTTAGGTGATGGGTAGTAATTGTTCTTTCGTTGAAAGCGACATCTTTAGAGATGAAGCCATAAACATATCCAATTACAATTACAAATTCGCCTTACCTGGGACTCAAACCCAGAAAACCTTGTACCATAAGCTAGCATGCAATCAACTGCATTACGGAGGTAGGATTTGAGCATCAACTTTGAATTTAATCAGTCTAATGCTTGGAATGATAGAGTTTACTAACCTGAAATATTTACAGTGACTTAGCCACTTGAAACATGTAAGTTTACTTGGCCTACCATAGCATTAATTGTGTGAAGAATTTGGTGAAAATCGGTGGATTGGTCCCTGAGACATGGCATAAAACCTCCATATTTTTCAACTGAATATCTTCCTATTTGGAGGACAAAACAGTTATGTATTAGCACATTTAATGATTTTATACTGCCAGTATACCTACAAAGTAAAGCTAAAATCGATTACATAGTTTCATAGATATAGCACACTGAGCTAAAATGATTTTATAGCCGCCGTTCTGAAAATAAGTGTCGGTCACACTTAAAAAATGCTAATAGTTATATGGCCTAGCACAATACAACTTCTGCACCAAAATTGGTGAAAATAGGTTGATTGTTTCCAGATATATGACAACAACTTTAAAGACACAAGGTCTTGCTTCTAGACAGGAAGTTTTATATTTACAAAGTTGTTGAACACTTGTGGAAAAGGAAAATAAAGTTAACGCTTTAAAACTTGACTACAGTTTCATCCTAATTGAGGGGAAGAAAATGAATAATGTAATCACATTCCTTCAAAATTACAGATGTTAAGATAGTTATTTTCCAAACAATCATTATTGAATAATACAGTACTTAAAGAAATCATAAAAGTTTATCATCATTTAAAAATGAAAGGTGGTTAAAAATACTAAGATAAACTTACTTGATAGTATTACATCGCTAAGGCATTAATTAACAACTGCAGTATTAATTTGATGAAAAAAAAGTAGGTTAACTTGTAGCACAGTGAATGTAAAGATTGTTTTATTGGTAATATTAATGGCTTTCTGCTCAAAAGTAATTTGAAGTATTCTGCTTGAAACAGACACAGTATTTGTTGATAAAGGCTGTTCATGGTAAAGTGAGCAGCACTTTTGGAAGCCCTGCTAAGTTTCTACGTTCAGCCGGTTGGTTGCATATCTTTCCAGATAGATACCTATCAAAATAAACACTGCCATGTGACTTTCAGCTGGTGTTTAAAGCTGGCTCATATGTTCTGCATACTCATTAAATAAACAACAAAAAGTATGTAAGATTTCAGTTAAAATCACAGTTGAATATTTACATAGAATTAGTACGCCAACATTTTCAGCTTCTCAAAGGTTTTAATCAAACTGATTCTTTGTTCCAAACCAATTAAAAAATAATTATATTCTTACTTGCATACCACAAAAAGAAACTGATTTGCAGGTAACAAAAATGTGTAACTTTACAATTACTAAGACATTAAAACATGGAACTATTGATTCAAGAGTGCTCATTTTATCAGAACCACTGTTTTTTTTAACTTTATTCTTTTAGCGATGGGAAACCACTAGTAATGAGGCAAAAATAAAATTTAATATACCAAAGTAGAAAAAGTAAGGAATGTAATGAGGTATTTATTATAGCTTCGCCATAAGTGTTGCAGCAGTGCATTTTATACGGTTGCACAGCACACTGCATATTCATTGTAGTGACGTGTGCACAGAATATAAGGTATATGGTTTGTTTCAGTGNTAAGTAATTTTATTGATTTGGGGTGAGAAATTGTCTTTTCCCAAAAAGGGTATTTTATTGTTGTCATAGGCAATTACTGATTGCTCGTAAGTTTTATCACTATTGGGGTGGCTTGGACTTGGAAGCGCAACAAAAATTTGTGTTTCAATGAGATTACTGCATGTATTGGAAGTGACAACTGAAATTTGAATTGAGTTGGTAATTTATTCGTTATAATGTAATAAATGGCTTTAAAATGTTTGCAAATTTTTCGTAATAGAAAGGAATAAAATATTAACGATCAAGTACTGTTGTGTTATTTCCGAAAACTTAACATTAAATGTTTGTCACTGCCAAGCTGTATGTGCCATGATCAAATTCACTATTTAAAAATTTATAAAATAGTTACTTACAGTGATGTATTTCTGTGGACAGTTGAAGGTTGCAAACAATAGAGAACTTGGTTAATGCAATGTCTTGGAGAACATTATGCTACCATTCATATATTTTCCCTAGCTTTGCTCAATGTTTGTAATACAAGAATTTCATTAACCTTTAAAATTCTTGTACAACGTTTGTCATGTATTAAATCTCTTTAGTTTTGTTTAGTTTAACTATAGTCGAACCCGTATATAAACAAGAAGTTACTGCTATGACTAATGAGCCTACCTTCCTCAACATGGGTGCAATTAATTTTTAAATAATTTCATAAAAGCTTAGGTGGTGGGTAGTAATTGTTGTTTCGTTGAAAGCGACATCTTCAGAGATGAAGCCAGAAACATATCCAACAGTAGTGAGACAATTACAAATTCGCCTTACCTGGGACTCAAACCCAGAAAACCTTGTACCATAAGCTAGCATGCAATCAACTGCATTACGGAGGTAGGATTTGAGCATCAACTTTGAATTTAATCAGTCTAATGCTTGGAATGATAGAGTTTACTAACTTGAAATATTTATAGTGACTAAGCCACTTGAAACATGTAAGTTTACTTGGCCTACCATAGCATTAATTGTGTGAAGAATTTGGTGAAAATCGGTGGATTGGTCCCTGAGACATGGCATAAAACCTCCATATTTTTCAACTGAATATCTTCCTATTTGGAGGACAAAACAGTTATGTATTAGCACATTTAATGATTTTATACTGCCAGTATACCTACAAAGTAAAGCTAAAATCGATTACATAGTTTCATAGATATAGCACACTGAGCTAAAATGATTTTATAGCCGCCGTTCTGAAAATAAGTGTCGGTCACACTTAAAAAATGCTAATAGTTATATGGCCTAGCACAATACAACTTCTGCACCAAAATTGGTGAAAATGGGTTGATTGTTTCCAGATATATGACAAAAACTTTAAAGACACAAGGTCTTGCTTCTAGACAGGAAGTTTTATATTTACAAAGTTGTTGAACACTTGTGGAAAAGAAAAATAAAGTTAACGCTTTAAAACTTGACTACAGTTTCATCCTAATTGAGGGGAAGAAAATGAATAATGTAATCACATTCCTTCAAAATTACAGATGTTAAGATAGTTATTTTCCAAACAATCATTATTGAATAATACAGTACTTAAAGAAATCATAAAAGTTTATCATCATTTAAAAATGAAAGGTGGTTAAAAATACTAAGATAAACTTACTTGATAGTATTACATCGCTAAGGCATTAATTAACAACTGCAGTATTAATTTGATGAAAAAAAAGTCTGTTAACTTGTAGCACAGTGAATGTAAAGATTGTTTTATTGGTAATATTAATGGCTTTCTGCTCAAAAGTAATTTGAAGTATTCTGCTTGAAACAGACACAGTATTTGTTGATAAAGGCTGTTCATGGTAAAGTGAGCAGCACTTTTGGAAGCCCTGCTAAGTTTCTACGTTCAGCCGGTTGGTTGCATATCTTTCCAGATAGATACCTATCAAAATAAACACACTGCCATGTGACTTTCGGCTGGTGTTTAAAGCTGGCTCATATCTTCTGCATACTCATTAAATAAACATCAAAAAGTATGCAAGATTTCAGTTAAAATCACAGTTGAATATTTACACGGAATTAGTACGCCAACATTTTCAGCTTCTCAAAAATTTTAATTAAACTAATTCTTTGTTCCAAACCAATTAAAAAATAATTATATTCTTACTTGCATACCACAAAAAGAAACTGATTTGCGGGTAACAAAGATGTGTAACTTTACAATTACTAAGACATTAAAACATGGAACTATTGATTCAAGAGTGCTCATTTTATCAGAACCACTGTTTTTTTTAACTTTATTCTTTTAGCGATGGGAAACCACTAGTAATGAGGTAAAAATAAAATTTAATATACCAAAGTAGAAAAAGTAAGGAATGTAATGAGGTGTTTATTATAGCTTCGCCATAAGTGTTGCAGCAGGACATTTTCTACGGTTGCACAGCACACTGCATATTCATTGTAGTGACGTGTGCACAGAATATAAGGTATATGGTTTGTTTCAGTGTGATTTGTATGTTGTTACTGTGTATTGTTATTTGAATGTGCAATGATTTGATGTGGTTAATGTTTCAACATCCTAATAGGATCTTGACATTTTGTTTTTCACCGTAGTAGTTACTATAACTATGCACCTTGCTTTTGATACCACATCACAGCATACACTTTATTTCTGAATACAACACTTCCGTGCTCTAGCAAACTATGTGCATCCTTTTGAAAATGCTTGACCCCCGAAATTATAATTCTTTCATCAAATAAGCTTCAATGCAACTTGTTGTGAATTTATATCAGTCATCATTTCGACACCCGAGGTAAGATGTGTTCATTGAGACTGTGATCACAGGCAACGGGGAAATAAAATGTTACACCTCACATCACATAGAATGTGTTGTCTCATGTGCAGCCTAGAAGATGCATATTTTACACAAAGTGTTAGAAGCCCAAATAAATTATAATACACACTTTTGTAAATGTTGAAAAGTGCAGCCATCTGTTGGTATGCAATATTTTATAAGATTATAGATTATGGTTTGTAATATAAAAGTATATCTGTGTTAAAAAATTATAAGCTATTTTGTGTCTTAAATTTTTGACACTTTAATACTTCTCCTCTTAGGTTAGTAGGTTTCGTAGTTTCAGTTTCGCCTCTTTTAGTTGATGTAAATGTTTGTTCAGTTAATATTTTCTTCTGTAACCTTTGTCTTTATATCTAATTGAGATTTATTACTCTAGGAAATGTATTGAGTTAATGTGAGTGGCTTAAAGTTTGCCTATGACTAAGAAGTTTCTTTCTTGAAACATAAACAACTTAAGTTTTCACTAATATAGTTTTATTATTTTAAGGCATTTATCTATGATTTCCATCTCCTGAGAAGCTTTTCAGTAGTCCCTGATTTTGGGACAGTCATTCTCATTTCCACCATTATCCAGTGCAGCTCACTATAGTGGTAAGACAAAGCAGAATCTAGTTTTTTGCTTGTCCTAAAGAAAGGGTGCCATGTGCTGAAAAGCAAGGCAACCCAGCCAGGAAGAAGGTGGCATCGGGTGTTAAGAAAGGTGCAAGTGTTTCAGCATTTTAAATCTGGTTTATTACGTACAGAGAGATTACAAAATTGCCTCCTCCCATGCTCTGCAGTGCCGCATCGTGTTGTGGTGCACGTCATTGAAGATGACCAGTGTGTCCTTGGTGGTTTGCACGAATCCTGGCTCTCCGGTACTCACAGGAGCGTCATACCCAAGTGTTTTTACGTGGTCCCAGAGGTAAAAATCCAAAGGCGTTAAGTCGGGAGAGCGGGATAGCCAGACGATAGGACCTCCCCACCCAATGTCCATAATCAGTGGCAATGTGGTCACGTGAGCTTTAGTGGGCTGGTGCACCATCAAATATTCAGACTCGTGTCTTCCAGCAGACCTGGTAGAAACTCCTGCAGGAAATGCAAATATATTGCAGCGTCAAGGCACGTTTGCAAAATGTGCTGCCCTATTAAACTGTTATTTATTATCCCAGCCCAGATGTTTACTGAAATGGAGATGGCTGGTTGAGTATGTCATGTGGCTGTGTTCCTTGGCTTGTACATAAGTGTTATGAGTATTGAACAAGAAATCTCTGGTGAAGCATCCAAACTGTAACACCGGACATGCTGACAAGAGTGTGGAACGAGTTTGATTATCGCGTAGATCTTGTTCGGACCACTCGTAGTGGTCACATTGAACATTTATGAATGGATGGTAAACAAACTTCACGGTTCCACGGTTAATTTAATTAGTCACTCAAGGTTGTAGGTTGTTTGGTTTTGATATTATAGACCTTCAAAGTTGGGGTATTCTTTTATACTCATCCTGTATTATCTATTGCTATCATGCATGCATATTTCCTTAATAATCCACGCTTCAAGTTTTCACTTTATGGCGAGCAAAATTTTTCTAATAATGGTTCCATGTATTGGCAATTAAATTAATTGCCCCTGTTTTAGAGCCAGATAATTTCTTCTGTGGCGGTACAATCCTTTCAACCTTACGAAGACCCCGTAAATATAAAGTGTGTTAGATTATTATGGTAACCGACAAATGTACTAGACTATGAAAAAAAATTTTTTTGCAAGATTTGCTTCAGATTTGTGGATGACGATACCAGAGTAGGAATAATAACGCTGGAACGAATATTAGAAGTAATTATTATGTATTAACAAAATTTAGTAGGAATTCAGTTTGAGAAACTTGCTTTGTATAAATTAGCCACCAAATTAAATTTAGAATAACTTACAAACTCTCATAGACAACATCTTGTATTCAATACAAATAACGGCTTTTAAACATCACTTTTGAAATTCAAATAAAACATGTGAATAGCTGCTTCAGTAATAATAATTAAGAGTCGACCAATGAACTCGTATATAACCAACCTCTTTTGTTGCACTGAATATGTATTAAAAACATAGAACAATAATCAGTAGACTGTCCATGTCTGTCGAATATTGTATCAAAACAAGGACACTATAGGTCACTTTGTACAGAGGGCTGTGCGAGATGACCCAGGTGACGAACACCATCAGACACGGTGGTGTGTCACACCATGCACAACAGACCACTGAGATATAAGTGGATAGGGAAGAGTTCTTAGATAAATTATTAATTGGTTTTATTTTACATGTTCACAAAACATCTGTTTTTATTGTGACAAATTAAACTTTGTGCCAAAATAATAATGTGTAGATAATCAGATATTATATAGTTTTCGAGTACTCTGAAATGGTTTTTCTAACGTACGTGACATTGTGAAAGTACTCAACTGCCCTCGTCCAAGTGTAACTTCTTTTCATAGAACAGCTCATTGGACACACGTTTGATAGTTTTGTGGAGAAAAGTGTATTTCAAACACACTGCAACACAGTTCTTCAAGTACCGGGTAGGCAGGAGCCTTAAGCATGAATTACTGCATTCCCATGTTAGGCACGCTTAGCTAAACCAGGCTGTGTGTGACCCAGGGCACTATTTCTCCCAAGATAATGTTTATTAGGAAAATCATCATCTCTGCAAGTTGTGAGTGTATTGCACTTGGATCATTTGTGAGTAGTGTAATAAAACAGAATATAGTTTTGTGACTAGCGATACTCATTTAATACTGAAAATAATTCAAACAACTCCTCTATAAAACTTGAGTTCGACTTGAGTTTGACTCAAACTCGTGAGCTTCACAAAAAACTTACTTAAACTCAGCTCAAATTCAAAATCCTGTACTTGCAGGCCCCTAGTGGCAGATATATTATTTTTAAACATTACATCTAGTTGACTATCTTCAATTTTCTATTTAAAGCAACTAATTTGTGAAGGGGTTCATAATTTAATTGCCTTGGTGTTGGCTACTTCTCAATCTGAGTCAATGTTCATGCAGCCTCTAAATGGTAATCCTATTACATGTGAAGAAGTTGGTGAGTTGCAGAGACACAATCATTACTGTTAACATCTGTGGAAATCCAGTGCCCATATCACACTGAGGAAATGCTGTTTTGGATAGTCAAAACTTTTTAAATTATTATTGGTGCATCATGTACACTGTTTTTGTTTGTTACTAACAATACTTTTCCTCTTTGCAGTTGTCTCAAAGAGCAAACCCATCATCACCACATCACCTGCAACATGTAAAATTTCCTACAAAATATGACAAAGTTTAAGGTAACCAGAATATTGTCATACAAATTGTGACTGATAACATTTCTTTACTCTATAAAATATCATTCTTTCTTCACCAAAAGCCTTATTAGACGGTTTCTCCCTTTCGTGCTCTGAGCCTAAAACCATATCTATTTTGCTTGTATGTACATTGACTTCTTCATTTTTCTGCTGCTTATTATTTTGTTCATTGAGCATATATATGCATTCTGTTTGTAAATAGTACTTGTAGATCAAATTTTTCTGTTGCTTAGTGCCTGTCATGCCATAATGCTGTAGATTAAAGTAAAATTGTAAACAAAACTATATTGTATGCAGCATGATAGAAATATAGGATAATGTCTCACATTGAAATAGCAAGAGAGCTGACCTTTGTGGCGTAATTAGCTCGAATGCTAGTGCATGGTGCTAGGGCAAAGGATCTGGATTTGACTCTCAGGTAAGGCATGAATGGAATATGCTATTTATAGGTTTTGGCCTGCTTTGGTTTCATTTGTAAGCCATCACCACTAGGCTTCTGCAAATATTCAACATGTATTTCGAATTTGGATTTGAATTATTCAGTATTTGATTCAGAAATTCAAATTGAGTTCATCGTAAAATAATTTGGCTCACTAATGTAATGGATAAACCAATGTTAACAAAAAAAATTTTTTATCAAGTTTACAATTAGGTTTTGTGGAATGCTATTCACTACTTACAGAAGAAAAAGATACAGAGAAAAAGATAAATAGACATCCTTTTATTCGGTCACATGCAAAAATGCACAAATAAAACTGTAAGCTATAAATTTGGTACACTAACGACTTCCACAATTCAATTTGCAATGAAAATCGGATGTATTAAGTTGTAGACACACCTGTTTTTGCAAGGCATAAAATTGTGGCATTTCCATAAAATTGGCTTTAGCTCCTTGAAATTGCAAAATAAGGAAATACCCCATGAAGTTGTGAAATAATAATATAAAATTGACATGTAAAAAAGCAAAAAATTAGTTGGTTCAAGCAATTGATTGCCATAGTTTGTGTTGAATCCATTTTTAGAATGTTTAATTGTGTAATTGATCACATATGGGAGTGATATTCAAGAGTATCAAAATATATGTTATGGGCTGGCGCAGTAATGGCATTGGTAGACGTTATCAAAATACATGGTTTATTTATTTTTTTTATTTAATTTGCGTTTAGAACATTTCAGAACCATATATATTTAACATGTGAAAGAGTACATTTAACAGAGTACAACAGAAATATAGTTACATAATACAAAATGTACATTACATATAGTTATATAATACAAAACAAAAGCCAGAGCAGTTTAAGAAAATATAAATTTTAAGATGCAAAATACAGTAAAAAAAAATAGTGAAACAATTATATATGCAAGAAGTCTGAAGACATAATACTTAAGCATGTACATCAATTACAAGAAAATAATGTACAAATTAAAATTAGACTTAATACTAGGGTATTCTGGAGTGACAGCCTGATGATGGTTATCCTGCTGTGCATAACTAATGTACTGTAATGAATACTGTGCAATTAACCAAACAGTTATTAAAATAAATTAATTTCACAGCAATGCTAAATCACACACTAAAGGCACTGATCAGGAGGCCTACACCTAACCAACAATCAAGTTGCAGACTTGCTGAGTCATTTGTTGATGCAAGAAGTAAATTTCACGTCATGATATTAACCCAGACAAATATTTTAAAGCATAAAGGGAACATCCGTATAAGTAAATCGTGTATCTGATTTTTCTTTTTGGAAACGCTGACCAGTACGTTTGCAATAAAAAACAAACAATGAGAGCCATGAGGAATAAAAGTTTACTGCACAAGTACTGTTTAAAAAAAAATATCTCTTTAGTAGTAGAAACAAAATGAAACAATTTGTTTATCACTGTAACTAACCGAATTTAACAATTAACAACAGACGACTTTTTTTTGTGAATAGGGCATTTCCGTGTATTGTGGATTGTGTGGCCAATACAATATGTGTTTTTTTGTGATGGAATCGGTAGCGAATTCAGTAAAACTGGTGTTTTGGAACTTGTGTTTAATCTTCTCTGTACCTTTCGCCTGGGAGTGAAATTTGTTTGGTGGCATCATCGAAAGTGCTGATAAGTCATCTGTGTGGATGTACTACGAGAAAAGTAGTGATAAGTTAACTGGAACACGCAAAATTTGTAGGAAAGTACTTAAAACCAAGTTTGGCAACACATCTGATCTACTGAGGCATCTTTCTCAGCACCCAGTTAACAGAAATGAAGTTGATGAGTTTCAAAAACGTAACACATTGCAAGCTGGATCTAGTGAACACAGTCGTTAACAGTTAGAAATGGAGGATACTTTAAAATGGTCTTACAATCACGTGAAGGCTACAGCAATCTCAAATTCTATTGGGAAATGGCTGGCTGATGCGATGTTGCCGTACAACTTGGTCGAAAACCAGTTGTTTATCAAAGTTCTTAATACTGTACAGGTCCGTGCAGAACTACATTTTCACGAACTGTAGTTCCCATCTTGTACCTCAAAGTGAAGGAGAACAAAAAGAAGCAAGTGGAGGAAGCTCTGGAGAATGTAGCTTCCATTTCTTTCACTTATGATTTGTGGACTCAAGTTCAAAATGAACTTGGGCTACCATCACGTAATTTAATTTAAAATTGTTCAACCAGATGGATCTCTGAATACCTTATGTTAAGCAGGTTACTTTAAAATAAAGATGTTCTTGCATTTCATTTGGCAACTCTAAACATTGATATTTTGACAGTTTTTGCTATGGCAACTGGTTCAAAGCTACGTTGAAATTCTGAGACCATTATATGAACCAGCAACTCAGTTGTGTGTTGACCAGTCTCCTTCAGCATCTATGGTCATACCTATTTTATTTTCAATGGCACAGTATCTCACAAGTTACATTGACAAGATAAAAACAAGGGAATAATGGGGTCTGGCATTGTTTTTGCAAGAGCGCTGTTTCGAGCTTTGAAGGTTAGGTTCCCTCTGTACGAGTGAAGTGAGCTGCACTACACTGCCATACTGGTAGATCCACGATTTAAGCATATTTGTGTACCCAAGGACCAAAAGCTTATGGCAGTACAGCACTTGAAGAGAAAAAGTGAAGCAAATTACATCTTCAAAAAACAAACCAGGTGAGCTAGAGTTATTGTATCATGTTGAATCACTTCAGAAGTGTTTTTCACACAGGTCTAACAGCCTCAATTTTCGATTAATCATATTCACTAATATATTAAACAAATTTTATTCCCTTTCTTCAACACTGTATGACATTAAAAAACTGGCATACTTAATGTAGCTGCTGAACTAAGCTGGTGCCCAACATAAAATGCTTTGTATGCTGTTTGCGAATTTATATGCACATGAAATTTACTGCATACTTAATTTAAATGACAAAAATTTCTTTGTTTTAGAAAAACCTCAACTCCTTGATAACAGTTTGTCTCTTTGGAATGCATTTGACAATATGGCACATCGGTCGGATGTCGTAAGTAAATGACAATGTTGAAGTGAGCGACTATCTTTCTTCGCCACCTATCTCAAGAGAGGAGGACTCTTTAAAGTGGTGGAATAAAAGGGAAACATCCTTTACCCTCACTTGTGCCAAATTGCTATGGAATTCCTCAGTATTCCTGCAACATAGACTGCCAGTGAGCGAGTTTTCTCAGGAGCTGGGAACATAGTGAGTTACAGAGAACTCCTCGCCACAGAAAATATTCAAGAACTTGTTTTTTTTTTTACTTGAAAACCAAAAAGTTTTTATATGAAATAGCATTGAAAGTATATGTTTTTTGGCACAATGTGGACTAATGTATTTATAACCTAGACTATACATATTATATTAGTGTTGCAGAGTTTTGTAATGTGGTGTCAATACTACTACTGGACAGGTAATGTTTTGCCTGTTTAGTGTTTAATAGAGCATGTACTTATATCGTATAGCATAATATGCAAACAGTCCACCTGTCGTTTGAATGTATGTTTAAAATTTAATCATATGCTAGGAAATCACATGTTTTTTTTAAATAAAGACTGTACACATATATGTTAATTAATGGAATATTTCTCATTCTCATCTCAATTCTTGCAAGAAAAATTTTTTCTTTCTCGAAAATTTTTTGAAGCCCAAATCTCATTCTTGCACAACCCTACTTATTACTACATTTACAGTAGAACCTTACTAAAATGTCCCCTTACTTTTTCCAAAATAAGGTTGTCGTCACAGGTCTGTGGCTATAATGTTTTCCGGGATTTTGGATCGATTTTGGCTTAATCCCAACCTCCTATACATCAAAATTTGCAATTTTGTGCATGAAGTCCGTGTTTAATCCTCTTTAGTATGAAAATTACACATTTTTTCAAATTAAATATAAATTTATTTTGATAGGCAAATGTCTTCGGAAAAAAAATGATACCTGATATTATACTCTGTTATATACACAACTTGCCATATTATTTCTAAGTATATAAATTTTTTCTTATAGGAATACTTAATGGCAAGGCTACTTATGGACTTTGTTTAATTCATGTGATAGTTCCAATCAAAATAAGGACCAAAACCAAGGTATTTTATTGTAAGCTGAATTGTTTCAATTTGTTTAATTTACTTGTGCCTCAGTGGGATTTAAATTTTACAATTTATGAACATCAATTAATTTTTTTTTGCAGATTCTCACCCACTTTTTACATAAATCTTCATTCTTCAAAAACGCTTAGTACTCTAACTCACTTCCTTCAGTTATTCGTGTGTGATTGTAACACCCATAAACTGCACAACTTGACGTGATAATTCAGTATAGGCTGCTCATAGTAAAGTAAACACTTTATAAAAAAAAATCCCTGCTAAATTTTCCTTTCAATCAATTTATATCTTTCCACCACTTTTTAAAATAAATATTTTCCTCTCATTAATAAACACGGTGTGTACATTCCACCACTTTCAAAAGTCGACTAATGCCGCAATAAAATATATTTATCAGTAGTTAGTGCCTGTTGGGAGGGCCTTCAAATGTGCTCACTTTTACCTGTAATCTTTCCCCGGGTCACTTGGCCAGCCACCTCTCAGCCCCCATCCCCCCCCCCNCACCCTACTACTACCTGGAAACATTGGAGATACCACCCTGGGGGTTTTCTTTGACAGGCTCGACATGGCCTGTGTGCATAAGAGAGCGCAGTAGCAGATGGTCAGTGAGATAGTCGCCCAGGGAAGTTGCCAAGATAATAGAGCTTCCCAAGCTGCCTGGTGCCCTTGTGGCAACAGTAATTACCTTTCAGGACCTTTAAAGACTTGCCTACAATGCAATTTATCCAAAAAAGCAGGATGCACAGTTTTAGAGAAAATGGGCTGGTACGGTAGGTCTGGGATATCCTGTATATATGTGATGATACTGTACTGCTAACAGTCAACTAATGAAACCCTGACTGTGCTTCCTGAAATTATATCTGAAACGTGCTGTCTCTTGGAATAGCAGAACTGCGACTGTCTTGCGCATATGTGGAAAGCTAAGTTTAGGGGGAGAGGGGCTTTAGATGTACAGTATGACAAAAAATGAGGAAGTCGGTATAGTGATGGCGCATGACGCCAGGTGAAAGCAGGTTTACAGGGCTTATCAATAGTGCAGTGGAAAATGTACTTCACTAATCAATTACCATCTCCTCCCCAATGCCACCATGCCTGTATCTTGCAGCGTGTGAGATACATATCTATTGTAAGCCATATAGTATCTGGTAATTTTCAAGTAAATTAAGAGAGCCTACCGTAGTGAAAGCATACCGTCTGAAAGATTTAAAAATTAACAAAATAAATAACTTGAATATGAAGTTGACAGCCGTAAGATAGATAGTTCCCAAGCTACAATAGATTTAAGGGAACCCTGGCAAGTCCAAAGTGTCATGGCAGAATGATTGTGCGGTGGTTCGCCATTGCTTCTGCAGTATAAAACTGAGCTTAGAATTGATCTGGGATCCCTGGATGAAAGGCAAGTATGATGCCACTACACCACAAAGGAGGCCATAATAATAAAATTGTAAATATATATACTTATATTCTATTTTTATATAATACAGGCTATTAATAAATAAAAAATAAATGGAACAATATGGATAATATATCCAAATTAATGAATAGAAAAAGTGGTATATAGCTCCCTGCACACTGGAAGGGTTTCAGCACATTCTTGGATCGGCAACAGCATGGATCTGCCCAGCCGGCCCCCGCCACTGACCATGGTGTGTCAGTGCTTGCGGTTATTTGAAGAGAAAATTATTGTGTTGTCTACATTGTTTGAGGAGGGCGGTGCAAAAGAATTGGTACATGCAATCAACAAGAAGAGAAAATAATTTGGCGACTTAATTAAGAGGCTGTTGGAACCAAATTAATGTCAAACATGAGTCAAATTCACAGGTTTTTTGCCGTCAGTATAGAAAATCCAGGAATTTTTACCATTTGTGTTAGCAAGTATTCTGTTAGTGTGATGTGTTCCCACAGAGACATTTTTTCAGCCGTAAATTTATATATTTATTTGCGTTGCAAGATATCCTAAATTAATGCATTACTCTGGGAAAATATTTGTTCACAAAGTTGGCAGAAGTTATTAACTAGGATTAGTGTTTCTTTGTTTTTCAATGTTGGTTTACAAAAAATTTTTCACTCCAGTTAACAATTTCAGAACACAATTATGTACCGTGCATTATTAAAGATGATGAAAAGTATTTATATACGTACTTTAAAATGAGCTATTGCAAATTTTGTAAGTTACTATTAACAATTATTCAGTTTGTTGAGAAAAAACACAATGTTTAGGGAGTACACCAATGAGGGAAAGTCTTGCGTTAACTCACAGTTGTGCGATACTTAAAGTTATATTATGTTACATACATATCTATATATCATTCCATAATCTTGCAATTCATAGTATGGAAAATTTTAAGTGTCAGTAGATCTCTAGAATATTATAAATTATATAATACCTTATTTATATGTAGGCCTATGTGTTTTTAAATTGGCAAACTGCCAAATGCACAACATGTTATAATCAAAACAGAGTGCTCTTTATACCTTGCAAACATAAAGAATGTTACATGTATTTGTGGTGAATACATTACTTAGTTACTGACTGGGCCAGCTTCTTCAGGCAGCGAGTGGTGGTACACTGCAGTCTGTTGAGTGGTCGTTAGCACACAATGGACCTAGTGGTTAGGAGGCAAACTGAGGTGTGGTGGAGGGGTTATCCCATGTTTAGACCTGGTGGCTGTTTGGAGTTGATGTATTGGTGGGTCAGTTCCCAGTGTCACATTTCTGCACTATTATTAGAAGGTAGTAGGTAGGGCCCTCACCACTCTGGTTGTGTAATAGTAGTCAAATATCTGGTTGTGAGGTGCTGTGTATGCTGTAACTGGCTTCTCCTGTAAATTTATTTTCACCCCAGGTATGGCTTATTTGTAGGGATGTGCGAATATTCGCAAATTCGAACAGTTGCAATTAGTAATTTACAAATTATCCATATTCCAACTTTGAATATCTTATGCGAAAATTGTGAATAATTTAAATTCCCGTTTTTAGTGGTTGTAGAGTTGTGCCCGCTCGAGATTTTGAAATTTTTTTGGTGTAACGAAGCACATCTAGAAACTAAAGACTTGGTGTAAAAGATGCTCAACTTCCACTGTTTTTCAATCAATGATTGTAGTTTTTGTTCCAAGCTCCACCCTGCTGAGTTAACAATCTACCAGCGTGACATTGACAGAGGGTCGAGCTGAAGTAGCTAGGGGAGGGAGGGATTGTTTTCACAGCCTCGCGCTAGTATCGGCAGGTGATGTGCTGTGAGTCTTGTGACATCACTTTGCTCGCACAAACACCAGTGGAGAGGCTGCAACCGACCAACCATAAGATAACACAAACACAATGTGGATTTTCTGTCTCAAAAAATTCTTGTCATTTTGCCTTTCTTTTGTCTTTTTGCTATTATTTTCTGTGACAATCTGCATCCACCCACACCAGCAAACCAAAGTCTCAATGATGATCCAGTCCGTATGCATTGCTTGTTAACATGCATTAGTTTCTTTTTATTTTGGTCTCTTGAAAAAATAATTCATACAGGTTGCAATATATTTCAGTTTGACTTGGGTTTATATTTTTAAAAATTTTATTAAGTTTTTCAATTATAAAAAACTTTCCCACTGATTATTAAGATTGCAGATGTAATTTTGATACATAATTTTTGTATATTATTTCAAGACTTTGTCGCTACTCGGCCACCTTTGTTATACAGGGGGTGGCCAGTAGTTCATAATAGTTAAATTATATTGGTGCAGACTAAGGGCACCTAAGGATGTTGCTTTAGGGGTAGACAAATACTCGTAATCTCCGTTATTTAACACACCAGGATTTTATTGATCTGAAGGTCACATAGTTATTACACATACTGGCGAGACTGAGACCCCCTCTAGTCGTAAGCCTGAAGGGCTGGTGAGCGGAATTCTATGCATCGGGGAATGTTGTTGAAGGGAGACGTTTCTCTACTTATCTGCGACTGCGGCTTTTGGTGAGTTGTCTTCGTTGGTACCTGAGGCATGGTGAGTTGGGTGGCCCTGGTTCGGACCCTTGGACTGGCTCTCGTTGACGTGCTGTACTCAGCTGGCTTCTTCCTTCGGCTTAGACTGACTCCCTACCACGTCCCGCTGGACTCTCCCTCTCGCTCGATGTGGCGCTTCGCGGCTGAAGCTCACCACTCGTCTTTGCCTTTGGTTGAAGTAGCTGGGTCAGCTCGGCTTCCCTTCTCGGAAGTCCGGGATTGGTTTCCCGGGACTTGTGATTTCTCTTTGACCTCGGCTGGCGTTCCTCGTCGGAGACCTCGCGTCCCCTCTCCTACGTCGACGTCTACCACGACTCGTCTCGCGCTCTCGACTTCTCCACCTCGGAAACTGCCACTACTTTATCGGAAATGAATTCATAAGTTCTCGGTACTTCTACTGGGTTTGTCTCGGAAATTTACACATGAATTCTCGGCTGTGGCTCGGGGTTCTCTCCTCGGTGACGTTTCTATGGACTCACTGACTGACTGACGTCGCCATTCGGCGCCTGACTACGTCTCTCGGGGAATGGCGCCACTCGGACTCAGGCTACCACTCGTCTCGGGAATTTACACATGAATTCTCGGCACTGTTCTCGTTACACGACTGTTTACTCCCGTCTCGGCTGGCGATAATTGCTCCCGAACAATTGACTGTGAACAACTGATTATCACTGACTGCCTGGGGCCGGTCCCGAACTCCGGCCCGGTGATACTACTGCCTCTCGCCTAACTGCGTTCTCCGTCCACGACTGACTGCTCGCGACTGACGACAACTGAATGATCACAACTGCCCGACGACCATTGAATGACTGACCACGAACCTTGGCTGCTCCTGAATTTAACCTGGCTCTCGATATATTCAAATTGGCTGTCAGCGATTTGTGTAGACAGAATCACGGACTTCCCCGGCGTCACTCGCACGTTTTTTTGTATAGGATTTTGTGTCTCCTCAGCTGCTCTCGCGATCAAACTAGGGTGAAGGGCGGGGTGCGGCAAGGGTCTCGGGGGTTCCTGGGAGCTGCGTCTGCACTATTCTTGGCCGGGGGTTACCCAGTTTCCCTCGCAGAGGGCTTATATCAGCTTGTTTTCGGGACTTACCCTATTTCGTTCTCACTGAGGTTCATCCCCGAAATTCTTATACGGCGGGACTTCCCGTGGTTATTTCTCAGGGTGTGAATACAGCGCAATTCCTATCCCATGTACCCGTCACGCGTCAACTTGTGAATCACAGCAGTTCTATACCGGAGTGAACTAATTCTGATTGGCCCAATCAAATAGAAACTATTCTACACTTTGTTTTGTGAAAGAACTAGGTTTTGAGAGTGTATATTTTACAAGTAACATTAATCTTGTTTATAGTAGAATCAGTGCGTATATAAAAACAATCCACCATTTTTGTTTCAAGCCTATCACTTGACTGTCAACAGCAACAAAACATGTGAACAACCTTATGCATGCTTCCAATTTTCTGTGGTCACAATTAAGTATATATATAAAGATAGACCAACATATTTTTTTTAATTTTTGTCTTCACTTGAACTTATGTGGTTTGTTGTATTACTCTACTTTTTGGACACTGTAAATTGAAATAAATTAAAAATTACTTTTAATTGTGTTGCACTTCACCATACCATTATTTCAGTATTATAGTAATCTAAATTCAACTTTAATATAAGCAAAAAGCTTTTCCATACATCGGCAGCACATCGGTGAATCTGATTTAGAGAATCGACACATCTGTGATTCTGCACATCAGCACAATTTTGTGACTTGTCACAACTCTAGTTATTTGCTCGACTTTTTTTTTTTCCTGCTCATTTGAAGACGTTAATTTAAACTTTTATTCCATAGTTATTAGAGCTGAACCTTTACTAATCATGGTAGCTAGTCGTTTTTATAAATATTTGCCATTTCATACGGCAGCAAATCAACAATCATTAAATCCCAGCGGTGGTATGTTATAGAATAACTCGTTTAGAAATGTGATGAAAACCAGAATTATTAAGAAAAACCAATAAACACACACACATTTCCACTGTAGCATTTACAGAAAGAGGACGTATTTCTTCTTTAATGTTTGCAGCCAAAGAAATGGGCATGTAGGCCTGAACGTTATGTTACCGTGGTCGTGCACTGTCATAGCTTTTTTCCACATACCACATGGCCCCATATAATGAACACACAGACTTTTTTTGGTAATTCTGGGGAAATTATAGTGTTTTATTTCGGCGAACACATTCAAAAGTATACAAAGTATACAATTTTAGCACATTGATGAGAGCATGAGAGAGCAACACTGTGAACACGAACAATACCAACATGGTGTCGCGTCATAGCTGTGCTGGAACACAAACTAACAGCGCTAGTAGTATCGCAAGCTGATCCCAAGAGTTTACAATGAAACTTTTGCATTNTAGTAGTATCGCAAGCTGATCCCAAGAGTTTACAATGAAACTTTTGCATTTACAAATAGTTTTATCTACTATAATTTAACTTGCAGATCTGTGCCTAGGCACTGTTCTTTTGGAGTCCCTTTGTACCCAAAATGTAGGAGAGTAGAGGTGTGGAGGAAGAAAGTCAGCTCAGAACCCAATTCCGTGTAAAATCATCTCAAGGGCCAGAAGTAGTATNTTTACAAATAGTTTTATCTACTATAATTTAACTTGCAGATCTGTGCCTAGGCACTGTTCTTTTGGAGTCCCTTTGTTCCCAAAATGTAGGAGAGTAGAGGTGTGGAGGAAGAAAGTCATCTCAAGGGCCAGAAGTAGTGTGGGCAACCAGCTGTAGCAGAACCTGTGTTCAAGTTGAGATGCCACCAACTGTGTGGACCATAGCGTGGCCAGAGTAGTCCCATTCCGAGGGCCCAGGAGTCAACACCTAAGTTTAACATGCAGTGAGGCCAAGTTCAGTGCAAATGTATCTTTTATGTTTACTTTAAGGTAGCGACAGCCAGTTTTCGTGAAAAGATCCTGTCTTGTATTTCAAAACACTTCAGTTGAGATTTACTTTTAGGGTTGGATGATAACTGCCAACACCTGTGAATCACAGCAGTTCTATACCGGAGTGAACTAATTCTGATTGGCCCAATCAAATTTTACATTGTCTTCTGATGAAGAGTGGTGGTCAATAATCTAAGCAAGACTACAGGTGTGCAAGTAGGATATTGAACTCATCAAATCTGTTTTCACGAAAATCACATGTCCTTACTTTCAGAACATTGGAGCCATCTCCCTCTAGTGTCTGCAGTGAAACAACAAAAAAAGTAAAAAATACTGTGATTATAAATCTATTTATTTTGTGCTTGAGGCTTTGTAATCTACAGGAGTGAACATTAGTGTACATTATTGTTTTTTCTTACCTTTTCTTAATGGGTTGTCCAATGATGCATACCCGGACCACTCCATGGTCATGTCTACGGCACGAGCATAGCCGTGGTTGCCTGCCAGCTTAATACAATTCGTGTCTCCTGGAGGAGTCACCAGCACCTACACCAATTTCAACAATTGGTATCGTAGTCATTATTAGTGTTGAAGCCAGAGGTGCAGCTATTGTGCAAAGATTAACTTTTATGCAATGTAATTTTTAGTAAAAATTGTAATAAAAGCAGTTAACATGTGGTTTGGTTTAAATAATGCATTTTTCACACACTCTTATTTTCATGGTGTCTAGTTGAAAAAATTCAAGTTGGTTAGTGCAGATATTAAGGTTCAGTTTTGAGCTGCAGAAAGCCTGCATGTGGACCTCATATTAGAAGCATGACCTACTGGTCATGGCAGCAGCAGAAAAACAGTCCACACTTGTGGCAAGGGGTCACAATCAATATTTATAGTTCCATAGCAAAGATGAGGTAAAATTTATCTAATACATTAAAAAATTTAGAGATAGAAGCTAAGGTTATCAGATGCCATTGATTTATACTGTTTACAAGACCATAAAACCTAGGATCTTAATCTTCATCTCAAACTCTTGAAGTGTGGTACAAGTTACATTAGAATTACCTTAAATTTTATTTTGAATGTGTATATGTGTGATTGTTAATGAGAGGGTATTACAAAATGCATGTACAAATGCTACAACTGTGTGAAGTTGGCTACTATCTATTCTAGATGATAACTGAGTGATCTTCATAGCTCATGCTGCTCGTACAACACTCCTTTGAAGTGTTACACATCACATGTGACATTCTGTTATAAAGAAACCAATGAAATAACCAACAGCATTTCATTGAACTGCAGGCCTGTGTTTAGCTTAGCTTTTACTATATTTGACTTTGCCAACTGTCTCCTACTAATACTTAAAACTTGGTGATTATGCCAATTTATAAAAACATTAAGGTTGTCAAGAAATATGCACGAGAAATATTTACGTTTTGCAGAGTATTGGTAATATATTTGTTTTTGCCTGTCAGTAATTTTTTAAATTTATTTAGTAATAAGTTTCTGCAATCTTGTAAACGTAGTGTGCTCTTGGTACAAAGGCTTATGCATAAGTGATGTTGGATAATAGCTAATCATAAATAAATAAAGCAAGAAGATTGACTTGTGCACTTACTGCATAATGGTTTCTATAATATGCTGAACACTCATGTTGCTTGTGGTCATTGTAATATGCTACGAGATCTTGTTAACTATCACAGCCTTACAGCGACACAAAAGACCATGAAGTGTGCCCACAAGTGCGATTAAGGCACATTGTTGCTGAACATTCCATTGCTCATGTGTGTTATACAGGAAGTTACAGTTCTTATTAGTAAAGTCACTGTATGGCAATATTAAATCCACTTTTCTTCACATATGCATGTGCATTACTTTTTTTTTTCCAGACTGAGACTGTAATGTTATAAATTTATATAATCAGCAAATTTAGCTTCTACAGTTAGTTATAAATTCACATTTGTTTTATTGTGATAACTGTACCAAAACATTAAAAACTTCATTTTGCAGATGGTTTTTGGGAAGAAGAGAAATGTGGAAGGCCTTTGGGTTTGAAGCCTGGCAAGGATGGTTTCTTGTATGTTGCGGATTCTTACTACGGCATTTATAAGTTGAATACTACCACAGGTATTTCTACAGGAATAAAATACTTTAATTTATTGGATTTAAACACTGCAAATAATTTTGTTTTCTGATAGTTTATTTTGTGAATATTATTATTATTATTGCTTCTCTCTTAGAATTACTTAAAGGAACTGTTCAACAAAAAACTACAGTTTATTGGTTTTTTCATTGCGCCGTACAATGAATGGTTGTGCTGATCGGCAGAGTTTGACGAGCATGCGACATCATAACAGGTGGCGCAGGCAGACCAAGTTGACTAGCCAGACAAGCTGTAGTATTCTGTTGTTTGTGCGTACTTATTTCTACTGACCTATGTACTTCAGTAGCTTATACAGTTTATTTCTGTACTATGTATGGTATGTGATGGGTTCTTTTTCTCGACCTTACCAGTTTGAACCAAGGCAAAATAGAGACAGAGTTGTTAAGCCTCGTGTTCAGGATGATGAGTTAGTGCTGTGACGTGGTGCAACTGTGGTAATTATATCACAGTGACAGAAAATATTTAATGCGTGTTTTGTTCAGGAAGTGAGATTATAAAAAATCTTAAGGTATAGCTGAATGTATTAGCTTACGTAGAAGCTTTGAAGCTGTTGCGTGTTTGGAACACACTTGAGAAAAATTTACGTAAAGTGATTCCAGCCTGAACTGCGTACATTAATGATTAGACATTTCCAGAGTCAAGTAATACCTATGCTTGTTTCAAATGTAATCCACAGCTGGAGAATACACATATTTGGAATAATATCTGAAAATAAATTCGCAGAACAGTAAACATTGATGGAATGTCATTGTTTTTAAGCATACCCCATTGATTTGCTAGTGTCACATTTACCATTGTATGGGTCACTTGAGATTTCACATTCCTGTCATTCACAAATAAATTCTCTGAAGAAGCTTTTGATGCATTACATTTATTTAAATGACACTGTAATATATTAAATACAGAATATTTCAGCAGTGAATGTAACCCATCAGATTTTTTATCATATTTGTTTGTCCAAAAAAATCATAAATTTAAGATGGGTATGTTTTATGAGGCAAAAGTATATGTTCGCAGCATTTTACTGAAGACTATTTTGAATGTCATAATTGTTGAAGAAGACTGCGATACTAACAATTAGACTGAAGGGAGAAAGGTCTCGTAAGAAGAAAGCAATCTCTAGCTACCAGAGGTTGTTCAGGACACCATTGATGACAGTGTGTGTTCAAGTTCATTTTGCAATGTGGAGGTTGTGGAACGTAATGACACCGAAAATGAGAACTGTAATGACATGTGAATTGCTTGAACCTCATTGCGATCAAGAGATTCAATGTGGGCTAGGTACAGAGAGTTACAGGAATGTATTTTTTGTAACTGAAGAAAGTGTGAGTAAGACATTGACAATAATGACGATTTTGTCATAAACAGTGTTGGTTTGGGAAATGGGTGTAATTAAACACTTGTACCAGAGCTGCTAAAAGACAATGGTAAAAATAGATAGAAGTTCTTGTGGTGTGCAGTTTTTTTATAGTTTTTGATTTCCTTCTACAGCTACTGAAGTTTTGTTCGCTATGTGGTAGATGTGCAGACTGCTGTAAAAGGTGCTTCACTCACAGTGACAACGAACTGTGCGAAAGGTCATAAAAGCATATGGCATTCACAACCAAACAGTAATGGGGGCAATCTTCACTAAACATATCGGCTCTCAAGACCTCGTTGTTAAGAACCACCCAAATCTCTCCACTTCACATTCACCAAATACTGGTAACTTCAATTTAGCTGTGCGGTATGAGTTTTAGTTATTCCCAATAACAGTCTTTATACGATTGTTAAACTGTATGTTGTTCCAGCAATAAAAACATTTTGGCTAAACAAAAGAAGTTTATATTTTGAAAATGCATGTAAAGTCAAGCTAGCAGGTGATGGACAATTCAACAGCCCTGGTTACTGCACGAGTATATAACGTACTCCACAATGGATTCAGACAGTGGGAAAATAGTAGATTTTGTTGTGTTACAGAAAGGGCAAGTAGAAGGCGAGTTAGAAAAACCTGCGTGCCAAACTTTGTTAGGTAGGTTATTAAAACAGATTATTATATTGCTTTTTGTATTTGACAGGCATCGTGGCAGTCAAAAAATGATGTGTACTAAGTTCAGTGCAATAACTCATTAATTCGACGTTTGGCATATTACCAAATCGTTAACAAAGAATCTTAAAGCAGCAGGAAAAGAATTTGAACTTATTCAATACTGGACATCTAGTATTATAAACCATCTGTGGTGGTCTTCCACAAACGTGCAAGGGAAATGATGAAGTCCTAATTGAAAAATTTACCTTTATTTTAAAGCAGATCACCGACACACACACACACTCTTGGACAGGTGGTGAATATATAAATTGTTGTTCACATGAAGAACTTTGTGAAAATGTAAGAAAACAAAAATTAATTCTTTAAAAATCTAAAGAAGGATATAATGTCATCAAAAATAATTTGTGATGATAAATTTTTGCAAGGCATAAGACAAACAAAAAAACTAATGCCACACTTGCAAATTGGAATCATTTCACAGTGTTGCGCTGAAATACAAGCCTAAAATAAATCGCTTCAGTTATGGCGGTATGGTTACACGCACGTCGCACAATATTAGCAGTATTATAGTTATTTTGTTCATAATTTAGAAAGGCCCAAGATTGAACAGAAACTGAAATATTCAAAACCTTTGAAGATATTGGTTGGTGTAAACATACAAATGTAAAAAACATGTCTGGTGGTACAAAATTCTTTCTGCAGTCATGGAAGCAGTAGAATACAACTGATGCTTGCAGCTGGATGATGACCCTTGCAGAGCAACAGATGTGTCACAGCATATCGACACTGTTTCTCGACCCTGTCCTACAGTCATGGCCGCACCGTGGTGACTGCAATCTGGCAACCTGCATTGTTGAGCGACATAGCAGACAAACACCAAGTGTGATGGTTTTGGGGCGCCATTTTATGCAACATGCAATCTCGACACCTATGTATTGAGGGAAATCTGGACAGCAACTGCTATATCAGAGAGGTTTTAGAGGCCGAGGTACTGCCCCTCCTTCAGGCAACTCCACGTGCCATATTTCAGCAGGACAATACCCAGCCACATGTGGCGAGGAATGTGCAAGCCTTCTTCAATAAACGACGGGTACCACTGATTCCCTGGCCTGCATGTTCACCTGACATGTTGCCCATCGAAAATGTCTGGGATATGGTTGGTCGGCGACTTATTCATCATAGTCCTCCAGCAACCACTGTTGATGCTTTGTGGACTAGCATACAAACCGCGCAGAGGGAGATTTCCCAGGAACATATCCAGGCCCTCTTTGATTACATGCCACGACGTTTAGGGGCTCCGATTGCAGCACGTGTGGGCTTCACACCATACAGAATTTTCAAGGACAGAGATCATGTACAGTTCTGTAATCTTAATCAATTATGTATAGTAATGTACCTAATCTGTGGTATAAAGTTCATTTCAATCACATGTATCCTTCTTGGTGTTGTATTTTTCGCAAACATTAGTGTATGTTGAGTCATTGTTAACACCGCACTGTCTAAAATAAGCCTTTTAAATGATGGACTTAGTTTAATGCACTCATAGAGTTGTGATTTTACAGTTTTGACATTGCTAACCTCACAACAACACACACTTTCCTCGTCCGTTTCCATGTTCTCACACAATCCACATTAACACCAAATTTGTCTGTTTGATAGTCCTGCCGTGTCTTAGAATATTACTGTCACTGTTTGAACAGTTATCATCCTTTCTTCTTTCTGGTTCAAACTGGTAAGACTCAATGTTGATGGCCATAGTGTTGGCCACTGTCTTGACTGAAGCAACATGTTGAGGGATAACCATGTGTTCGCGGAGTCCCATCACAGCCCAAGACGACAACACGCTTCACTTTCTTTCCAACTTCAGAGTCGTATATCTTTGGAAGTGCACACACAGTGGATTTTTCTGCAATCATTGACGTTGAATAATTTTCTTTAATAAAACAATGAAAATTGCATTTTTTTTAATCCTCATAGCTTCTTTAAAAATTAGCACAATTTTGATGTTACTTTCTCAAGTTTGTGAAGGAATATTAAATTGTCTTCCTCCTAGATGCCATTTTCTTTAGTGCCTATCTCAGAGACAAGTATGAATAATTTTCAGAAAATGAGTTGCGCTTGGTACCATGCTGTGGTAGAATTGCACAACATGTTGTGGTACATAATACTTGGAATGGAGGTGTTGTAATTGTTCCAGCAGTTTTGTTTTAGTAATAGTTAACAATGGCATGACATCTGGATACATACTTTAAACTAGTGATGGCCCGATACCCGGTATCGGATATCGGTATTATCGGTACATTTACCATTATCGGAGATCGGCACTAAAATATCGGCACATCGGTAATGGCCATTATAACCTCAAGTATTTTCTCTCCTCTGCTGCACACTTAATTTTCCCAACTCTTAACATCAGGCTGCAGCAATGTGACTAAAAAGAACAAAATAATTTGAAATATCAATATGCAATAACAAAAAAAAAATTTTTAATTCTTTACGATAAAAACAAATTAGAATGTGCATGCCCATCATTATTTTTTGCTTCAAGGATTATGTTTTTATTTTTGGTAAAGCAGTCTTATGTTTGACGTACGTTTCTTAAAGTAAACAAAATGATTGTGGCTTGTTAGATTAGTTTTCATTCCTGTCCTTTTACATATTTTTTGTAGACTAGCGACCTTTTTGCAACTTTAACTTAGTTTTGTAATATGTTGTAGTGGGATATAATTTTGTATAATGTTAAACTATTTTTTTTTTTGATGCTTTGATGTACCGGGCATAAAGTAAATCTCACTTAGCAGTAAGTCAATTTAGCTTATTACAAACAAAACTTTTCCAGGCAGCAATTTTCTCTCATACACTTTAGTGACAAATGTCTGCTTACAGTATGATAAATGAAAATATCGGATCGGTAAAATCCTAAATATCGGAATCTTCATCAGTATCGGGTTTTTTCAGTATCGGGCCATCATTACTTTAAACTTCTAGTGCAAAAAATTTATGCAGTCATTCAGAGATTTATTGCGAAATGATGAAGTTGTTTGGAGCAAATGCAGTGTCATGTCCAGCCATAGTGAAGTAGTGCCAGCAGTTCAAACTCTGTTTGGCAGATTTTAATGATTCCTATCAACTAGGAAGGCCATCAACATCCATCACAGAAGACAACATTAAATGGCTGGAAAGATTGATTAACAATAATCATAGCGACGTGTGGAAATTTCGCAGGAGGCGAGTGTGTTGATTGGCAGTTCTCATTCCATTATCGGGTCCACGGTGTTGAAGTGTTCAGACTACTTGCTTCGCACCTAGGTAAATCCGGTTTGATTTCTGGCAAGGGAATTCTTCTGGACGATGCCGCTGGTCGGCTAGTTTTCTCGGGGATCTCAGTTTCCCCTGCCCTTGCATTCCAGCACTGCTCCATACTCGCCTCAGTTCACCCTCATCTGCTCTCAAGACCTCAATGTTAAGAGCCACCAAAATCGCTCCACTTCACTGTACTCCACTCCACTAATTCCATTATTCATGAATAGAGGGTGTTTCACGTAGGTTCTATGTTCATTAATGCCTCAACATAAATATACAAGTCTTGTTTTCACTAAGGTTTCTTCAATGGTGTTCTGTTGAAGGCAGTGACTTGTCAAGCTGGATAAACACTGCACTACTGGCATGCGCTCCCAGCTGCTGGCGTGTACACACTTTAGTTGAAGGTTTCGCCATCCGCAGTTGGCTTGTGTTCTGCACGCTGTTTGGTTGTCTGCTAGGACGACTTGTATGCTTCTGTTGTCGTTTTCAGCCGTTGCATTGCTACCTCCTCTTCTACAGTTCTCGAGCCCAACTCAACTTTTTTTCGGGGTGCCATCGATAAGGTCAATCATGAGGTGCCTTGGGTAGGTGTTGTGTTAGTTGGATGAAAAATGGGTTCATCGTTCACCCCAAATTAAAAAAAAGTGTTGTCAGTGGTATGGGGAGGCACATCCTTTTCTCTGAAGAAATAGTTTACAATTGCAGTTCCAGTAGGAAAGGTTTTGGCTGCTGTTTTCTTTCCTTGTGAAGAAGTTATGTTCACTGACTTTATGGAGAGATGAAAACTGATTAGTGCTACTTCTACTGCCATAGCGATTAAAGTCATTAGAAATGGTAAACTAAGCTGAAGTGTTGTCCTCGTTCACAACAATGCCACCCTGCACAACACAAGAATTGCTGCAGAGTTTTGAATGGGACGTATGGCCGCGTCCACCATGCAATCCTGATCTTGCACTTTTTTTTCTCCCCGGGCTGAAAGAACTTCTGGACAAACAATTTGCCAATGTTGAAGAGGTGAAAACAGCTATCATGACCAGAGTTCTGTTGTCAAGGATTCAAAGATTTAATTGTGAATTCTAACAAATGTTAACAGTAACTAGGTGATTGTGCATATAATAGTGCAGCATATATACTCGCTGTTGTACTATGCTACATATAGCAATACAAGTGTTACTTAAGCAACAGGGTGTAACTTTTAAATAGTCCTCATATCTTGTTGATTGAGGTTTCAGATAATATAGGATATTATCTTCTTCTATCCATGTATTATCATCTTCAATAACCACGCATTGATCGTTGTGAAATTTATCAGAAGAGCTTTATGCTCAGCCATAATTTCTGTAGAGAACGGACATTAGCCAGTAATTTTTTGTCATATATTCTTGTATTTTAATCATTGTGTGGAAAAAGTTGAATACTTGGAGGGTGGCATTATATGTGAGTTGTTTATTTGGAAGGTACTTCAACTCTGCTGGTATCCAAGCATACAGCAATTGATGGCAGAAAGCCTCGGCTCCCCAACAGTGTGGATGTAGCAAGTGATGGGATGGTGTACTGGACAGACTCTAGCAGTGATCATCTGCTGCAAGATGGATTGTACTCAGTTCTTTCTGATGGCACGGGAAGGTCAGCGAAAATAGTTTATTAGTACCGACCACGAAAAGTTATAAATGTTGTGTAGTTCACATCAGAAGTATTGAAAATGTATTACCTTTGCTAGTAAACAAGATCTTTAATATGTATTGGGTGTCTTTAAAGTAGTTTTACGGCAGCCTTACATGAAAATGAAGTTAAATAATTTGTGCTATAGTCATTCAAGTTAAGATATGGTAAGTCTTTGTTTAATGTATTTTAGTTCCTATTTTAAAAAAATGTGTTTTCTGTTTTGATGATGTTACCTCACAAAACCATTGAATCCAGGATTAGTTCTTTGGAAATGCCTACATTTCTCACCACATCCAAAAAATTATTAATCGTAGAGAAACAATAATACAATAGGTCAGGCTGTTAGCAGTTGTATTTTACTCCCACCAATATGTTTCATGCACATTATGTAGAACTTAAATGAGCTCTACAGATAAACTTGTCTAAAGTAAATAAATTTTATAAATTGAAAAAAACTTGTTTGGAAGTTAACCAATGAAAGTCAAGTGTAATGTTAGGTTTTACTCCAACTTAATCATGCATGCATTATTTTTATATTGTTGCTATACTGTTAGACAGAGACAAACTGCCTGCTCTACCCTGCCTTGGCATTTCCCTTACATGTTCTTACTCCAGTCAGCTTAGTTCAAGGAGACTGGAACTGTTGCAACAATTACCACTGTATAGAAATACCTGTGGCTGCCCGGCAGGGACAACCTCTATCAATAGAACTGATGCAGGCTGTGCTAGTCTTGGTGCTGTGAGGAGAATGATCCAGCAGGAAATGTACTGTATTTCAACATACTACCTGCCGAGACAGGCGAGAAGCCTCGATGTAAAAAAACTCGTATTTATATGATGCTAGAGAAAGTGTCAAGTACGTCACGTTCACACTACACTTTTTAAGACTTGTTGGACAGGAAGTATCTACAACTTGTGCACTGGATGGTGCAGCTCTCCCTTTTGGGTGCAAGTGTCTGCCTCCCTCGCACCATCTTTTCCTGTGTGGACCGTAATCACCCTGGCCAGGCACCATTCTTGAGGAGTTGCATGATCTCCATTAAGACGAGGTCCCCCACATTGAGTCCAGGCTGTTGGGTACACGTCTTCCCTCAAGGCTGTATTTACTGGAGATGCTCAATGTGTCATCGTCTCCAGAAATGTGGTGCACACTATTTTCCATTGTTTGCAGAGGAACAAGGTTTGGCATGTTTCTTGTAGCTCTGGTATATCTACTAGTGGTAGTACATCAGCTGGTGTCACCTGTAGCGTTTCGTTGATTTTTTGCCGTACTCACACAAACATATCCCTCACTACATCAGGCACAGAACTTCGTAGCCATTCAAGGTCAGGTGATCTGACTCGCTCCTCCCACTAGATGGTACCAGTAGCCTATCATGGTTGTGCACTGTTGCCTAGTTCGCAGTATTACAGTGGCCACAGCGAGTCAAGCAAAATGTTTCTCAAATGTGCCTAAAAAATCGTCAACTATTTCATTAGAATTCTCATACTTTTTGCAAGGGGCTCATTTTACTGAATAAGTAGGTGAAAATCCTAAGTCTGTATCTTTATCTGTTCCTGTTTTACATTATTAAGGAGAGTGCATGGCAGCTGGCATAAATTCACAACTATTTTTCAGATTAGAGGATATTTTTTGTTCTTCCCCACAGGAAACCATATTCGTAGGTAAATCTAAATGTGCTCATCTTGCTTTGAAAGCAGACGATAACGCAGTCTGAATCGTGTTTAGTCGACACACGATAATGTGTAACACAGCTGCTCATTCCACCCAGTGTTCGTGTCTGCTCTTTTCTGTAGCCTCAGTACCATGATGGGCTTTGAATGTTCCCAATTGTTTTTTAGTTGCTTGCGTGTCAAGTTTTCGTAGAAATTACGATGCTAAGTCAATCTTGTGCTAACACCAGCAGTTGCAACAAGGAAGTGGTTCACAAATAAGGTGCATCCAAGGCGAACCGGGTTCAATCCCCGGCCAGGTCACTCCTGGATTTTCACATGTGGGAATCGTGCCGGACACATGTTGCTGGTCGGCGGGTTTTCTCGGGGATCTCCCATTTTCCCCACCCTTTCATTCCGGCATTGCTCCATACTCACCTTAAATACCCTCATCAGCTCTCAAGACCTTGCTGTTAACAGCAACCCAAATCTCTTCAATCAGTCAATCCTCTCCTCCTCCTTTCCCTTCCTACCTTCTCCTCTTCCCCTCCTTCTCCTCTTCCCCTTTTTCTTCCTACCTTCACCTCTATTCCCCCTTTTTCTTTCTGTCTCCTCCTCTTCTCCCCTTTTTCCTTCCAAGTTTTCCTTCCTGCCTCCTCCTCTCTTCACTCTTTTCCTTCCTACCTTCTCCTCTTCCCCTTTTTCTTCCTACCTTCACCTCTATTCCCCCTTTTCCTTTCTGTCTCCTCCTCTCCTCCCCTTTTTCCTTCGTGCCTCCTCCTCTCTTCATTCTTTTCCTTCCTACCTTCTCCTCTCCTCCTCCTTTCCTTCCTATCTTCTCCTCTCCTCCCCCTTTTCATCATACCTCCTCCTCTCCTCCCCCTTTTACATCGTACCTCTTCTTTTCCTTTGTACCAGTCAGCAATGCTATTCCAGAGCATGTTTTCTGCTTCATAAATACTTCATGAACACATTTTTAGTAAGAGCTGAACTCGTGTTAAGGCTAACTATAAGATGTTGTGTGGTCAATTCATGGAGTATGTCCAAAAGAAACCTAAACTTCTTAGCGACAGCTCGTGAAAATGAGAAATATTATTTAAAGTTCAAACAAACCAAATGAACTAACTTGTATCAGAAACAAAGTTATTATGAATTAGTTTTAATGGGTTTACCTCAAGTAGAAACAAATTATCACTTTCATCAAGAATACATTGTGCAGATATTTCTAATATTTTGTCTGGTTTTGTCTGGTATTTTTGCAGACAGTCACATAATTTTGTTGAGAGACAGTGGCAACCCTATTACTCACATACCCACCAGCTTGAGCTTGATTGGTGGTGTTGTGAATATTAGAAAATTCTGCCAAAGGAAGTGTGACAGATTGCGAAAAGCATGCTCAAGTGATGAACTTGGAATGAGCAAAGAACCGTGATCACCATGTTAAATTGTTTGTTCCTGCACTGTGATACATTTGTTCACAGTCAGGAGGTAGCTTCCATTCTATCCACCGCAGATTACTCCTCTACATGGAGTACTGAGTAAATATTTTTTTTTATTACAAACTCATTTTCTCAACAGTTAAATAGATTACAATTTTTTTTCAGGTTATTTCAGTACAATCCAATAACCAATACGAGTAAAGTGTTGATAGACAATATACAGTTTGCCAATGGAGTTATTTTGTCACCCGAAGAGGATTTTGTGCTGGTTGCTGAAACTGGCAAAAGTAGAATACTCAGGTTGGTGAGAATTTTTATTTAAAAATATTAATTTACAATGTTTTATAAATTTTTTTGTATGCTGCGTTAAGATTGTATGTAACCAGTCAAATTTCACCCTACTCTCTTTCACAAAAGTAATTGTGGTTAATAAGCAAACATTAGTCTTCAATTTTTGTTTCAAAAGAATATGCACGATGTTAATTTTGGTTAACCATGATGTGACAATTTATATATTTGAAGTGTGATAATTTTATTACATATTGGTACAGGACTACATAAAAAACAAATGTAATTATGTCTTGACATAACACATGGTGTGAGTGCATCAGAAGACAAACTAAGATGGTGATTCGTTATTAATAAATGCTTGATGAACAAACCAACGAAATGTGAGACTTATGTGTGCAGGTGCAAAGAAAGGAGGGGAAACAAGTATTTTGTTTATATGGTAAATAAAAACTATAACTAACAAATGCTTTTTTTTGTAGTAGGAAGTGGGCTAACTGTAAGAATATATAGGAAGCAAAAAAGTGATCACAAATAAAGCGATCACCCTGCCACCTATAGCATATCAATGAAACTATGCTCGTCAGCAGGGGATCAGCATTCATTGTAGCATGCAGAGGGTAATGACCTGCATTACAGTCAGCATCAGCAGGGTATATCACCAGTAAACATCAGCCCATTGTAGCNGTGCCTCTCTCCCACCTTCCAGTGAAGAAAATACACCCTCAGTTATAATATATCCTACATGAGTATTCTATTGAGGTTAGCTAATGTCACTCTTTCAGTGCCTGTCACAAAATAAAACAAAAGTTAAAAGGTGAAAAAAGTGTGCATTGGATTCATAGCATTTGTTCAGAAACATTTTTCTTCTCTGGTATAACAGCTGTGGTGGAAAGATAAGTGGTTGCGCTACTTACGTTTTACAAGGAGGAATTTGTGTTGTAACGGTTGTCTGTGGTCAACAGTCTCTGGCACTGTACTTAAGACTGATTCACAGTCCCATTTTTATCCTAATTTTAATGGTAATGTGTATACATATCTGCAGTTCTGAGCATGAGCAATGTCTCATTTTCTATCAAACTGTAAACAAAATACCTCCGGCGCTGCATCCTAGGCCAATTCGCAGCCCTGTTGTTATGCTAATTTTGACAGTAATGTGTGGTCATGTCTGCTATTTTGAGGCTCTCCTGGACTTTAGGTATTGGTTTACTCTGCCTCTATCAAATGTAGAAAAATAATCCATAATTTTGCTTCACCCTTTTGGTGTCATACAAATTTTTTAAGTGGCACCTTTGTGGCTACTATATAGATAGCCAACAATTTTGTAGTAAAATTAAATTTAATATGGTTGAGAAAATTGAATATAAACGACATTTCCACTCATTTGTAGCAGACTCGACCACAATGTTTTGGTGCGGTAACATGATGTTACTGCAGTACCCAACATAACCAACAAACGCTTATAGCAAAATTGAAAAGCACAACATTTTTACCTTATTATAGTATTATATTATTTAGATTAGTAACTACTTGATATGAGGCAATTTACTTGTATATTAACCAACATTACACTTTTTTTTTTGCAAACAAAGTGTATGAATTAGTAGAAATGCCTCCGCTGCCATTTTTATTTGACTTAGCATACCGAGGCCCTCTGACTGTGGCGCTATCTCTACAACAGATTTTAACGTCAACGGAATCTTAGTGTTCGCAGAATATGCTGTCATAATACGAAGTGACGCTAACCTGCAACTATGGGCTGTCTGCGATCGTTAACACTACTTGAATTTGCTTGCGTTGTGGTCATAATAAGCCTGTAAGGTAATAATAATAAAAATAGTATCTTACCTTGGGAAGGTAGGCTAGCAAAAGAAGGGTAACAAATGCAGTTTCTGCAACTCATATAATTTTGCAAGTAATTTACAGGAATAGGAATATTTGTGTAGTCTACAGAAATTGTGATTAATCTGAGGATTGTATTTGAAATGTTGCAATAACTGCATTTTTTGTAATATTTGCTGGTATTTCTAATGTGTTACACAATGAGTTTCATTTACCTCTATAATATTGCAAAATTCCTCATTTCTATATGGTTTTGCCAGATTTTTTTTATGTTTTCTCCTTAGATTTAAAGTGCATTTTGAATGTTCATTTTTTGTTAATAATTTCAACAAATTTTTTAGGAACTATTGGTAGTTGGAAATTTTTCAGTTTTCTGCATTTTTGTGAAATTTGTGAGATATGTGGCCATTTTCTAATATTTCCACAGATATTCCAAAATTTTCCGTGATTTTCAAAGATTTTTTTACAATTTACAAGAATTTTGAGCAATTTTCCAAGATTTTCTGCAATTCTTTTTTGTAATTTTCTGTGATTATTGTGTGATTTTTTTTTTTTTTTTTTTCCCATCGTGTTTATATATTTTCTTAGGTTATTGACTACTCGTTACCCTGTTAAACTCTGTCCCTCCCACAACACACTCAGCCATGCAACCCAATATGTATGACACAGAAGTTGACTACAGCACTCAGTCACAAGGTCTTTAAATAAGTTTGTGTATCTTCACATGTTAATTACTTGAGGTATTTAATTGAATAGTTAGTTACGCTATATGGTATTGTATAGTGAATTAGCATGTTTAACAGTTCCTAAAACCACACCAAGCAAAGTAGTCATAGAATCAAGCGAAAAAGTTTTGGCATGTACAGATCTAGAAATCTGTAATTTACAAATTAGATTGTGTACTGTGGGAATGGAGGAGAGTTCTATATCAGGAGCTCGCATATACAGTTATCATTTTATTAATGCTCCAGGAAAAGATGAAATTAAAAACAACACTTTTCAGGTACCACCTGAAGGGTCCCAAGAAAGGCCAGCAGGACACATTTCTGGATGGCTTGCCGGGAATGCCAGATAATCTGAAGTCCAATGGACGTGGAGGTTTCTTTGTGCCTCTGGTAGTGGGTCGAGATGCCAATAATACAGTATTTAGCCAAGCACTTGGGCCTTACCCGATACTAAGGAAGTTTGTTGCAAGGTTCCTTGCAGTATTGGATCTGAGCTTTCAGAAAATAAATAAGATTTTCCCAAATTACTATGCACAGCGAGCTTCACATTGGGTACGTATAGAAAAATTTGTAAAGTATGTTAAATTTGTAGGCTTTACTTGTGTATGTTTGATGCATGACGCGTACTGACCATAGTTTTTTTTTTTTTAACTTCACGCATCTGCATGGGACGTCTTGTCACCCAAGCGGGGTTTGAACCCGAGACTGCTTGCCTCCAGAGCTAATCGACGCATTCCCTAGTCAGGGACCACCTAAGGAAATGTCAGTCGACCAGTTTAATACACTATGCCAGATGCCACGTAGTTTAAATTGCCCACCACAACCAACAAAAGACGGCAACGTAAGCCAAGCGCTGTCCCTAAGATAGCGGCAGACGCAACCCCCATACGAGGAAAACTACCCTGCTCCCAGCCTTTCCCAAGGGAATGCAGTCAGCGCTGCGAAGGAAGGAGCTCTCCCACGAAGAGACCCGACAGCCGAAGGGTGACGTTGGGCTGCCTACTTACAGCTGCGTGCACCCCAAGAACGCCAGTTGATTCTCAGTCCAACATTTCTAGTGCTGGAACTCTCTGCCTACTGCCTTCCTCACGAAGGATCGCCAGTCTTCCAGAAACCTTCGAGACCAGCGACCTCCCCTGCCCCGAAAAAGTTTTCACCACTTTGGTAGTAATCCCAGAGTCCCTTCAGGACAAACAGTTTAAACAGTTATGGTCCATTTGTTCTAATAGCTACTTAGTTCATCTTCTCTTGTTAGTTTTGCCCCCGCCTTCATCTGGTTAACGTAGTTTACATACGCCGGTTACAGGATCAATTGGATAGCTAGGAGATAGTACGTGTCACCGTGCAAATTCCTCTGAGGAATAAACACATTATCTTAATGCAATTCCATTTATTTATTCTAGGGTGATTGTTCTTAACCTTTAACCGGGCTCATGTACGTCATTAAACACAACCCAGTCTATGGCCACCCGTACCTTGAACCAAGTACCTTGGTACTTGGAACATTGTAAGGTAAAGCCACAACCACTAGGAATACACGCCATCGTGCTCTGCATACGTCAGGACCTACCTACCCCATTGGGCATTGCCAGCTCGTTCTTCCAGCCACCACAGCCAACCACCAGGACTTCAGAGTAGAGCAGAGCAGCCCAGCGATCCTGAGCTGCCCCAACAAGATGACCTGGCTGCATGCCGCCCTGACGGCATTCGAGTCAGGATCTACCCTGGGTGAGACACACGTAAGACAGCTAAAGCCACCCTCGACTTTGTACCGTGTAGGCAGCCTACCCGCCCAACCTTGCACAGAGGTGATGTCAAGGCCAAGCGCCTTATAGTGTAAACTCCCCCTCAGTGAGTTTGTAAGCCAGTGTTTCTGTCCGACACCAAGGAACACTTGTCTGATAAGTGATGTCAACCCAGAGACGTCACGCGTCAAGATATTAAGTACAGAAATACTAGAAACGTATTGCTACTAGAAGAGAGAGCCTATGTATAGACTGAGCGAGATATTTTTGTATTAATGATTCCATCTTCTCCCGTTAAACCATCTGCATTTGCTCCCACAAAGTCTTACTTCAAGTCAACATATAAACCATGCTGTTTCACATGCAGACCAGTTTCTTTTGGAACTGTATGATGGCCACATACTCTTTGCAATAGCCATATTCCACTGAAGCTGTCCCTACAGGTGGCTTGTAAAGAAACTGCTTTGCCATGTTACTAAATGGAGTTGTATCTTCTTTTGCATACTGCACCAAAATGGCTTTCAGAGTCGCACACATACCAGGTCATGCCTCACTTATAGTTTTGTGCATTATTCTGTCATGCTGTGTTGTTATTTGCAGTTCCACAGCGAATATTGCAAGATGGGAAATTAATTGTAAATGGGATTGCAGTGGTGACACTGGGGGAAGACAAGTTGAAAAATGTGTAAAGTTTTCAATATCTTGGAAGTGTTGTAGAGGAGAATGTGCCTGTATTAATGTATAGAGCAGAAACGTGGGTGATGAAGAGAGATGTCGGCAGAACACAGGCTGCGAGAGTAAGTTTCTTAGAAGTAGGTTAGGAGTTATAAGAATGGACAATATGAGAAATGAAAAGGTGATAAAAAGATTGAGAGTGCATCCAAAACACAAAAAAAAGGTATAGATTAAGGTGGTATGGCCATTCGATAAGAATGGAGAAGTGGAATAACCAGAGACGATGATGGAATGGCAAGTGAAGGGTAGGAAACAAGAAGACCAAAGAAGAGTTGGACGATGGGAGGGGAGAGCTGTAAGAGATGATGTGTCATTATGCCACGTGTAAAATAACATTGCCACGGCTGTTCACAATTAATTAAGCATTTTTGAGATCAACCTTTCAAAAATGTCGCTGCCTCTAACTGCATATATTTTAACGAGCACACTGACTGGCATGCGTCCAGTAAAGTTGGTAACAATGGAGAAAAAATATATCCAAGCCTTGACGTTAAATTGAAAAGTTAAACATTTGTAAATACTTGAACAATTTATTCTGGTTTTTTTTTTTTGTGCATATTAGTGTAAGAATCAGCATATTTTTAAAATATTTACTTTAATAACAGTGTTAAATCATTGAACTACTTTATATTTGTCATTGCCACCTTTAATAAAGGGGGTGTGTGTGTGGTACAATGTGTGCAGTTGCAGACAGGAATTTCTTTTCAAAGTTATCAATTGACTGCTAACCAACTACGTTTTTCTTTTTGATGAGCTTAATTTAATGTAAAACAGGAACTAATTTTAATTACTCTTTATCTTGGGTTCAAGTTAGACTGGAAAGATGATCTCAGTTTGTAGACCTTACTTTTAGTGCTGAAGTTTCTAATAATTGATAACTGCAAGAGAGATGTTTTTTTTTTCCCACATGTGCAGGTTGGACATTTCGAAAGTGTTACATTTTTGGTTCCATCAAGAGTGACAGTGTTGGATGTAAACACTAATGGCCGTGTCACAGACAGCTTGCATTGCCTTGATGGATCTTTGGCATCAGTCAGTGACATCGAAGTTTATAATGGTTACTATTACCTTGGTTCTCCCTATAATCCATACATAGGACGTGTCAGAATCCAGTAATGGAATCATGGTATGTATATATGTGATCATTGCATTAATTGTTAAGGCATTTTGTTTGAGGAATGTAGAGTTCATGGTGTTAGTGTTATTAATAATCAAGTGATAAATTACACCAAGTGAACATTTGTTTTTCATGTATTTATTATTTCTGTAGTGTAACTTCGCCACGTATCAATTCCCAAAAATTCTGTGAATCCAAACATTCTTTTCACAAAAGTATCTTGAACAATACTCCTTTCTTCAGAAAGCTTGCATGAAAACATTAATTTTACATATTATTTTTTCTCTTTTCCTGTCCTGCCCTGCAAACATCGATGTCAGCTTAAAGGTTTGCACACATTGGAGTGGTGGCGGCCGCGGTGGCAATAGTGATTGAGGCAGCACGCACTGGTGGTGGCGATAAGGAGTTGCCAAGCAAACTACATCACAGTTCACTGCCCAGAAATGAACTGAGTGCACCTAGAAGAGAGATTTTAATTGGACATGAAGATGCTACTAGCAATTGTGTATCTTCACTTCTCGACCTGTGGAATTCAGGCTTCCACCATGGAGTGAATGGCATGTTCATGGCGGTATGAATGCATCTGTTTGATTACATTGGTCACATTCTACCACAGCCACGGCCACCACCACCTGTTCTGGACGAAACTTAAGGAAAATGCACATTGATAGTGAAGTAACGAAGATAATTCAGATGGAACCTACCTGTTGTGAAATGTATTGTTAGGAGTGGACCCCCGCACGAGGCACATACGGGTCCTGCAATGGTGGGGAGGATGTCACCATGACGCAGCTGCTGTTATGTAAACTGCCAGGAGGAATGATTGATAACCACCTGGACTGGTTTCACTATCTCCCTTCTGAAGAAGTCGGTGACTTGTGGAGGTTCTGGGCTAGGACAGACGACACTGTAAATACCCCCACAGCTGGAGTCGGCAGTCTGTGACAGTGATCTGGCAAAGTTAGGCAAGGGGTGAACCAACGGCAAGCGATGGTATGAGACTGGCGGACGAGTGCGTGTGTAGCAGGGACGGACGAGAGCATGCTAGTGCTGCGGAGGGTGAGGTATCCAACAAGTAGAGTGCGGTAGTGTGCTAGAGCACTTGGGGCGCTTCAGAACATTCCGGACAGGCAATACTAGTGATATTTGAACTGAAAAAAGGTGGGACTGAATAGACACGTGATACAAACTTGATTGTTAATACCAGAATTGTCATTTTCCAAATTTTGTAACTTTATTAGTAATTCAGTAGATGCTAGACAACTGATTTTAAATGTTTGATAGGATTGATTTCTGTGAGATGATGGACGATTATGTGTAAATAACAAGTAATGGATAAGTCTCAAGTATAATTTTTGGATTGTTTTTAAATACACTATTGTTTTTGAAAATTGCAACACCCAGAAAGAATGGTCCGAATGAATCCAAACTCGGAGGATGTGTAGAACAGTGTACCAGCAATAAGTGATTACAATTGCAGAAAGATGGCATACATGTAAGCCTAGCAGTGCTCTCTCTTGTGAGACTGTAAAGGTTAGTGTTACGCCAAGCTCAGTCAGTGCAGAGTTGTCAAAACGAAGTTAAAGTAAGTGCCAGTATGCCTCGTCAAAGGGCGCCATATCAGCAAGTGAGTGAGTTCGAAGGGGGCAGACGAGCAGGTACTGGACCACACAATGTGTGTGACCACAGCACAGGATGATCACCATCTTGTCCGCATGGCCATAACAGACCGTACAGCCTTGCCCACAGTGTTGGCTCGACACTGGAGAATTGCAACAATTGTGGACCTGTCTGTGTCGATGGTTCGACACCGTCTGCTGAAGGTTGGACTAGTGGCACGCATGCCATTGTGTCTGCTTCCATAGTCCAGAAACCACAAATGCCTCAGACTGCAATGGGCATGTGAATGCAGTTGCTGGTGTGCTGAGTGGCAAAATGTAGTGTTTTTGGATGAGTCCCGCTTCAACTTGTCCTACACTGATGGTCGCATACGTGTTAGACGCTACCATGGTGACCCCAATCAGGCAGCCTGCATTGTGGAGCGGCATAGCGGACAAACACTTGGTGTGATGGTGTGGGGTGCCATTGGAACAACGTGCGATCTTGACTCCTACATATTGAGGGCAATCTGAACAATAACCACTACATCAGGGAGGCTTCAGAGGCCGAGGTACTGCCCCTCCCTCAGGCAACTCCACATGCGATATTTCAGCAGGACAATGCCCGACCACATGTGACGAGGAATGTGCACGCTTTCTTCAATGAACGACGAGTATGTATCACCGCATTTCTGCTCTGCATGTTTACCTAGCATGTCGTCCATCAAACATGTCTGAGATATGATTGGTTGGCGACTTGTTCGTCACTGCCCTCCAGCAACCACTTTTGATACTTTGTGGACTCGCATACATACCATGCGGATGGAGATTCCCCAGGAACATATCCAGGTCCTCTATTGATTCCATGCCACAACATTTAGGGGCTCTGATTGCAGGACGTGGTGGCTTCAAACTATCCAGAATTGTCAAACACAGAGATCATGTACAGTTCTGTAATCCTAATCATGTATTGTCATGTACCTAATCTGTGGTATATAGTTCATTTCAATCACATGTATCCTTCTTGGTGTTGCATTTTTCACAAGCGTTAGTTTAAATTATGGCATTATTAACTCTTTTATTAAGACACCTCCATCCCTTAAATAACATGGCTTAGCCCACGCAGACTTTGAAAATTGTAAGAAGTGGAATGGAGGCATTTAAAAGAAAAAAGAATAATGTTGAAATTAAGATAGCAGCACGATATTAACTAGTAGAATAGATTTGTAAATATAACGATGTAGGAGTAGTAGGCTTCAAAATTAGTAGAGGTTTGTGAATGCTAACTAGGCGAATGTTACCAGATATCAATGTACTGCGTGCTTTAATTGAAGGACTGAGTAGCCAAATTGATAGTGTTAAAAAGAATGTAAATAGCCAAATTAGTAAGGTTAAGGACTCTGTACATAGTGTTAATGAGACTATAGACAAGGAAATAGATAGTGTTAATGAAAATGTAAGCCAAAAGATATGAGGTATAAGCAAGTTAATGAGTAATAAAATAGACCATGTGGATATGAGAACTGACAGTGTGAGTGAAAGAATGGAAATTTATAAAGAAGGGATGGACAGTTTTATTACAGAATGGACACTGTCAAGTGTAAGATGGAACACGAGATGAGCACTCTTAAGATCGAATGGCGAGATTTCTTACAGTAGCAGTGAGGAAAATACACCAGAACACAGATTTAAAAAAATGTCATGTTTCCTGAAAATTTTTACTTTATTTTGCTGTTTTATTAAATCCAAATTCACCTATTTTAATTAACACCCTAACACCAATAAGTTGTTGTAAAAGTGTTTTCTCACATTAAGATAGTGTTTTGTCATCAATGGTGCAAAATAACACTTTTATGGAATTAAACATTAACGTAATTCACTAGGCAGATGTTCTGCAAATGAAATGGTGTCCCACAAGACTATAAATGACCTCACCGTTAACAAGAAAAAAGTTTAAACATTGTGCGCTGCTTACCTTTTGTGTGAAATTTATTTCCAAAAGCTTTTTTGTACAAAATTTAAAAAATTTGTTAATTGAATTTTAATTTATTCTTATAGAAAGGAGTCTTCTGGAAACAAGATATTATCAGAAGACCACAAACAATTTCACATTAACGAGAAAAAAGTTTAAACATTGTGCGCTACTTAAATTTCAGCGAATGTAAAATCCATTCTTAGTGACTCTTTGTACGAAAATTAGTATATTTACTAACGAAACACAAATTTATTTTAGTATGCAGAAGTCTTCCGGATAGAAATATACATCCCACAAGCCTGTGGACCTCCTCTTACCATTACAAAAATGTAAACATCGTGGCATGTGCTACTACGGATATATTTTTAGCCAGTGCGAAGGTTCTCACAAAAATCAAATTTTTGCACAGTGCAGTCAACTGATTGTAGTCTCCTTACCAAATAGACTAATTTTAAAGTAGACGATTTAAGCTATTCAAGCTTGAACACAGAAAGCACAAGTTTCATTGTTATGCTCATCAGAGAAAAAATATTCAAATAAATTGCTAACATTTTAAAGAGTAGCGTAAACGTCCATCGTATAGAATGTGAATTGTTTGTGCCATTACCAGCAAAAAATAAAGAAAAACTATGTTCAGAATTTTCAGGTGCCTACTGCGGGCTGTCTGCGATTTGCAACTTGGTTTGACTGGTATTTACAATTTTCTTTTGCACTTTAGGTAACGTGCAAGTATGATCTGATTCATTCTTTCTTCTCTTCTGCTATAGCGATTGGTGTCTCTTCTGTTGTGTGTATGTGCATTGTATAGGTATTGTGTGAGTATGGCTTTAAGAACCTGGCTTTGAAAATTGTAACAGTATGTACGTCAACTTAATCTGTAAAACCAGACACAACTTCATTTTCAACTTTAAAGAGAATTTCGTTGTTGAGGAACTATCAATTTATGGATATTCTTCAGTGATTTATGGACTTCAGATTGTTGTAAGAGAATCATACCGACCATATTGAGAACGATGTAATGCAAGCATGTGTAGGAGTTCGAGGCTTAAATGAGAAAATAGAGAAAGAGAATGGGAAAAGAAGTGTTGCCTAGGAGAATGCTTGAACGTGAAGGGGCCCCAAAGAAAAGACACGTTGGATGTGGAAGAGCAGTTATGGACAGGAGTGTAGGGGAGAGGTGAAGAGTGGAACATAGCGAGGAGGAATGGTGGAATGATAGGTGGTAGCATTTCACTATCTCAGTGATATAGAGTATTAGGATGATTGAAATAACAGATATAACTGCCAAAAATTTTCCAAGTATCTTTCCTGAGAAATATGAAAAATTTAAACAGAAAATTTTACTCCTCAGTAATTATCTTTAGTCTTTTTCCACATTTTGTTCATACTTCCAAAACTTTTGCTGATTTTGTCCAAGACAAACATAATTACCTAACTCTTCTTATGTTTTCTCTGTTATCCAGAAGAGTGGTCACACTTATCATAAAGTGTGAAATAATGCTAATTAATAACAAATATGACTGAATTTCGAAATTGTAATACTTAAATCTGGAATACGATGTTTTTCCATTATACTTAGCTTATTATCACATTTTATTTTCAATGGCATAATTGTATAATCCTTATAATTGTCTGTTTCAGCTGCAACCGTACAACACTAATACTGCAAAATACCTTAAGACAGAAGATTCCCTGACCCCTGTGACAGAGCCTCAAAGACCTCTAAAGTTAATAGTTCTGCTTTCATGTTGGTTTTAACCTCACTGTGCTCATGCCATAATGCAGAAATTCAGATTTAACACTAATTAAGTAAGAAATACAGCCAAATCAACAAGAAAAATAAATTATTTTTAAGTACAATATATATTTTACATGAGTGATTGCTTTTGCCTAAGTTACATCACAAAATTCAAGCCATATTTTAGAAAAGATGAATTAATTATTTGTTATTTGACTAATTAATATTCATTAAACCATAATTAGTAGGGACACCTGTTTTTTGCAAAGTGCAAAATCTCAAAGTTTTTACAAAATTTGCTTTAGTTTTTGGAATTGTGAATTAAAAGCTTTGCTGAAACACAAAATAATCGTCAGATTGAAGTGAGAAGCAGTAAAAACGTAGTTGGTTTGAGCGATTCATTGCAATAGTTTGTACTGAATCAAATTTTATAATTTTTTATTGCATAATTGAAAGCTCGCCAGAACAACATTCAATAGAATTGTAAATTTTTCATTATGTTAATGTTGCAGTGTGCGACTATTGAAAAAAAAATTATAAAGAAAATACCTGTACCTTAAACATACAAACGTGAACAGCACGGCACATAAATAAGAATGAGACAGTGCGTTGCAACTAAAGGTTTTGCAAACTTCAATAGTATCGGTGTGCAAAAGAGAAATCTAAAAGGATGAATAGGTTATTTCATACCTGGCTAACGTGGAAAATGTGATTAAATACAATAAAGTTGTTTAGTGGAATTTTTAGTATGTTTATATAACCTACAAAATTTCATGTCATTTGCAGAATAGTTATTTGTAAGGTTGCATTATTTTTCTGAAGTTTCCTATATTCTGTGCGAGAATCATGCTGCTGCGTGTATTTGATACATTCATAACAGCTGTCTCATTCTATTTACACACATGTACTACAGTTGGGTAATATTTCATGGAACGAATCCAAAGACCAGTTCTTGAGCAAAGGAACTGTAAATTTAGTTCCAAACAAGACTAGTGAACAGTTTTATCGGAATGCCATATTATTCCACTATATTGTTAAAAAATATACCCACAAATTTTTTAATATTTTTTGTGTCCAAATTTTAATTAGTTGGACAATTATAAACTCTGCCTTAAAATTTCAATACGAGTGTTATTTAAGTACCCTGGGATGCTGCAGCATCCAGTTATTTCCTTTTCTTCAGTTTCTTTTATCAAAACCACTGGATAAATAAACTATTTATATAAACGGGAACGGTTCCGGCTCTGAACTGTTGCCAAAATGGCATTGCAAGGCGAGCAGTGGTGGAAAGATTCTTGCAATTGAATGGAACCCTGAGCTATAACCAACTTGCAGAATGGCTCCGAAGATGGAATTGCTCTCAATCTCGGAACGGTTCCGGCAAATTAACTGAACTTACCACAGTCTCAGAACTGTTAAGAACATAATAACATATCAAACGTAATACCAAAAGTACAATGGAAGGGAAATTTTAATGATTTATTTTATAAATAGTTCTATTGGCGTGCGTACACACACACACACACACACATTTCAGATGTGTGTGTGTACAGTGGCCAGCAGTTATCTGGGTGCACAAGCTCCCTAGTCCTGTCTTGAGGGGTGGGGTGTCTAGTACAGATTTGTCAATGGCTGTGCAACATCCGTATACGAGCAGGGCTGAAAACATTTGCTGCACACCCCAAGACACAAAGTTTCAAAATTTCAAATTTTGTATACAGGCTCTTGTAATGGGAATCAACAAAACACATTTATTCAGTATTTTGTCTTTCTTTTTAGTTTATATAACGATTACAAGTGCACGTTAACAATATGCCAAGATAATTAATGTAGTGAATCCCCAGAAAGCCTGCAATGACTGATAAGACATTCAGGAAAAATCAGCTGATTTCTCACAAACTAGCTTGCTCCTCAAGTCACATCCCGCCGCGCATCCTCCACGTCACCCTTCTACTCCACCATGCCCCCCTCATACGTCCTCCACGTCCACCATTTCCCACTTCTACGTCCTTCACGTCACCTTCTACATCTTCCATGTCCCCTTCCATATCCTCCACGTCCCCCTTCTACATCATACATGTCCCCTTTCTGCGTCCTTCACTTCCACCACGTTCTTCATGTCTCCCGTCTACGTCCTCCACAGCCCCCGTTACCTTCCACGTCCGCCATGACCTTCTACGTCCCGCTCCACGTACACCAAGTCCTTCACGTCACCCTCAACGTCCTATACATCCCACTCCACGTCATCTACGTCCTGCTCCACGTCCTCTCTTCCCGCTCCACGTCCTTAACGTCTTGCTCTACATCCCGTACCATGTCCTTAACATTCCGCTTCTCGTCTTGCACCACGTCTTCAACGTTCCAATCCACGTCCTCTACGTCCCGCTCCACGCCTCCACGTCTCCCTTCAACGTCCTCCACATCTCCCTCTATGTCTTTAACAACCACCTCCACGTCCCCCTTCTACGCACTCCATGTCTTCCTCGTCCCATTACACGTCATCTACATCCCGCTCCACGTCATCCACGTATCGTTCCATGTCCTTCACGTCCCAATATACATCTTCCATATCCACCTTGTCCACTTCCTGCTCCACATCCACCATGTCCTTGTCATCGTTCTATGACCCACTCCACATCCTCTACAGTCCCCTTCTACCCCTCCACATCCCCCTCGACGTTCTTAACATCACCCTTCTACGTCCTCCAAAACCTCCACATCCACCATGTCCTCCACGTCTCCCTTCTACGTCCACCACTTCCCACTCCGGCATCTCTCCAAGTCCCCCACGACCACCTCGACGTATCCCTTCTACGTCCACCACGTCCCACTGCACATACTCCACGTTCCCCTTCTTCGTACTCCATGTCTCCCTTCTACATCCTGCACATCCCGTTCGCTTGTCTTCCACGTCCAGCTCCACGTCCTCAGCATCACGATTTTGGTCCTGCTCCATGCCACGTATTCCACGTCCTGTTATACATCCTCCACGTCCCGCTTTACGTCCTGCACGTGCCCCTCCAAGTACTTGTCCTCTGCATCCCCCTTCACGATCTGCACATCTAATTTCTTCGTCCCCCACCCGCCCCCCTCCGTGTACTCCTCGACCGCCTCCATGTCTCGCTTTACGTCATCCACATCCCGATATATGTTTTTCACATCCTCCACGTCTCCCTTCAAATCCTTCTTTACCACCTTCTGCTCCACGTCACCTGCATTCTCCACTTCCCGGTCCATGATTTCCCTGTCACAAAATATGTCTTCCATGTCCTGCTTTATGTCATCCACATCCGGTTCCTCATCCTCCATGTCCCGATCTACGGTTTCCATGCCCCCCAAATCTACCACGTCCTCCATGACCCGCTCTACATCCTCCACGTCTTGCTTTACGTCCTTTACATCATCTCCATCTTGCTTCACGTCATCCACTTCACCTATGTCTCGATCCACATCCTGCTTCATGGCATCAACATCGCCCACATCCTCTACATCCCCCCACGTCCCTCTTCATGTACCTCTTCGTCCACCACGTCCCCCTCTCCCTCCCCCCAATTCGTTCTCAACATTCTAAAATCCATTCTCCACGACCCCAACCATGTCCACTACTTCCTCCATGCCTCCATGTCCAACTTCTTCCATATTCTCTGTCCTCTACGCCCTGCTCTTACATCCTGTATGTACCCCTCCATGTCCCCGTTCTCATTTTCCACGTCTTCCTTCCACATCCCCTTCTACGTCCTCCACTCTCCCCTCAATGTCCACCACTTCCCCCTTCTACCTCCGTCATATCTTCATCTACGTCCACCACGTCCCCCTCCATATTCACCACATCCTCGTCCACGGACACTTCCACATCCTTCACGTCCTGCTCCACATCCTCCACGACCCTCTCCTCGTCCTTAACATCTCGCACCACATCCCTTTCCACGTCAACGTCCCGATCCACGTCCTCCACATCCTGCATGCATCCCTTCTACGTCATCCATACCCTGCTCCACATACTCCAGGCCCCCCTCCACTTCCCCCCTACATATTCACCACATCCTTCACCATGGCCCCTTCCAAATTCTCCACGACCCTCTCCTCGTCCTGCTTGTACCCCTCTATGTTCTCTACATACTTAATGTCCCCCTTTACTGCATCTACGCCCCCTTCTACGTCCTCCACGTCTCCCTGCACGCCACCCTTCTATGTTCTCCACATATTCCCTGTCCTTTTGCACATCTACATCCTGCTTCACGTCATCCACGTGTCGCTCCACATCCCAATATACATCCTCCATGTCACACTCAGCATCCTCCATTTCGTCCACTTCCGGATCCATGTCCTCCACATCCCACCCCATGTCCTCGTCGTCCTTCCACGTCCTCTACATCCTGCTTCACTTCCTGTTAAACTTCAATGACATCCCGCCCTGCTTCATCCATGTCACCAATTCCCTCTGCATGTCCTCCACCACCCCTTTCCACATCCACGTCTTTCTCATCCCACTCCATGTCGTTTACATCCTGATCTACGTCCTCGACTTCCCGTTCCACGTCCTGTTTAATGTCATCCACGTCCTGATATACATCCATCACATCACGTTTTGCTTCCTCCACATCCTCCACTTTTTGCTCGCTGTTCTCGTTGTCTACACCTATATATTCCATGTCTCCCCCCATGTCCAGCTCCACGATTTCCACATCTCGATATGCATCTTCCACATCCTGCTTCATGTCGTCCATGTCCCGATCTATGCCCTCCATGATCCCTTCACATCCGCCTCATCCTTCACATCCCGCTCTATGTCCTTCACATCTTGCTTCACATCAACAATGCCTCGTTTCATGTCCTGCTGCATGTCATCCACGTCCTGCTTCACATCTTGCTCCACATCATCCACGTCCCCCATGTCCACATTCTTCGTCATCCATGTCCCCATTCATCGTCATCCATGTCCTGCTCCAGGATCGCCAAGTCCCGAAATATGTCTTCCACTTCCTCCGAGTCTTGCTTCACGTCCCTAACCCGACCCCTCAATGTCAACCACATCCTTAATTATGTCTTCTGTGCCCCTCACATCCTCCACACCCCGATCTTCATCCTCCATGTCCTGCAGATCCACCATGTCCCCCTTCACATCCTCCATTTCCTGCTCCTTGTCTTCAATGTACCTATCCACGTCCCCCTCATACCCCTTCTTTGTCCACCATGTCCCTCTCCACATCCTCCACCACCCTTCTATGCTCTCAACATCCCCAAACACGTTCTCTAGTGCTCCACAATCCTCTTCTACGTCCTCCCCGACCCCAGCCACGTCCACTACGTCCCGTTCCACGTCTCCTATGACCCCCTTCGTTGTCCACGTACCCCCTCTACGTCCCCGTGTCAGCAGAGTCCTCCCACGTCTTCCATGCTTCCACATTCCCCTTCACATCTCCCTTCTATGTCCTCCATAGCCCTCCCTCTCCACTCCCTTCCCGACCACCACCACGTACCCCTTCCGCGTCAACATCTCGATCCACAATCTCCATGTCTTCCTCGTCCTGTTGCACGTCATCTACATCCCGCCCAACCTCATCAACGTGTTCCATGTCCTTAATATCCCAATATAAATCTTCCACGTCCTCCACATCTCGCTTCATGTCTGCTGTGTACCGCTCAGCGTCGTGCACTTCCCACTCCACATCCACCATGTCCTCGTCAGCCTTCCATGACCCCCTCAACATTCTCTACTTCCCCCTTCTACATTCGCCACATCCCCCTCGATGTTATACATGTCCCCCTCCACGTCTACCACTTCCCACTCCGGCCTCGAACCTATTCCCCCACGACCACGTCCATGTGACCCTTGTACGTCCACCATGTCCCACTTCCACATCTACATCCTGCTTCATGTCATCCACGTCCTGCTCCACTTCATCCACGTCATGCTCTTTGTCCTGCTTCACATCCCATTCTACGTTCTCTACATCCTCGTCTCTGAATATGTTCCCCACATCCCCCTCCATATCCACCACCATTCTATGTTCTCCACATCCCCAAACACATTCTCTAGTTCCACAAACCTAGCCTCGTCATTCATGTCGTCCATGTCCCTCTTAGTCCTCCACATCCCCCGTCTACATCCTCTGTCAATGTCCTCCGTGTCACGCAGGTCCTCATGTCCTCCACCCTACTTCCACATTTCCCTCTACGTCATCCACATCTCCCGTCTACGTCCTCCACATCCTATATCCATCACATCCCACTCCACATCTTCCATGCCCTCCATGTTCCCCTCCACTTCCAGTACTTCACTTTCTACATCCACCACAGCCTGCTACACGACATTCATGTACCGATATGTCTTCCACGCCACCCACGTCCCACTCCGCATCCTCCACGACCGCGTCCTCTACGTCCTGCTCCCACATCCTGCACATACGCCTCCATGTCCCCGTTCACATTGTCGACATCCTGCTCCACGTCACAGTCTATGTACTCCATATCCTCGTTCTCTACAACACCTACGTCCTCCACGTCCTGATTCACGTTTTCCACTTCAACTATGTTCCGCTCCTCATGCTGCTCTACTTCGCCCATGGCCCGATCCACATCCACATTACAATACACATCCTTCATGTCTTGATCCATGTCCCATTCCACATCATTTTCGTCCCGCTCCATGACATCCACGTTCTGCTCCATGTCCCGATATAACTATTCCACGTCTTGCTTAATGCCCTCAACAATCCGCTCCACATCACCCATGTCCTCAACATCCTGATCCACATCCTCCTTTTCCTGCTCCATGTTTTCCTTGTTCTGCTCAGAGTCCATGTCCCCCTTCTGCATTCAACACTTTTCCCTCATGTTACCATCCCCCCTCACAAACCCATTCTACATCATCCATGTCCTCCATGTCCCGCTCTACATCCTCCACGTTCCAATATAGGTCTTACACGTCCTTTACGTTTCGCTCCACATCCACTTTTTCCACATCTCGCTTCATGTTATCCATGTCCTCCACGTCACACTCTTCGTCCCACTCTACATCAGCCACGCTCAGCACCACGTCTCGTCACTCTGCACATCCCATTCCTACATCTGCCACATCCCACTCTGGGTCCCCCTCCAAGTCCTATACAGCTCCATTCTGCGTCCACCATGTCATCCTCCATATCCTGTAAGTACTATGCCACATCGACCACAGCCACCTCCATGTCCTCAATGTCCCCTTCACATTCTCCACACACCCTCGAGATTCACCATGTTCTTTACATCCCCTTTCTACGTCTTCCATGTCCACATTTCTTTCCACGCCCTCTACACCTTCCATGTTCTGCTCCACATCATACTTCTATGACCCCCACCCATCCCCCTCTTAGTATTCCTCGACCCCCTCCATGACATCCACATTACCCACAGCCTGCTTCACCTCCTCCACGTTACAATCCACGTCGTCTACATCACGATGCACGTCCTGCTTTATCTTCGTCGTGCTCATCATCCACACCCAGTTACACATTCTCCGCGTCCCGATATATGTATTCCACATCCAGCTTCACATCCTCCACGTTCCTTGTCATGGCATCCATATTCTCAAGGTCCCAATCTATGTCACCCATGTCGTGCTCCACGTTCTCAATGGCCCAATTTATGTCCTCTACTTCAATGCCCTCCTTGACCCCACATCCACCATGTCCACCACATCACCCCTCCACGTCAACCACATTCCCATGTCCTGCTCTACGTCCTCCACGTATCACTTCACATCATCCGCATCACTATATCAGTCTTGCACATCCTCCATGTCCCTCTCAACATCAATGTCTCCCTCCACATCACGCTCCATCTCTTCATTTCCCCCTTTACAACAACCACGCCCCCTTCTTCGTCCTCCACCCCTCCTATGTTCTCCATGGCCACATCCACTACGTACCGCTCCATGTTTCTTACGTCCACCTTCGTCGTCTACGTCTCTCTCCACAGTCTTCAAGTCCTGATATGTGTCTTCCACATCCTCCAAGTTTTGCTTCACGTCCTCAATGTACCCCATCCGACCCCCTCTATCCCTTTCATGTCCAAATACTTTATGTCCTGCTCCACACCCACTTCGACCTCTACGACATTAATGTCCTCCATGCCCACCATGTCCTGAAATACGATTTCCATATACTCCACATCCTGCTGCACGTCCTCCAAGTCCCTATCCATATCCTCCAAGTTACCATTGGTCCACCATGTACCTCTCCACATCCTCCACCACTCTACTACATCTCCAATGACAATCTCCAGTCCTCCACGATCCTCTTCTACGTCCTCCACGATTCCAGCCACAACAACTACGCCCCGTTCTATATCTCCCATGTCCCCCTTCGTCGTCTATGTACTCTGTCTACATCCCCATGACATCCCGGTCCTTCATGCTTCTTCCATGACCCGCTTCTACGTCCTCCACGGCTCTCTCCACGTCCTATGGCTTCTACAGCTCGATCCACAATCTCCACGCCTTCCTTTTCCTGTTCCCCATCTTCTACATTGCTCTCCACGACATCGACGTATCGCTCCATGTTCTACATGTCCCGATGTACATCATCCAAAGCCTCTGCATCTCGCTTCACGTCTGCCATGTCCCGCTCAGCATCCTACCCCTTGTCTACATCATCCATGTCTCACTCCACATCCATCTTGCCCTCGTCATTTTTTCATGACCCCATCCACTTCATCTACGGCTCCCTTCTACGTCCACCACATCATCTTACACATCCTTTACGTCCGCCACCACATCCACCATGGTGACCTACATGTCCTCTACGACCTCTCCACATTCTCCATACCCCCTCCACACCCTCCACGACAAACTCCATGTCATTCATTTACTTTCTGTCCCCTTTGTACATTTTCCATGTGCACCATGTTCCCCTACACATCTAACTTCTACGTCCCCCACCTGTCTCCCTCTGCATACTCCCCAACTACCACCATGGCCATCATGTCACCCACAACCTGTTTCATGTACTCCACTATCCTATCCGCATCCTCCATGACTCACTTTACATCTTCCTCGTCCCTATCTGCGTTATATTCTTCATACTCCACGTCATCCACATCCTGCTTCATGTCATTCATGCCCAGCTCCACATTTATCCACGTCCCAATATACGTAATTCAACATCGAGCTTCACGTCCTCCACGTTCCTCGCCACATCTTCCATGTTCTCGATGTCCTGCTCCACCTCCTCAATGCCCCGATCCACGTCCTCTACTTCCCTCTGAGTCCTCCACACCCCCTTATACATTCTTCAAGTCCCTCTTCTACGTCTATCATGCCACCCCTCACTCCTCGTCCTCCACAATCACCACATCACCCTCCAAGACCTCCCCTTTCACATCCTCCATGACTTCCACATCCTCCATGTCCCACTTTACGTCCTCCACATCCTCCTTCGTGCTGCATGCCTCCTTCCACATACTCGAAAACCCCTCCATATCCGCTATTTCGCACTCCACATCTACTCTGTTGTCCACCACATCCCCCTTCAAGTCATCAATGTCCCTTCCCCATCCACCCGGACACCTTTCTACGTCCACCATGTCACTCTCCAAATCCTGTACGTTCCCCTACACATCCACCACTTTTTGCTTCACATTAGCCACATTCTCCACGTCCCCCCCCTCCCCCTCAAGTCCACCAAACCACCCGCCAGGTCTACAACTCCCTTCTACATCCATCTTACCCTCCACGTCCTGCTCCTACATCTTGCACTTACCCCTCCATGTCACTTCTGCGTCTTTCCCTTCCCAACCACATCCCCCTTCTACATCCACCACATCCTTCACTTACCGAAATAGGTCTTACACTTGCTCCACGGCCTGCACGTCTAATAAATCCTGCTCCACTTAATCCATGGTCCGCTCCATCACTTCCACATTACAATCCACTTCCCACTCCACTTCCTCCTCGTCTCTATCACGGAACTGTTGCGAACAGTTCCGGCAAATTATCTGAACGTACCACAGTCTCGAAACTGTTAAGTACATAGCAAACATAAAATGAAAAATAAATTTAAAAATATTTGATAAATAGTTCTATTGGTGCATACACTTACTCTATAGATATATGTGTACACACTGGACGACGACTAAGCGACATCTGTATACGAGCAGGATGGAAAACATTCGCTGCACATTCCAAGACACAGAGTTTATAAATTTCACATTATTACAATAATGTGCTTTCTTACACACACGTAAATAATCACACTGCAACATAGTTAACAATAAGGCACATAAACTTGCAAAATTACATTAATGCTAAATATATTTTGTATAGACTCCTGTAATGTAATTTTTTATATCCACAGTCTAACGAGTCTAAGTGCACGTTAAATTTATTCTAAGCTAATTAATGTAGTGCATTTCCAAAAAAAATATGCGATGAAAAATGAGACGAGTAGTCAAATAAATGAGATCTTCAACTAAATTACATTTATCAAGTTATCTATAAAATATATCGAAGAATTAATAATCACTAAAAATGGTTTTCGTTTTATTATGTACTATATGAAGTTGAAATAGGTTGTTCAAATTAAAGTGTGAACATTTGAGAGACCTCTCAATTAGTATAATAATCAATATATTTGTTTTATTTAAGCCATAGCTGATGTTCTTTAGATTAAGGTGGATTAGAAACGCTATGTTTATTCCTTACATTGGAAAACAGGGAGATTCTAAACTTATGAACATTCATTGAGAGGCGGTGGAGCTCACTAAAACAAACAATTACTGTGTAGAAATATATGGGCGGAAGTGCCACCTTGAGGCACAAACACATAACACTGACGTGACCAAGCTTGGCTACGGCGAAAAAGCCAACTTGATCTGCAGTGTTCCCAGAGTTGTTAAGTAAAATGTGGGTGCCCGGCGCCACAGCTCTGCAGTGAGCTGATGAGATAGGGTCGTTCCGCGACGGCCTAGGGGCTCTGGTGAACACTCCGTCAGACACACTATGCCGAGGTTGTCGGCCACCTCGCACGCCGTACTTGATTATCAATAAAGAAACAGTGATGCTGGTTGTGAAGGTATTTATTACCCTGTTATGTACACTCAACTACACAGAAGGCACGTGGCCTGAATGGCCCGGAACTACAAGCGACCACGTGGTCTTATAACCTGAGTCTCGAGATGCACTTTTGATTTCCAATAAATAATCACGTCGCTCTCCCCCCGACACTATGCAAGTTAAATAATAAAATATATGATGATAATGATTTATGATGTTGTGGATGCGACTGGATACTATTCGACAGATGATGTCCTTGCTAGTGCTTCTGCGGCGTGGGTGAGCTTGACGTCTGTGCTCGTCCAAGTCCTGGCGATTACTGCCGGAAATGTGCGTCAGCTTCCACCGCCTAGACGCCGCCGACGCCATGCGGTGGTACAGTGAAACATAATATACACTAAAAGATGATTATGGGATGAAAAATGATATGAACTAAATTAACACAACAAAACATAATTACAATTACACAAATACATAATAAAAATGATAATACTTATTCTAAAAGTTTTCATTGCACCAGCCACAGCATTGCCAAATGTAGAATGTCACATGTCACATGTCTCTGGCTGTGGCTGGGCAAATTGTCTCCTGATGACAAAACAAATTATAAATGAATTACACACTGACGTTATTTACAAATACACTGACGAAATAAACTGAATAAATAATAAACACTAATGCACTCGTGCCCACAAGCCTGTCGGTGTGGTGCGTCTGGTGTGGGCATACTGGGGCAGTCAGTGGGCAAAAGGACTCGTGAACGTGCGGTTCACATCAACACAATAACGGAAACATAAAATGTCCATTAGCAGCATACTTAAAGAGACATTCCGAATAGAAACATTAAAACAGTTGCTGGAAATGCATCCACCAACAGTCACACATGCTCTGCAACCTCAACATATGGCATGATTGGCTGACAATGGTGGCGATAGTTGAGGGTAGCCAAACTGTGCGCCAGTGACCTGCTGCATCAGCGCCCATATTTCCTATACAATAATTGTTTGTTTAAGTGAGCTCTTTCCCCCATAATGTTTGTCCCATGATTTTAGAATCAGCCTGTATTTATAGTAAAAGTTGGATAAAAAAGGCTGGAAATAAAAATAACTACGAACTCAAAAGTGCTAACTTAAATGTGAACAACCTTTGACAATATTTTCAAAATAGTGCTGTTAGCTGAATATATTTTACAATTATCATAATATATGGTTTGGCAATAGATGTCAGTCCATTCGTGCATACTGCGAAAATTTACCAACTCGTCAATAAGTTTCGTCTAACAGAAAAAACATCATCAGTGTAATAAGCATCTTTTAAAAACCCATTATTGGTCGTGTATGAGTATTTCTCTCGCACTAAAAAATAAAATGGTGCTGTTTTTTTTTACAGAAGGAATAGAGCTCACAAATTTCATAATATAAACAGGCAAGCTGGCGGCCAGGAATGATGCTTCACTGACCTTATAACAGGGCATTGTTTGCTGATTTGTAGTGTGTTAGCTTTTAATTTTTCATTGGGCGACCATTCGCGTTCATTAAAACTGAAGCAGACAGATATGACTAACACTGCACCATAAAATAATGCAATATATTCAATTGGGGATCTACAATATCTTCTACAACCACTGTCTCGAGTTCATTATAATGCTGTTATTAAATTTAATAGATTGTCAACAGCATTGAATTTCAAGTCTCCCCAGCAAACTAATTGCACTAAATATATAATGGCTCCACTAAAGGTGAACCATGGACATCAGTATCTTAGTAATTATAATTACCAGTTCTTTGCTGAGAAAGACTGCTGCATTTCTGCCAGTTACCATTCATTCTCTTACATCTTCAGAAACGTACATTTTATGCTGCCGATGTATTTAGAACAGTAATTACACGGCTGAGCGAGTATCCCCTTTCCAACAACGGGACATGCCTTGATAACTGCCAGTCACTCTGTGTGTTGTAAGATGAGTGCTTGGAAATATTAGGGTTGTGTAGAGTAAACGTAAAATATTTCAACAGCAGTAATACATTTACTTTGAAAGTGCCTGTGTGATGTGGATATCACCAACCCTATCCTCTTCTAATTCAAAAAGCTGCGATAACATTCGATGTAATATGAGTCAGGAACTTTTTTTTTTTTTAGAAAAACCAGTTAAAAGATGGGTACTTCTTTCTAAACGGGAATGTTCAGTATGATTCCTGGAAATCTGAATTCTTACCACCTCTATGACATACATAGTAATAATTATTTTATCGAATTGACAAAGTTTAGTTAACATCTTTCCATAAGAACAAGCACTCCAATTTAATACTTTGCAGAGGGAAAATAATTTGGAAATTTATAAAATAGTTGGAATTATCCTGTTACATTTTAGAATTAGAAATTTTGAAGAAAAATATTGCGAAACTTTACCGAACCCAAGTGGTTAAGTTTAGAAACACATATAAGAAACTAACCCAAATTAAATTTTAAAAGTATAAAAATTTAATTTTTGGAATCTGTTATACTGTATTAACGATTTGTTTAATTTCCAATTTTTATTAACTATATTAATATTCTTTCCACAATCTTCGTTAAATACTCAAATATTTGAACTGACCTAAAATTTTATTGGAAATTCAGTGTTGTAAATTTACTGTACATTCGTAGATTAGAGTATTTGGAAATTTTAAAGTCACATATTAATATATATATATATAAATATATTACTGGGGTTCGTATATGGGTTAAGGTTACAAGTTGGCCGCTATACTACTAGAAAAAAAAATTACCTTACAAGCATACACACAAAAGAGAGAATGCATTTTTCACGTGGTTGCTGACCTAGACCATCTTCTTCAGGTGGCGAGTTTTAGGACAGTGTGATATGGTACAAGGTCTGTTGGTAGCAAACCTTGTTGCCAGGTGGCGAATTGTATATAACAAAATGTGTATGTTCTGGAAACACCCTGGTTGCACAGGATTAAGTGAATTTTGAAACCGCTAGACGATGGCGAAATTTTGAAAAATAAAAAAGGAAGTTCTACTTGCAAAGTTTTTAGCAGAAGAAAACGAATAACATCCCATCACTGTAAAGGTAATAAAGAAGACAGCAGCTTAGCCAGTACTAGGAAAATTGCAAGGGGGTATTTACGATTCAGTCGTAGGTGGTGCATGCGAAACATGCGGTGCTCTTGCTAAGCCCTACGACATCGCACATATTTGGCACAAAAAAATACCTGCAGATTTTGCAGAAACACTTACAGAACATCAGCTTGATGTGATTAATCTACGTAAAATTATCCATATTTGCTTAGCCATATGGCAACGCAGACCATGTTCCTGTCCTTTCTGACATACCTGTCAATACTACTGTGGCAGATGAAGGGGCAAAGTTTGTTGCTAAACCTGCTGGCACTGAAAAGTGGACACTCACTATAATGTTGGGTGTGCTGTCAGAGGGACATAAATTGACTCCATTCCATATTTTATGCCATAAAACATCACCGAAAGAGAACCTCTCACGAGGAATTGTTTTATAGACGCCAAAATATGGATGACCTATGACCTTGTAGATTGGATCAAGGTGGTAGGTAGTCTGAAGCCTGGGTCTCTATTGGAACAATGTGGGATGGTGGTGTGAAACACATTCAGAGGTCATGTTACTCCAAATGTCATTAACCTGCAGTAGAACTCATTTCACAATGGATTCTAACAGCTTGGAACAGCATAACACCATAATCCATTGTGAGGGGATTTAGGCGGCAGTGCATTTCAATAGCACTGCATGGGTCCGATGATATCATCTTGTGGGGAGATCATTTTAGGACCCTCGAGTGATAGAGATAGTGTGCATGGCAGCAGCGACGATTGAAGTAGCAGTAATACAGATGAAAGGAAGCAACTCATAGTCGCATAAGTGATATTGCAAAATATAGTTATAGAAATGTTTTATCTCTCATTGTATCTTACATTAAATGCATTTTTTTTTATTTGGGACAAGAAAACTGGTTTAAGGGACATTTTCCTACGATTTAATTCTATATTAGTAAGAAAACCACAGTAATTTTTTTTTTATTTTGTTCAAAATTACACGAAACAATAAAAATGTTCATGCCGCATACTTTTATATGCAGGTACTGCGTACAAATTTCTTTCCCCCTGTGCACAGAGTAACATCCGAGATAGTTTTGCATTAGGGCAAATAACAGCTGTGTCCATTGCTGCCTTTTGTCTTCTGTTGTTGCGCATTCATGTAAGATGTGCGTCATAATGACATATATGTTTTCAACCAACCATATCCTTACTTGGCATCCTGTAACAGAGTAGTGCATCACATCCCCTTCCCAAACTCAATGTAGTTTATATACACAGTATCATTCAAAGTAAAATTACTAAGAAACACCATTCAAATTTTTTTCCTTTGAGAAAATCCTATTTCGCCAAAAAAGAATTGCTCCACAATTGGTTGTTTGAAGTATTACGTTACTCCAATAAATACACACACGCACAGAGGCGACAAAAGTCACGGGGTACCTCCTAATATCGTGTCGGACCTCCTTTTGCCCGGCGAAGTGCAGCAACTCGATGTGGCATGGACTCAACAAGTCATTGGAAGTTCCCGGCAGAAATATCGAGCCATGCTGCCTCTATAGACGTCCATAATTACGAAAGTGTTGCCAGTGCTGGATTCTGTGCACGAACTGACCTTTCGACGATGTCCCATAAATATGCGATGGGGTTAATGTCGGGCGATGTTGGTGGCCAAATCATTCGCTGGAATTGTCCAGAAAGTTCTTCAAACCAATCGCGAACAGTTGTGGCCCAGTGACATGGCACATTGTCATACATAAAAATTCCATCGTTGTTTGGGTACATGAATGGTTGCAAGTGGTCTCCAAGTAGCTGAACATAATCCTTTCCAGTCAATGATCGGTTCAGTTAGTCCAGAGGATCCAGTCCATTCCATGTAAGAACAGCCCACACTATTATGGAGCCACCACCAGCTTGCAGTTCCTTGTTGACAACTTGGGTCCATGGATTCGTGGGGTCTGTGCCACACTCGAACCCTACCATCAGCTCTTACCAACTGAAATCGGGACTCATCTAACCAAGCCACGGTTTTCCAGTTGTCTAGGGTCCAACCAATATGGTCACGAGTCCAGGAGGGGCGTTGCAGGCGATGTCGTGCTGATAGTAAAGGCACTCGAGTCTGTATTCTGCTGGCATAGCCCAGTAAAGCCAAATTTCGCAGCAATGTCCTAACGGACAAGTCCGTCGTACGTCCCACATTGATTCCTACGGTTATTTCAAGCAGTGTTGCTTGTCTGTTAACACTGACAATTCTGCACACACGTCGTTGGTCTCGGTCATTAAGTGCAGGCGGTCGGCAACTGCGTCGTCCATGGTGGGAGGTTAAGCCTGAAATTAGATATTCTCGGCATACTCTTGACACTGTGGATCTCGGAATGTTGAATTCCCTAACCATTTCCGCAATGGAATGTCCCACGTGTCGAGCTCCAACTACCATTCTGCGTTCAAAGTCTGTTAATTCCCGCCCTACAGCCATAATCACGTCAGAAACCTTTTCACATGAATAACTTGACTACAAATGAAAGCCCAACCAATGCACTGTCCATTTATACGTGATACTACTGCCATCTGTATATTTGCATATTGCTATCCCATGACTTTTGTCACCTTAGTGTATATAAAAAGCAAAGTAATATGTAATTGTTTATAAAATATAAAGTTATTTTGATCACTAGATAAATTCAAGGTATGGGGCTGTTTGACTAAAGGAGGGCAGCGCTTCAGACCCAGTAAAACTTCCTTTACGTGAAAATAAAAGTAAAATAGTGAATCGATGGAGGTGGTCTGTAGACCCTTACCATAGCTGCATCGACTATACCCAACATGAAAGTCGTAACACGGTAGCGACAATTAAACTTTAAGTAAATTATTGGGCAGCAGACAAATGCTATACACAAAACACAAAGCAACTGGTAACTATACAGAGAATTAAGAAATTAGGTAGGTGGAAAATACAATTTAGGCAGGCGTCGAAAACCAGAATGTAGAAAAAAATCTAACTCGCTGCAAAGCAGAAGACAACCACAATACTACGCCACGCAATTACTTAAAAAAACGCTGAACTGACCCAGAAATGAAAAACTGTGACCACTACTGACAGTTTTACAAGTTCCTGCATAATCAGCTGCTCACGAAACTACATTATTTAAATGGCATCTTGCAGCTATTACAAATTAAATGAACTCCAGCAGGTTTCAACCCGATGATCTTCACAGGCATGTAACAATTTATATAAACTAGCCCCCGAATTAGAAAGTGCTAATATATAAATTTATGTCATCCATTTATGAAGATCGCCACATGATCATGGGCATATTGACCTGTATCAACTTATGGGGAAAGTGAACAGAAACTGGAGGGGGGGGGGACGTTACGTTAATGTAGGTAGGATTATCTCATCGACTACAGGGTTATTTTGTGTGCTTGCATGTATGTATGCAAGTGTGAGATCTATATATAATATGGAACTATTTGGCTCCAACACTTACATTTCGTCCCCAAAAATTATTAACAGTATGTAACATTGCCATATTACAGAAAAAATCCTAATGAAATATTTTTTTATCTAAAGATAAATAAATTAAGTAGGCATGTTTTTTTTAATGTGCATTCAATTCATATTTTGACAATCATTATGACAGTTTTGAACAGCCATGCCAATAAACATTTGTATGTGAATCACTAGTAATTAAGTTGTTATAAAGTAAATAGATTAGTGTATTATTTGTACAATTACAAATTTTTTGAGTTCTAAATGTCCACAAAGCTACGCTTTTAAATTAAATTAATAGTTCATGTTTCAATATTTTATCAAAAAAATATAATAGATCCATACAACAAAGTATACATTATCACAAAGAATATTTACACAAAATAATACAAATTATTTTGAAAAATTAAGCAATGGCATATTTTTCAAACCAAACAGTTAACTCCTAACCACTTAACAGAATTCGACTTCACAATTTTATGGATAAATTTTTTACTATACTTAAAATTAAAATAATTCATGCTGTATTCTGTTGTTACAAAGACATAAATAACATTGACAACAAAAAACATAAATCCTAGACAATCCACACAATTGTTTCAGAAACTTTTGACAACATACCGTATATTCAGTACCAGTATTCAACAGTCCAGAAAATTTGAAAACAATACTCATTATTTATGAACTGCCTCATGAGATTAGACACACAAAGATTGTACACCCTTTCCTTGTGCATATGCAATATGTAAAACAGAAAAATAGTTGAGTCAAACTTGCTGAAAGCTGTAGCTATTTCAGCCACAGTTTTACATCAGGAGAATGTCTTCCAAGGACGACAGATTGGCTTTCAACTTCTGCGCATTTGTACCATACTTTTCTAGCAACCATTCCAAGTTCTCACCAACATCCCAGTCACATAGATTTGTGAGAAGGGCTTTAAGTTGAGAGTACAGCTTAAACCAATCCTGGTCAAATCTCTCTTGTATTCTCTAGTAATTAGATCCAGAATATAAAAAAAGTCTTTCTTCAGAAGCTCTTGAGGTGTTGTGAAAGTGTGAGACTTAAATGCTCGAGTGCCATCGTACTCGTACCTACGTGGTGGCCAGAGAATTCATGGAAGTACTGGAGGTAGCAGGTCATAAGACGCCAAAGCACATTCCATTTTGTTCCAAAGTGTGGAAAAATTACTATCAGCTCTCACTACCCTCAAGGTTTTGAGTGCCATAGAGATAGCACAGTTTGCTCCAGCTACGGAACGCAAACTCTGCAGAGATCTTCACAAATGGTAAAAATGTCGTAGTAGCATGAAGTAAACAGAGCCCTTTTGCCTTGGCCGCAATATTTATCTTATGTTCTTCACCTAACTATTTAAAAGCCCCTTCATTGCCCTTACACATAGTAAATTTTGTAGGATACAGCATTCAGTCCCACACCAGTTTCTTGTTTTGTTGCCCAAAAGTCTTCTGAAAGAGCTATTTTTGTAGTCGATCTATTGACTACACCAATATAGGATTCAACTGACGCCTCAGAAATTCAGGGCTTCCAACGATCTCTGCCAGAGTTTAACCAGTTGTATACTTTGTAGAATATAACCCTATTAAATCCTCTTCTGGCACATAATCATTTTTTTTTTTACGATGCAGAGGTTACCAGAAACTTGATGGACATCGATGGCTTTCTATTATTACACTGAAAATTCCAGCATCTCTCACCACTTTGTTTTTACTCAGTCATACCTGCCAACTTTAGGAAAATTTGTAGGAACACAATAAAATCATTAAATTTTTGAATAAAAAGTACACTTAAACAATGCAGGCTTAACATGAAAAAAAACCATTACATTTAACTACAATAATATTACTAAAAAACATAATATGTTAATATCTCATTACCCTTCCACTTTCAGCAGAATGAGACGAAGCATCAGAACACAGCAATTTTAAAGATGCAACTAGCACCCGTAGCTTTCTCCAAGACATCTGCATTGTGTTGTTAGCTTAATTGGTTAAATCTGCACTAAAATAATGGACTAAAACTATCTTCCTACTTAAGTTAAGAGCACTATGGAGTCATACAACTATTATCTATTTTTGCTATGCTATTGTATTCTGCTGTTTTAGTGTATACAAAATTAGTAATATGAGAAGTATTTATAGCTTTATTTATTTGGAAACAGAGCATGGTTTTGTGACATTTTATGGAAAAGTGACTGTCCTTACAAAATGATGCAAATGGCAAAGAGATTAAATAAAAATTTTTTACTTTAAGTGTCCCACTCTTAAATTACAGTGTGGAGTTAAATGACCATGTCATTTATTTTCAATAGTAACTGCAGATAGCGCTGTCATTTCGGCATGCGCTGTTGCAAATACCCTACAACATTGGACGCACATTATCCAACTATTGTACAGCATCAGAACACACACATTGCAACACAAAAACAATTTGGTGCATCTGGAAAAATCTTAGAACTGAAATTTTGCACTTTTTTTTTTACATATTGAAACACGTATCACATAATAACTCAGAAATAAACAGGAGATCCACCCAAATTTTTAACCAGAAAAATATTGCTGGATGCTAATGAAAAAGGGAAAAGTTTAAAACTCTTCAGTTTTCCAACACAAGGTGCGTAATTTAACAAATTGCTCAGTATGAAAGTTTTTTGTTATGAAAGATAGATGGCAGACAAGATGGGATATTCACAAAAAAATCTCTGTATTTTAAAAGTAAAAACCACAGTAATAATGTTTGTGTTCTTTTTATGTAAAAAAATTAACAACTTTGTCTTGCAAGCACACATTGTGGCTTCTAAACATAGATACGGTATGCCTACGATTGCTGTCCCAAACAGAAATAGGAATTATCTTTGTTGAGCCATAAAAGATATGTTAATAGATACCCTCTTACGACTTTCCTTCCAGACGTATTTCTTATTCAGCCCAACTAACTAGTTTGTATCCTAGTCTGTCTGATCGTAACTAAAAAGAAAACATTGTCTTTGAAATTTCAGTTAAGACATGTTTATAATCTGCGGGATTACAAATCTTCTTTGTATATTTTCCCATAGCAAAAACGTGAACTCTCCAAAGTGAATCTCGCAAATAACACTACGAGCTATATTTGTAGGCCACAATGTTAGGGACGAAACTGCATCTCGCCTCTGCGCGCAGTGTTTCAGTCATGCTGTGTGAAACTATGGGACTAAGCAGTGACTATAATTTTATTGGTGGCAAGCCAGTGGCAAAGTTCAATACGCTTTTCTATCAAAGTTTCGAATGAAACTAACTTGTATTTTTTCAGGTATAACAGTGCGAAAAAAAGCAGGTGTTAACCATGTTAGAGGGCTCAGATACAATCATAATACTAGGCATGGCATGTTGAAAAAAAGTCGCATTCATTAGTAGTTAGAAATGTGTGTTCTAGTAGATAAACTTATTGAAAACACACAAAATACATTTTGAAGAAAAATAGGTATTTCAAACAAGCTGCAGTGCAATTCACACACCAGCAGGCCAGGCAGGTGCCCTAATAGTAACAGGCTGTTCTGAAAGAATCTTAAGTAAAAACAGGACATCAAACTGAAGAAAAAAAGTTTTCAAAACGACGCT